>JARBWK010000006.1:70256416-70781915 GCA_030556195.1 Anolis apletophallus
TTCAATCACTCACTCGAAAGGTAGTTTCGAGTGAGGCAAGGCTTAATGGCATACTATGACAGAGTCTGATTGTGACATTCTTCGGATATAGACTTCTGTCCACTTGTTTAACTGTTGTTTGGTTCTGGTTAGAGCAAAGAGGTTTTTGCCACTGTTAGCCGAGGGGGGTAGCCAAGTGGGATACGTCCTCGGCTCTGTCACCAAGTTCCTGATTCCTACTAGTTTAGGTTAGGACCAATTAAATAGGTAACAATTTACAATAAAAGTTGCCCATAATTTGAACCCAACTATACTTGTGTGGTCTCTTTATTTCAGGGGTGGGCAGGCAAGGGACTTTCCTTCCTCCAAAGGGGGAAGGAGAGAAGTTTGCCTCCCCCCAGGAAAAGGAGACGATGGTTCCTCCCTGGAACCATCTAGATCAGGGGGCGGAGCCGGCCTCTAGCCGACCCGCCCCCTGAAGAATTCATTCGGAGCCAGGCTCAGCCCACCACACCCGCCCATTAACAGTATAGTATTGGTCGTCGCGGAACCGGCGGAGTCGGGCGGAACCGGGGCCGGTTGAGGAATTTTTCCTTTGTTTTGATTTTTGAAGGTTTTTGCCTAGCCCTAGACTGTTAGGGGCTAGATGGTTTGGTGGGTCTACTTTTAATTAGGCCAGCGAAAAATAGAGAGGAGTATGCAAAGTTGTCTTCACACAAGCCCCCTCCCACAGTTCAGGATGGGGGGTGGGTCATTTGTTCAATCACTCACTCGAAAGGTAGTTTCGGTGAGGCAAGGCTTAATGGCATACTATGACAGAGTCTGATTGTGACATTCTTCGGATATAGACTTCTGTCCACTTGTTTAACTGTTGTTTGGTTCTGGTTAGAGCAAAGAGGTTTTTGCCACTGTTAGCCGAGGGGTATAGCCAATTGGGATACCTCCTCGGCTCTGTCACCAAGTTCCTGATTCCTACTAGTTTAGGTTAGGACGAATTAAATAGGTAACAATTTACAATAAAAGTTGCCCATAATTTGAACCCAACTATACTTGTGTGGTCTCTTTATTTCAGGGGTGGGCAGGCAAATATCTTTGCATTTCAGTGCAGTGGATGGGACCACACACAGTATATCCAGTATATTCACATTAAATTAGCTTTCTTTGTATTCTTGTCCCCTTCACTGCACCAACATGTATAATGAAATTCTGATTTAAAAAACAAAACAAAACAAAGAAATAATAACCCCAGCATCCATTCATATTTTATTTTTATAGTGGTGTTGGTCTCTGAATTCATAAAATGTACATGTTTTCCCAATAGAGATACATAGGAGAAGTCAACATTAGTTTAAAAAAAGTTATACTCACCCTGAATGCAGAGTTGGGAGTTTTCATGATGCAAGGAGTCTTGTGGGAGAGATCCAGAGGGTTTCCCCCCCCTATAACTTGACTTTGCTCTGCACTAAGCAATGCCAGGAGATACTCCAGAGTTTTAAGGGAACTCCAGAGAACAGGTAGTCGATGAGTTACAAATATTCGACTTACCGTACAAATGACTCATAGTTAAAAATGGGGGTGAGTTAACAAGAAGTGAGATAAATCTACCCCTCGGAAGGGAAATTCACACCTTATCGTGGGGAAAAAGTTTCTCACCAATTTTTGCTTCCACAACAAGCCAACTTTCCCAAAATCCCATGATCACAAGAACAGAAAGTGTGGTGTGAGGTGAAGTCTTCTGAACAGGGGCATAGACAGGGGTGTTAACCCTTTCCTTTGAGATATATGTGTGTGTGTGTGTGTGTGTGTGGAGTTACACTTAAAATATACCTGTTCCAACTTACATAGAAATTCAATTGAAGAACAAACCTACAGAACCTATCTTGTTTTAACTTGGAAACTGCTTTTATCTTTAAGCTTTATGACTGTCTTGGCAACTGGATTAAGTCTCTTTTGGTCAGATCTGTTGTATATATGCATACAACCATCATCACTCTTCTTTGCCCCAATAAGCACAAGGGAGGGAATGTGTCATCTGTATGGTATTGCTGCCACTTCTCAGCTGCCGTGGAGCTCCTTGCCTGTGTCTGACCATCACAGATCACCCATATGTTCAGAAGATGGAGCAGGTTGAGCTACCCTTCCTTTGCTGATCACACAGGTGCCCTGTTGGGACCTCAGCAGATGTAACAGGCAATGGGAGCTCTGTGAAGAACAATGGTGGCAACAAGGGAATGAGAGAACAAGAGGATGAGCTGTACCATAAGGACACATGGTCCCAGGTTAAGCACGTACAGCTCATAGGTACATATGTCCCACATTAACCTGTCCTATGTGCTCATATTGATGCCCATTTATTTTGCTCAAGATCCAGAGCATCTTAAAGTCTTGTTCTTATCCAGTCAAACAAAATACGAGTTAAGCAGACATATTTAATTGCCAAGGGGCTACAGATTAATGGTAGGGCACTTGCTTTATGTGTTGGGAGTTTTCATGATGCACAATGACTTCTGGTAGGTTCTTTTGTCCTTAACCTCAACTTTGCCTTGCACTAAGTAGAACACATATCTGATATGCCACAGATCATTGATTCAGTTCTTCACATTCAAAGATAGCTATCTATGTCTTTGGAAAGGTACTTCCAGAGTAGACACTTCCAGACATGGGCCACTAGATTTAGTCAGTCATTAGATTTGTTGCTGAGAAACCTATGTAGGGCAACCAAAGATCATCCCCCAACCTCTGGATTTCTGTTGCTAGTTAGTTTTGACATGGCTAGACTCACCTTGTCGCAACACCTGACACACTCTCAGGTAATCTCTTGCGCTCCAACCCTCTACTATCAAAAAGCTTTGGAAAAGTTTCCTCAGGCCTACATTAGGAATGAAGTGTATGTTTTATGCTTGAGTCTATCCCATTTCTTATGAGATAGGACAACGAGTTCATTCTTAGAACAAAAACCCAAAAATGAATTAATGAATTAATGATCGATCAATCACTATACATGTGGTGTGTATGATTTTTCACCTTAAACCCCTTCCCATGTCTATTACTTTTTTCCTCTCAGTCTGTTCCCTCGGGATCTTTTATTTTCCTCAGATAGACTCTTGCATCTGAAGTGAGCTTCATTAGAAGAAGAGTCTATCAGGTAAGAATTAATAGGAATGAAGATGTACAAACTGGACGGTAATGGGGCTCTCTGGGATTGAAGTATCATAATTCCCCCCTCATATGATGAGCTTCAGCATAATACCCCAAACAGCTGCATTCAGCCTTTCACTTTTATTATTGTACTTTCTTCCTATTCAGTGATACTTGTCACTAGGCAGAATAATGCATATCACCCAGAGAATTATTCATGTGTATAATCCAGGAATAGAAAACCTCTCATTCCTGGAGAGAGAAAGAGAGACAAAGAGGAGGAGGGAGAGGGGGGGGGGATGCGATAACATTGGCCAACACACATTTTGGTGCCTCTCGTGTGGGTAGGAATAAAGAATTTAAATGTGGGAATACTAATATATCATCAAGCACAACTAGCATAATTTTCATTCCATTCCATTTGGATTTGCCCAATGTCAACCTATATGCCATGTCCCCTGTAAGTCCCATGGGTGCTTAATATTAATTTTCATGATTAGCATAATGGCAACATATCATGCTAAACATTCCACTACACCATTTGGATTAGATTTTTGTTCTCATTATTAATAAATGATGCATGTTCAGACTTTTCTATTAGCATTCCAATCACCACATAATCCTTAGTGCTTCATGATGTTTTTTAACTTGCTCTGTCTCAGTGAGATTAAAAATATTGGCACCCAATTTTTGCCTGTGGCAAATGGGGCTGAGAATAAATCATTTACCTGACAATATCTGTAGCTCAGCTGAGAAAAGACAAATGTCCTGCTTGCTAGATCCATCTCGTACTTAATGCTCTTGCTGTCTTCCTTCTGACCTGTGATCTCCCCATTGTATCCAGGGAAGTCTATTATTTAACACTTGATCTCTTTAGAAGATCAAACTTGTCTGAGCAATGAATAGGGCTTCAGAAAAAAATAAGTTAAATGAAAAAAAAATTGGAAGAGGGACTGTCAACATCACTTCTTAGTTTTCTCTTAAATCTGACTTCTCTTTCTTTTCTCAAGTTTGTGTGATGTGCAAGAAAATTAATTACAGGGGGGAAAGCTTTACTCTTTCTATCCCTTCCAGATTTCTGCTCTAGGTTAAGTCGTAGTATGTTGCACTGTGGCAACAGGTGGCTTCCATCTTAGTAGGGATGGCAAATGAAATAATTAAGAATTATATAATCATATAATCTTGAGTTGGAAGGATCCACATGGGTCATTGAGCCCAGTCTGCTGCCATGTAGAAATATGCAAATAAAACATTCTGAAGGATGTTTATCCAAGCTTTATTTTAAAACCTTTGAAGAGAGAGGTTTCACTGCTTTTCAAAGCAATCTATTCCACTGTTTGACAGCTTCTACGGTTTAAAAAATCCTAATGTTTTGATTCCATTGGTTTCTTGGGGCGCTTTGATTGTGCTTTTCCTGCATGGTAAGGGGTTGGACTGGATGGCCCTTGTTATTTCTTCTAACTCTACGATTCTAGTCTCTGGAGCAGCAGGAAAAAAGTTGGCCACTTATTCTACATGATATCCCTTCATGCCACTTCTCATTCTACTCCAAGCTAAATATATCCACCTCCCTAAGTAGTTCCTGATCAGATTTGGTTTCCAAACTTTTGATCATCTTGGTCTTCCTTCTCTGGACATTATCCAGCTTGCCAATATCCTTTCTGAATATGCTTCATTTCAGTAATGAGCCCTTCAAATGCTCAATACTCAAGAATTCTTTGAGTGTTTTCTTCTTCTTCTGAGAACTTTGATCCCCGCCAATTCTTCCTACTGCACTGTTCCCATTGCTAAAGAAAAGTGTCACCAAGGTTGGTGGCAATTCTGGGGCTACAACTCTATCCCCTGCCAGCCCTTGTGGATGCTTTCCATGCCTGGTCTAGAGGACCAGGTTAAGGTAGCAGATGGTGGGGGCAGTTCATCTTGTAGATTTTTTTGTGTGTCAGGAGCAATTTCAAATTGCTTCTGGTGTGAGAGAATTGGCCATCTGCATAGGCATTGCCCAGGGGATGCCAAAATGTGTTTGATGTTTTACCATCCTATGGGAGGCTTCTCTCATGGAGAGCTGGAGCTGACAGAGGGAGCTCATCCTGCTCTCCCTGGATTTGAAATGCCAACCTGTTGGTGAGCAGTCCTACCGGCACAAGGGTTTAACCCATTGTAGATAGAAGTGGCCCATTGAGCACCTTTTTCTCATGACATTTCTTTGCCAAGGAAAGTCATTGCCAGCATAGTGACACTGAAGGGAGTGTGGGGTTTGGATGCCACTTTTGAGGTGCATGCAACCAAGAACTTATAAAAGTTATTTTTAAAACTATAATTGAGCCAGATGGCTTGGGGATTCTGGGAAATCGTCTCGAAAAGCAGTATGGGAAGCACCTGTGTGCATACCTTGCATTGTATTCCAGGGGTTTCTGGGAAATTGCCAAGAATGCTTGGATTCAAAAGGTTAGCAACTTTCTCTTAAGGTATAACTCTGAAATGTAATGATCTGAGCACGTTTTTAATTAGATGGTCAATTCTAAGAGGGGAGTTTTCATCATGTAATGTGACTTAACTTTGAAAACTATAAAGTCAGGAAATTTAATTTTTGGATTATGACTCCCAGAAGTTTGCCAACAGCGTGGTCAGCAAGATTGTATTCTCCCCACTCCCCTCAAAAAATCATTTTCCCAAGCTCTGGAAAATCACAACCCTCATTTGTGGGCCAATATAATCAGCTCTCTCTCTTTTGTTTTTCATCATGTGGCAGTCCAACCGAGAGGTTAATAAAACTTTCCTTGCTAAATTTGAAAGGTATTCCCTCGGTGGAGTTCTTTTAATCATCTAAAGTGGTTGTTCTGCCAGAGGTTTGACAGTAAATCTTGGTGCTGCCTTGGAGGCTGTAAGGCTTTACCCATTTCAGAACTATGTAATTACAATGTTCTACGGATGGAGGTATAAGTGACAGATGTACAAGAGGCTGGTACAAACATTGCCAGCCTCAGCATTTACCTAACAGCATAATTTATTGTCCTGTGTTCACATGAAATGAAAAACCCAGTCCTCATTGAAGTATATGAAATCTCATGTATCTTGATCTCTGCAATGCTTGTATATTGATACTGCATGCTTTTTAAAAGGACTATGTTATATTACATGTGCACACCCACTTTTGTGTACTGGGAAGTTTCGGGGCCCTAGCATTTACCTGGGATTCAGTTTCCCAGAAAAGAGGTCAGTGCACACTGTGAGACTTCACATCATTACTACAGCAACTGCATCCAAGGCACTGCATTACTTGTTAGCTGAAGCTTTCAGATTGACTTCAAAGGCACCTGTGCTTGAACTACAGTATTTCACTCTACTGGGAAGTGACATTGAAGGTAATATTGGACTGTTGGCTGATGCAGTATGCTGTTTGTTTAACGTTCCATAGAAGGGCTACATATGACCAGGCAATATGTAAGTGTGGTCACGATGACAAGAATATTGGAATTCTGTCAAATTTATTTATTTATTTATTTACAACATTTATATTCTGCCCTTCTTACTCCAAAGGAGACTCAGGGCGGAGCACAACATATATATATGGCAATCATTCAATGCTGGAACATAAAATCTATATAAATAAAAATGTAATGTTCATTTGTGGGATTAACATAACTTAAAAACCACTGGATGAATTGACACCAAATTTGGACACAATATACCTATCAGGCCAACGAGTGACCATCACTCATAAAAACACTCAAAAACATAGCAGAAGGGACTTAAAAAGCCAAAAACACACAAAAAAGTGCTACAAAAGAAGGAGAGAAAGAGGGAGGGAAGGTTGGCCACAGCTACGTGTGGCGGGTATAGTTAGTAAACTATACATATACACAAACACTAAAATCAGTTATATCTACTTTAAAATCAATTGTTTTAAATGATCTTCAAACAACCATACTGGCTCTGGTCAGCAGAATGGGTTTCCTATCATTGCCTTATTGCACTGTCCCAAAGGCTTGGTCCCACAGCCAAGTTTTTACCATCTTTCTGAATCACCGGGGGGGGGGGGGGGGGCGGATCTAACCTCTCCAAGAAGGGAGTTCCATAGCTAGGGGCAATCACTGAGAAGTCCCTCTCTCTCTCGTCCTCACCACTGCCTGTGACAGTGGCAGGACCGTGAACAGGGCTTCCCCAGAAGACCTTAGTCTCTGCGGTGGTTCATAAAGGTATACTGAGCGCATCTAAAATGTAGAATGAATGCAGTTTGGTACCACTTTACCTGTCCTGGTTTAATGCTATGGAATCATAATTGCTGTAGTTTGGTGAGGCATCAGCACTCTTTGGTAGAGAAGGCTAAATTTTTTGTACAACTATAACTCTCATGTTTCTATAGCTTTGAGCCATGGCAGTTAAAGTGGTACCAAGCTGCATTCATTCTATAAGGTAGATGCATCCCAAAAGAGCAAGCAAACCTCTGTCCCCTTATCTTTCCAGATAAATATGTCATATTTGAATTGAATGCATAGAAACATAAGGTAGGTGTATGCGTGGGTTTTTTTGGGGGAGGGGTACTTTCCCCATACTTCTATCTGCTTTTTATCTGCCTGCTTTCTCCAAAATAGTTGTGAGTGCCAGTGCTTTTTCAAATGGAAAGTTTTGCTTGAGATGCACTATTTCTCTAATAACAATACTAAATTTCCTGCCTGAAGGTTTGGTTGAGCAGAAATCCAAACATCCTCCCACCACTTGGCTGTGAAATGTGTTTGCAAATTATGGTGGATAAATATAGCAGATAAATATAGAAATAATTTTCCCCACTCCACTATGCATCCATCTGAGCTGCTACTTCCAGATGCCCATAGGAATGCTTGTGCATCACATTGCAAAGGACAGAAATGATTCCCAAAGAGTTTCAGCTCAGTCTCTTTGCTTTTAGAATTTGGCCACACATTTGTTCAACATAACACATATATCTCCTGCTAAAGATCCCGCTGTCTTCCCATGCACTTTCTGTCTATGTATCTTTGTATACTCAAATCATTTTAATATTACAGGCTAAGCATCCCTTATCCTGAATTACAAAATCCAAAATACTCCAAAATTGTCCATATTGGGGTGTGTGTGTGTAGACTAGGATAGTGAAACCTTTGCTTTCTTATGGTCCAGTGTCCACAAACTTCATTTCACACACACAAAAATTATAAAAAATCACTTTCAGCCTATATTTATTTATTTATTTATTCACACTTCTAGACCGCTCCTTCTAGAAGTTTGGAGCAGTTTACAGCAATATAAAAAACGACACAACACAACAATAAAACTATAGTTAATCTAAAATCTGCTTACTACTACAATTGGCTTAAAAGCTGAAAGCTAAATAACTGATAGCAAGGATGTTACAGCTTTGGCGAAAGAGGACCGTCTTACACACTCTTAGGAAGGAGGACAGTTCTCTAATTCCTCGGACTTCTTCAGGCAGAGCGTTCCACAAAGTCGGCACCACCACCGAAAAAGCTTTTTGCCTGGTTGAGGACAGATGGTATGTCCGAATGGATGGGACACTAAGAAGATTTTGCTCCTCGGATCACAAGGATCTCTGGGGAACATGTGGGAAGAGGCGATCCCTCAAGTACACCGGCCCAAGACCATACAAGGACTTAAAGGTTAAAACCAGCACTTTGAAGTTGATCCGGTACTCTATTGGTAGCCAGTGCAGTTGCCGCAGAATTGGTGTAATATGCAGGGGCAGTCCGAGCTCTCCAGGGGGGGGGTTAGCGAACATTAATTTGGCGCCCCCCCGGCGGCTCCCAAGCGCGCCGCCCGTATCTCCATGCTGCTGCCGCGCTGCGCCTACAGGTGCTTCTGGGCATGCGCGGAGGTTTTGCGTGCATGCCCAGTGCCTACGGAGTTCCCTTGAGCTCTGTAGACACAGCGCATGTGCGCGGAGATTTTTGTGCGCATGCACTGTGCCTACGAAGCTCAAGTGAGCTCTGTATGTATTGCGCATGCATGCAGAAATCTCCGCACACATGCGCTGTGTCTACAGAGCTCAAGTGAACTCTGTAGGCACAGCGCATGCGCGCGGAGGTTTTGCATGCATGCCCAGTGCCTACGGAGCTCCACTTGAGCTCCGTAGACACAGCGCATGCGCGCGAAAATCTAGTGCTGCCCATGCCGCGGCGGAGGCGCGGCACGGGCAGCACTAGCTCCCGAGCACGCCTCCACCCAGCGGCGCGGCTGGTTGCGGAGGCGTAGCGGCGGGGCGGTGGCGGCCAGCGCGGCGGCGCCCCTCCCTGGTGGCAATGCCCCTCCCAGGTGCCGTCGCCCTACGCGGCTGCGTAGTCGGCGGAATGGGAGGGACGGCCCTGGTAATATGGCATCTCGCCGGAGCCCCGGCGAGTAAGCGAGCTGCTGCATTCTGCACTAGCTTGAGTTTCCAGGTCATTCTCAAAGGAAGGCCAATGTAAAGGGCATTACAGTAGTCTAATCTCGAGATGACCGTCGCCTGGATCACTGTGGCCAAGTCCCTCTCGGATAGGTATGGTGCCAGCCGCCTAGTTATGTATACAGAATCCATATACATATAAGGTGTATATGGATTCTGTAGTTAGACTTGGGTCTCATCACCAAGATATCTCATTATGTACATATGTATGTGCAAATACAGGTATTTCAAAATCTGAAAAAAATCAAAAATTCCAAACATTCCTGGTCCCACGCATTTTGGATAAGGGATACTCAACCTGTACAATGTTTTGTATTATCTATCTATCTATCTATCTATCTCACCCACAAAACATTATACAGGTTGAGTTATACAGGGGAGAGAGAGAGAGAGAGAGAGAGAGAGAGAGAGAGAGAGAGAGAGAGAGATTGTGAGGAAGGCAAAATGAAAACAGGTAATTGGTGTTTTGCTTTCTTCCTGTACCAATCCTCCTCAGCTATGATGGGGATGTTAGTAATTACTCCACAACAGGCCCGTAGCCAGGATTTTGATTCGGGGGCTGAGTTTGAGTGAGAGAGGTCTAAGAACATAAGAACATAAGAACATAAGAAGAGCCATTGAATCCCTCAGCCCATCTAGTCCAGCATTCTGTGTCACACAGTGGCCCACTGTTGTCAGGGATCTCGAGCAGAAAGGAGGGCAAAACCCTCACCTGCTCCCGACCCCCACAACCAGTACCCGGGAAATCCTGCCTGCCTCCATCAACACAGAGGTGGCACTTGGATGTCCATTTCAGTAACTACCGATACACTTGGTATCCATGAATCTGTCTAATCCTGCCTTGAAGCTGTCCAGGCTGACCGCTGTCACAACCTCTTCTGGAAGTGAGTTCCATAACCCAATGACCCTCTGGGTGAAGAAATATTTCCCCAGGGTCTACCCTGGCAAACCTTTTTTTATCATTATCCCAATACCACATGCATATGGGATACATTGAGCATGGTGATCAGATCATGATATGAATAAACATAACAGTTTAAATAATGTACCAGTAAGGACTTCTCATGGACCACCCTGAGAATTTCGGGGGGGGGGGTGCTGAAGCTCCTCAAGCCCCCCCCCCCCGGGCTACATGCCTGCCCCACAACATTGCGGTAGCTAGAATAGTGATGGTCAAAGTGCATCCCTCCAAGCACTGAACTGTACTTTACATTATCCCTAGAAATAATAGCCAATATTGAGGAGTACTGGGAATTGCAGTCCAATAAAATCTGGCGGGGTCCGCTTCGTATTAGAAGAAGAATACACTGGCAAAGAACCACAGAACAGTATGGGTATTAATTTTGAAACAGCTACTTAAGATTCCTTCAGTCTTTCTTTTCCTTCAGTCTTCTGATTTCCCCCCACAGAAATCAAAGAGCTTTGTGAATGTTTTGATGTAAGTGTATTACATGGAGGCATGTCATTGTCTTCGTTTTCACAGAAGAATAAATCAAACAAAGTCACTTTGACTGAGCTGATATAGTCACTCAGTGACAAGGCAGAAAAGTCCAATGCTTAGCCTTCTGATTTAAAATCCTGAAATCCTGCAGTCCTGGAAGAGTCCTTGTTAAAACGGTGACTGATTTATTATCCAACTGGAAACTGTGAAAAGTCCTTTCTTTCACATTCAGCATAACCATAATATATCAGATGCTTTGTAGACAGTCCCTGGACTTCTCAGAAATGCTTTTTAAAAGATTACTATCTACAGTTTGCTTTCCACCTGGAATTTATCCAGTGTCATTCCTCAGTGTTGAAGTAGGAATAGTAAGTGGTAAGGATCACAGAAAGCATGTCCTGTGTTTGCCAGAAACAAAAGTACTTGTGTTAAAATGGAACTGTATTCATCTCTGCTTCAAACAAAGATTGGTTTAAAAGGGGGGGACTGAGTATAAGTGTCACAGACCTTTCCCCTGACTTTGAAGCCAAAGATTGATGTTTCCATAAAACATAAAACAATGTAGAGCGGGATGGCTGATGTTTGGCAAGTAATGCTGGTAAGCAGTAAAGAAAGGCAGAGCTGTCCAACTTGCTCACTCATTGGCTTTGTATCCGGTAGGAATGTTCTTTAACAGATGGCAACTACAGCAGGCTTTTCCTCATGGTGCACTGCAGTGTTGCCTCGGATCACCCAAAAACCTACCCCAGTGACCTTCAGGATGCAAGGGAGTGAAACGTTTTCCGTTCCTAAGTGGAGGAGAAGCTCTTCTCACAACCGAAGTGGGACCAACAAATGTTACCAGGAATAAATATGTTAGCTATTAAAAAACAAAATGAGAATATAAATCAATGCTTCATGTGGAATCAGGACATTGGTCTGCTTAGTCCAGAACTGATCCTTTAACAGCAGCACCCCAGCTCTCACACAGCATTCTTTCCTAGTTTTCCTATTTAAAAGTGTGGAGATGCTATGGATCATCCCATACTTTTAGTTAAGCAGCTCTGTTGTCCTTAACCTGTCCTGTCCTCCCGCAAAGATGTTGGGATATAATTCCAGGATTGCTCACCATTGGCAATCCTGTGTAAAGTTTCTGGAAGATGAAGTCCAATAATATTTAGAGAGGTTGTAGTGAAACTCTCAAGCAAAGTAAGCAATGCACTAGACAAAAATTGAACAGTTCACTACTCGATGCCTCCCCACATAAAAGAACTTGCAGAGAAAGAAATAAGACTTAGGCATTGTCTATTCTGGTTACAAAACCTGAAGTGAGTCAGAAGTTGCTCTTGGATGTCTATATAGTTCTTAGTGCAGGGTGAACTGGGATGAACCAGTTTAGCCCCACAATTGAGGAATGCTCTGGAGCAGGGGTGCTCATTACGGTGATCGGGAGCACCTGGGTGATCTTCGGCCCTCTTCTTTGGGCCTCACCAGCCGGATGGCGCACTCCTGCCATGCGCGCGCACGTGCGCTCCCGCCGCCACCTTTGTGGGGCTTCTTTTGCCAAAATGAGGCTTTAGTGGGTGGGCCCTGGCTAGAAAGAGCCACTCTCTCTCTCTCTCTCTCTCTCTCTCTCTCTCTCTCTCTCTCCCCCATGGGCATGGACTGCCACCAGTGGGAGGGGTCCTCCTTCCTGCCAGCCGTCCACTTGGGCATCCTTTCTGAGTAACACCCATGAAAGGAAGGAAGGAAGGGTGCCCCCCCCCCCCCGCTGCATCTGTCACTTTGGAGAAGCACCTCTTCCACTCTTCCTTCTCCTGCCCAGGTAAGGAAGCCTCAAGGGAGGGGGGGGGGAGGCTGCCGTGGGGAGGCTCCAGCCTCACGTGGGTCCCTCTCTCGGTTGAGTTTCCCTGCCCAGGCAGCAGCCAGGCGGCCCCTCTTCCCAGCCCTGCGGCTTCCGAGCTGCCGCCGAAAACATATCTGGCCGGAGCGCTGGCGGGTGCGCCTATAAATACCCTCCTGCTGCGTGCGTGGGAGGGGCCTGCTGTGCATGCAAGAAGCAGGACAGGATGGAGACTTCCTGCTTCGCGAAAGCACGCAGCAGGAAGGAGGAAGGCAACGAAGACATTAAGAGAGAGAGCGTGCGCAGGCAAGGAGGATCCCCTTCCCAGGTGCGCGTGGCGGCGAGTTCATGAGCAGGCAAGAAAGAAGCCCCGCACGGACGGAAGGCTGCAGTAGGAGTGTGTGTGTGCGCGTTCACGCGCACGCTCACATGCACAACAGGTGATCTTTTCAACTTGATTGTTCATATAGTAGCTCGCATGATGAAAAAGTGTGGGCGCCCCTGCTCTGGAGTTTCGCTGAAACTCTGGAGCAACCTTACACTTTGGACCTGATGCAAACTGGTATGTTGTCTGATCTCCTTTTATTTGTGCTGCTCAGCACAAGGAAAAAGAGATGGATCCGTCCCAAGCCCCCCACCCCCACCCCGGTCATTGCTGCAGTTGGTCATAGGCTCCAGGGAAGCTTCTGGGATTGCGAACACTGCTGCTGACATCAGCAAAGGGACCTGTGTGAATCAGGGAGACAGCCTCCCTGATTCACACAGGGATCATCTTGTAGACCAGGGATCATCTTGTAGACAAACTCTCAGCCTTCTTTGTGAGGTGTATAAACTTAGCTTAGTTATGAGTGCTTGTGTATAATCCACACAAATTCTTTTTCTTGAAGAAAGGTAACAAAAGGAAAAGTACTACATGAGATGAGATAAAGAAAGCTGGAGTATCTAACAGGAGCATCTACACTGTTTAATTAATTAGTTTGACAGTGTTTTAACTGCCATGTTCAAAACTATGGAATCATGGGTGTTGTAGTTTGAAACTTCATCACATGCAGTAAAATCAATGGTTCTACACACTTAAGAAACTGCAAGCAAATATGCCCTTCACATGATGCAAGCTTCAAATGTGGGGTAGAGGTCTCTTGCCATTTCTAAAGTGTGGGTTTTCCTAAGGATTCCCAAGCTGCGTGGCAAGCGAGTTATTCTTCAATTCTCTGTGTAGAGACATGCAAAAATGCCCAATTTACAATGTGATGGGAATTCCTTTGCCCTCTTGTAAATATAATAATGATGTCATCAGGGAGGGAGGAGCTGAGATGGGCAGTACTGACTCATTTCTTCCACCATTACTGTTTTGGGACTGAGGCGGAAGGAACAATAATTTATATCTCTTTTTAAAGGTAACATAAATAAACTTACCTTTTGAATTGAGAGCTATCTCTATTTATATCCCAAGAAAACAGAGGAGGAGACAGTGGGAGGATAAATATGTCTCCTATGTGATGAGAAGGCAAACAGATAATTAGAAAAAGAAATGGAAAGAGGGAAATCGTGTGATGGGGGTAGGAAAATAATCAATTGAATTTCAAAATGGGGCTTTGCATAGCTTAAGAGAAAAACGATTCCAAGTGCTTTACTTATCGCATGTGATGAAGCCCTTGGAGAGGCACCAGCTCTCTTTGGAAGAGAAGGCTAAGAACCTTGTAAAATGACAACTCCCGTGATTCCATAGCACTGAATAATGGCAACTAAAGTGGTGTCAAACTGCATTCATTCTACAATGTAGCTACAACCCTATATAAGAAAATGTTTTGCATAGACCCTCTTGATTACTGCAGTAACATATAGTGTTTATTTGTTCTCCATTTGCTATTCCCAGTATTTATGAGGAAAATTTCTCCCACAACTGAAGGAGGTAGGTTCGATTGATAACCAGTTCTTTGTATATTGTGTGTCCACCAAGGTAAACTGCCAGTTGGCACAAATGTTTACTTGTATTCATTCTCTATCAAGGATAAAATGAAGTCTTTTTTGGGAATAAAGTGTTTCCTGAAGGTTAAACATACATTTTGAAATGTGCTATTTATACAAAGCCCCTTCTAGACAGGGATAAATGTTTAGTATTTTGTTCTAGCACAGCTTAAGATCAATGAGGTACCAGGAATTGCATGTTATGCAACCTCCTGCCCTTGGCATTACCTACATTACTGTAGGCATTTTGTTTTGGATGAGACTTCTTTCAAACTGGCTGAGGACAAATAAAGTAGAGAGCATTACTCAGTCTGCAGACACCAGGCCTTGTCAGCTTTTGGAAGCTAAGCAGTGTCAGCCCTGGTTAGTACTTAGATGGAAGACTGTCAACAAATACCAGGCACGGACAGCTGTATTTTAGAAGAAGAAGCTGGCAAAACCACCTCTAAGCATTTCTTGCATCAGAAAATCCTATAAAAATAATGGAGTTGTCATAAGCCGACCAGCGACTTGAAGGCGTAAACACACACAGATGGAGCACTGGGAATAAAAAGGAAGCAACTTTGATTTTATATTTAGTCTCTCCCCAGGCCTCTGCACTTTTGATGATAACTGGCAAATGCAACACAAAAAGAAGCAAAATTAAATGGACCAAGCATCAAGAGTAGATTGCAAGAGCCTGAGAGATCAATTGTAATTTAGCACAGAGCGACGTATGCCAAGCTGCGGATCTGGCATATTGTGGAGAGAGAATGAAAGCTGTTGTTTCTTGGCCTCCCTGCCTATTGGCTGACCCTGCAAGATGCCAAATCTACAAGTTGAGAGGAACAAGCTTAAATTAAATCGGCAGGTTCTCTCTCCTTGGCACAAGGTGAAGTGGAGCCTACCAGTGCATTTATTTTCAGCGCTACGCGTGTTATTGATATAGAAGGAAAGAACATTAATTAGTTCAAGTGCAGGGAGAAAAATCTCGCAACATGATGTAACTGGTTTCAGTTGGTTTGGCTGCTGTTTATGAGACAATGGAATTAAGTTTCTCAGGCAGGAGAACTTTTTTTGTTTTCAAAAATGTTTTCCCCTCAAGCCTACATATAGGTGTACTCCTACAACAGAACAAGTGCAAAATATCTGAAGGGCAAATCAAATATGTGCCCAGTTCTTTGTGGCATTGTAACTTTCTATTCCTTTTTAAAGCAATGTTTTAAAAGCATAATCAGTACGTTAAGGACGGCCGACTGTAAAATGTCCATGGGCAGTCTTTTGGTCCTGGGAGCTACATATATTGCACAATTTTTAAAAAATAAATAAAAACAAATAGAAAACCACTTCTGTTTTTTTTTTAAAAAAAGAGTTTGAAAATGTTTTACAAATAACAAAATTAAATTATTAGAAATGACAACAAAGTCCAGCTCGTTGTATAAGGATCAGTTTCTGTAAATTGGACCTAAATAAAGACCAGGCACCATCTACACTGCCCTATAATGCAGTTTCAAACTGGAATATATGACTGCGCAGATGGGGCCCCAACGATCAAAGCCCTGGAGGAATAACATGTGTTTTCCATATTCGCAGAAAGATATTAAGGAAGGTCGAAGGGGTCTACAACCTGGTGAATTTTCCAATAGGCAAATCACTATTGTGAGGACTGAAAAAGGACAGTCCAGACAGTTTGTGGGGTGGTCATAAGGAGAAAAAGCAGCCTTGGCTGGATGTCCACTGTCTTATAATTTTAGAATGTGGATTAACTGCATTGGACTGGATTATATCAGTCTACACTGACCTACAATCTAGATCAATGCAGTTAATCCATATTCTGAAACTGGGGTATCAGCCAGTGTAGATCCAGACCTGGAGATCACACATAGCCAATAGTACCTTGTCCACTCTGCACTATATTGTAGCATAAATACAGGCATGTAAATATCACACAAATAATCATACAAGAATAAAAACAATTATAGCCCATTGAATAGTAATAAATCATAGGTTTTTGTGAAAGAATTGGTGTGAGATAATTGGTTGTCTGCAAGGACGTTGCCCAGAGGACGTCTGAATGTTTGATGTTTTACCATCCTTGTGGGAGGCTGCACTCATGTTCTTGTATGAGGAGCTGGAGGAGCTCAACCCACTCTCCCTGGATTCAAACTGCTGATTTCTCAGTCAGCAGTCCTGACAGCACTAGGGTTTAATCCATTGCACCACCGGGGGCTCCAAGTTGCTTCTGGTGTGAGAGAATTGGCCATCTGCAAGAACGTTGCCCAGGGAATGCCAGGATGTTTTACCATCCTGTGGAAGGCTTCTCTCATGTCCCTTCATGGGAAGCTGGAGATGACAGATGGGAGCTCACCCCTCTCCATGGATTTCAACCTTTTGGTCAGCAGTCCTATTGGCACAAGGGTTTAACCCATTGCACTACCAGGGGTTCCAATAATTTATAGTTAAAGAGATGAGAAAAAACAATACAATAAAACATATAGAGTTGAAGTATATTGCCTTAAAACTGACAAACAGTGCTCATCTTTGTGTGAATTTCTCCTTTAGTAAATTATACTGTCCTCCTGTGAAGTAAGTTATTTTTTTTGTAAGAGGAATAATGTTCTAGACTTCTTGAAAGTAACCTGAAATATTTGATAGTTTGGACATTTTTCTTTATTGCTCCCCCCTCTATATTCCAGCTTCTAATAATAGTTATAATGTAAGTTGTAAATCTACAAATTCAATTTCATCTTTCAAACAACCTGGCAAAATAGTTTCAGAGTTTGCTGATAGTTGACATGCACTCAAGAATTTCTTTCCAGAATTGTTTAATACTTGGGACAGCTCCAAAATATAGTCTTAAAAGTAAATCCATATGGGGACTTTATAGCTGTAAGGACCTCTTTCAATCAAGGGTAAAGCTTGCATTAGTTGCTTTCCCTTTCCTGCAAGCCTGGGAAAGGAAGGCTATTCGCCACACCAATGAAGTGAGGCAAGTCCCTTATTAAGGGAGGCAGGGGCAGCAGAGCCTGTAAGTCAGATTTGGCACTCCCCATTTTGGCTCCTACATTCTAGTTTGGACATTGGCCCAGCCATTCCACCCTATAACAGTGTACCCTGATATTTGGGAGTCTTTTGAAGGCCAGGTAGGATTTTTTCCCCTTTCAGAGGGTTCCCCCCCCCCCCACTTACCCTACACTGTTGAGGTCTCTGAGAAATTGGCATTGGGTGTTGCATTAAATATGTTTTCATGTGTGTATCAGGGATGTAATTTAACATCAAGGTGTGCACCTATGGCATGTGTTTTGGTGAAGGCCAGGAATGAGAACCCCCACCATTGAGTCGGGTCAACTGAAATGGGGACGAACAGAAATGGTCTTGTAATGGCATGGGAACCTCTCAACTAGGGGTTTGAATACTCTGTGCAGTTTCTCAAGTACTTCCCTGGTTACAACTCAGGTGAGTTATGTGGTGAACTAGGTGTCTCGCCCAAGTTAGCTGAGGTGTCTGGAAGGGTCACTATCTCAGCTTATTCAACATCAATTACAAACACACATACAGTCAATTGCAATTCATGAAGAGAGTTTAAATAGGAAACAATTAATAGAAGTTGCCCATAGTTATCCCAACACAGTTGCCTTGTCTCATTATTTCATTGTGGGTGGGCAATGTGTGTTTGGGGTTATTTTCTGACCACAATGAGAACAGTAGTGTGCTGTCAGCAGGTAAAAGTCCCCATTCCGAAATGTCCATGTTCCACATGAACCCATTACTAGTCTCTTGGTGAAACCATCATGGTTTCAGATAAAATCCAAGAACTCCAAACATTTAAAATTATGTTGTAAAACATTGGCACTTGTTTTCATATTGATGTTTATGTTGTTCCTCTAAAGGACCTTAGACTGAATATTGCTTTTCTGTTTCTCAGCTATACTGTGGATTTGTTTTTGCCCACCACTGAAAACAAGCATTTGGCAAAGCAGTTCCTTGAAATGGCTCCCCATCATATGTGCAAATAATAACATTTTTCAATGCAAGCATTAGCAATAACATCAGAATCCATTTCCCCTGTTTTTAATGTCACTATTGCTATCAGAGAGCTGAAAATTATTTTGAAAAAAGCTCACCTATTTATTTTCTTCTCCAGGTCTTGTTTTGTTTGACTGTGTAGAGACTTGCTGATGCTCATGAAACAATAGCAGACCATTTTAATGCCGGTGACTGAATCCCTGTGCCCTTGGCTCCTAACTGCAGCTTCAATGTTGACTTGCGTGTGACCTCAATGGGTTCATACACAATGTGGATCATCTTTAGCGCACTGATGTGCACAGTGCAAATAGTGTTTGAACCCCCTGCAGAGGGAAAATATTGCACAGGAGGGAAAATATTTCCCTCCCAACATATAAGCCTGATTGAAAGACATGGGAGTGGAAGAAAAATTGCATTAAGTGGCATCTCCTTTGTAGAAGGGTCTCCACTGGGACTGTCTGGTGGCACTTACTTTGCTGTCCTTCTGAAGCAAGGTGAATATATGTGCTTCTGTGCATGTGTGTATAATGGGCTTTAACTATTTATGTGGATTGTTGCTTGCCATTAGTCTATACTCGTCCCTTTTAAAAGACCTTAAAGTGACCATTCTTGACCAAAGGAATGCCTGGAAGTATGGAGAGGTTGTTCTCAATTTGGACTACTTGTAAGTACTTGGAGGTAGATGCAAATTACTCTCTCCATCCCCTGACATTAAGTCTAGTCATATTCGACTCTGTGGGGTGGTGCTCCTTTCCATTTCTAAGCCAAAGAGCCAGTGTTGTCCATAGACACCTCCAAGATCATGTGGCCGGCATGACTGCATGGAGTGCCGTTATCTTCCCACCAAGGAAGTACCTATTGATCTACTCACGTTTGCATGTTTTTGAACTTCTAGGTTGGCAGAAGCTGGGCCTAACAGTGGGAGCTCACCCTGTTCCCTTTTGGTCAGCAAGTTCAGCAGCTCAGTGGTTTAACATGCTGCACCAACAGGAGGCCCAGGAGGCTCCATGCATTATAATCTTTTAAATCTTTAAATAACCTCTTACGGAGCCCCCGGTGACGCAGTGGGTTAACGCGTTGAGTTGCTGAACTTGCTGATCAAAAGGTCGCAGGTTCAAATCTGAGGAGTGGTGTTAGCTCCCGCTGTTAGTGTTGGGAATTATGGGATATGTACTTAGGAACTACATATTTGCAGAGCATCAGAAAAGCAGCTTCAGCACAGCCCATGGCAATGTGGCTATTGAGAACTTACATACCAGGAAAGGAGACAACTCAGCCATGCCAATTTCTTAAGGCATCTTATTTCATTGAAGAACAGCAAAAAATAAACATCGTAAAGCAGGAGTGAAGCAGGAAAGAACACACTGAACAGATTCAAAATGGAGTACAGCTTTATAGGGAGAAAACAACAGCTTAATAACTCCTCCTTCTTCATCATGTAAGCTGATTGGAAAGAGTCATCATACAGTCATATTACAGTCATGCATTCATCAGCAGTAGGCTGGACTAAGCGGTAAGAATCACACCCACTAATTAAAAATGGTTTACTTTTACAATGGCTGTGTTCCCAGAAACAGCAGGTGTTTATGGTTTGAACTCCTGTGTTCCCAGAGAACTTAGATCATTGTTTTCACTAAGCAATGACACTGCAAACGTTCTCAGCACAGAGAGGTTTGTCTTTTAGCAATATGGAAGACAAAAGGAAAACCTAAGTAATACCATTTTAAACAATTACATTTTGCAATATTTCAGCAGTTGGCTCCAGCTTCTATCAACTTAGCAGTTAGAAAACATGCAAATGTGAGTAGATCAATAGGTATTGCTCCAGCAGGAAGGTAACGGTGCTCCATGCAGTCATGTCGGCCACATAACCTTGGAGATGTCTATGGACAAAGCCGACTCTTTGGCTTAGAAATGGAGATGAGCACCACCCCCTGGAGTCGGACACAACTGGACTTAATGTCAGGGGAAAACCTTTACCTTACTACCCTCTTGCAAACCCAATATCTACATAGAAGTGCCCTCCACATATTGCTTTACTTCCAAGCACATAGAGCCTTTCATTGTTCTTGAAAGTGCTCAGTGACAAAGTCTTAATTTGTCATATTCCGCCCATGAGCTGCAATCCTATACCAATTTCCTAGGGAAAGGGACTCCAATGTTTTTAGATTTTTTTTCTGGCAAATTGGGTTATGCTTGCATTCTACTACAGAATTGTAATTATTGCAGAAGGAGATCTATCTCTCTATAACACTACTGTAGGTTTGCATAGTTCATATTGAGAAAACTTGTTTGGTGAACTTTGCAAATGTATGTTTTATCATTGTTATATTTTAAAAATTAAAATTAAACTGTCCAGCAGTTTGAAAAATGGACCGTGTTTATTTTCTCATTATACCAGCTCACTGCTAATTTAAATATAAGGGTCTCATAGCCCTTTTGAGTATTTTTGTTACTTTTCCAAGAGAAACAACTCATCTCTAATTAGCATTAAGACACCGGAGGCCTCTCCCGCAATTTTAGCAGCTGGCGCTTTAATCCTCAGATGGGGCTTTACTGTTGATTTGTATTGAAAGGCAAAGAATAAAAATGAATGAAGGCCCTATCACATCACATTAGTTATGCAGAATGACATGGCTCTTTTATAAAGAAAAAAAATACCCAGGAGACCCCTTGGCACTCTGTCATTCAGATTAAAACATTTTACACACAAGCAGTGAATGCTAGAGAAGGTCCTATTTTACTTATATTTATGACCAAGATTGTCATAAACTCCAACCCAAATAAGAAATACAGAAAGAAAAGGAAAGAAGTCTTAGAATCATAGAATCATAGAGTTGGACCTCGAGGGCCATCCAGTCCAACCCCCTGCCAAGAAGCAGGAAAATCTTACGTCCCATATTTTTTCCTGGTTTTTTTTTGTAGGAGGAACATGATGATGCTTCATTGATTTCCATTAGATCAATTCATTTCAGTGAAAGAGAATTGCTTAGCCTTGACATCCGGCTGGCACCCAATTCAATCTTAAGATTGATGTAAGGTAAAAATGTAAGCTGGATTTATGATCTAGTAATTTGGGGCCTCACATTTACAATCAGGAATTCAGGTGGTATCTCCAGCTGCCCCCCCCCCCTCAATGTGCCCCTCAGCCTGGGGGTACTTCTGCCATCATTTCCTAGAACTTGACTTGCAGAGTGTTAGAAAAATTTCAACTGAGGGCTGACTGAATTGAGAGATAGTTGGTTTTGAGGGGCTTATATACATAGCTATGATAGCTGAGCTCTATTATAGTAGCCACATCTTATAATGCAGAGTTTCAGTCTTCTGTTTCAAATTAACTGTTTAAAAATGTAAGGTGAAGGAGCCCCCAGTGGTGGGGTGGGTTAAAGCGCTGAGTTGCTGAACTTGTTGACTGAAAGTGTCAGGAACTCCAATTCGACCAGAAAAGACACGCCAAAAGTCCTCCGTCTTCCAATGGTGATTTATTGTAGTACAGCAAACTTGTAAAGCTAAGACACCTGAGCCCCTCCACCACAATCCTTAAATACCAACCCCCTCCCTATGCAACATCCTGTAAAGATTACATCAGCCACCCTGACTCAGCATACCCAGTAGTCCTTTTCCCACCCAGAGTCCTCTTGGATATTACTTCATATCCTCCTGGTAACTGGAGCAAAGTTCACAATCCCATTGTGATCCTCAGCAGAGAAGTGGAGCAAAGTTCATGGCTGCAGCCCTATCCTTCTGGCTCAGCTGAACATCATCCCACTCATGGCAGAGTGGAATCTACTCTGGCCCAAGGCATAGAGATTCCATTCCTGACATTAAGGTTACAGATTCGAATCTGGGGAGCGGGGTGAGCTTCTGCTGTTAGCCCCAGCTTTTTCCAACCTAGCAGTTCGAAAACATGCAAATGTGAGTAGATCAATAGGTACCGCTCCGGTGGGAAGGTAACAGCACTCCATGCAGTCATGACCTTGGAGGTGCCTACGGACAATGCTGGTTCTTCCGCTTAAAAATGGAAATGAGCACCAACCCCCAGAGTCGGACACGACTGGACTTAATGTCAGGGGAAACCTTTACCTTTACCTTAAGGTCAAGTTAAAATAGTGATTCAGTCATTATCAAGTTGTTCAGTTACACCAATATTCTACAATATTCTTGATTCCAGATGTTCTTGACCACAACTTCCATCAGACTCCTTGAGAACTTGGCAAGGATGATGGGTGCTGTAACCTAACCTTTTGTGCCACACAGGAGAAGGCTGAGTTGACCTTAAAACTCTTTAGAAGATTAGACAGAAAAGTGTCTATGTTGTGAGAAGAAGAAATGTATTCATATATTTTCTTGTAGACATCAGTGCCCTAATGACTACATTTAATGCTCATTTGCCTAACGATGTTCCCTTACAGCATGTCATTACCACCAGCATAAAGTGGTGAACAGGGAGATATCAATTGGTCTTGTTGACTGAGCGCTGGCCAGTTGAGTGTGTCAACTTAAAAATATCGTTATCAAAACAATAGTTGATGTGTGGTGAAGTGAAAGTTGTATGCAAGATGGCAGGTCTGCTGTATCTCATTCACACTTGCAACGTGTCACTATCTGATGCTACTGTCATGAACTGAACAAGTATGGTCTGAAGATAAACAGATCTGGGTCCAGCTAGGAATCGGATAGGAATTCTAAATTTAGCACCTTTGGTTGAAGGAAGGTAAGCTACATATGATTTTTAACAAGATGGGTTTGCATAAAATAAAATGTATGATCCAGCCTATGGAGATGGAAACAAGAGAGATGCATGGAGGAAAGACAAAAATAATTCATTTTCCTTATCTGTAATTTAGTAACATACAACTTCTTCTACAAGTGTTACATAGTTTAATATGTTCAATTGTTTTAAACTATTCAGATTCATTTTACTGCTAGCTGCCATGAGACCATCAAAAATAGGGCAGGATATAAATATTATAAGTAAAATAAATAAATACACTGGAGGAGATGTGTATAGAAGAGTACTGTACATTTGTGTGTTTTTTCAACAAGCTGGAAACTGACTTTCTGGGTGTTGAACTAGCTGAAAATTTCAGTTATAGCTTCAGAAAATCTATTTGTGGGGGAAATTCCCATTTAGAAGTAGAATCCAAAGCCAAGGCTGTCACCCTTTGGAAAATTCTCCTTGTGTCATCTGTTAGTGATTTTGCTCACTCAACAGAGCTTCAGACCATGTATGTCTCTTGTATCTGACTATATCCATGTATGGTCCGGAAACACAGCTGCAAGGTCTTTCAAGTAGAAATAAGGATCACCTTTCCATTAGTCAAGAAGCAAGCTTGTTTTAGAAGCCTGAGATCTACAAATGGGTCCAGTGCCTTCCTTTTTCTCTTAAATGCCTAGGACTAGATATTTGACCCACAAGAAGCCTGAGATATGGGTTTTTCTTGATTCTCCTAATCCAGAAAGGTTCATCAGGGTAGCCAAACAAATAAGAACAATTTGCTTACTTGTAACTGTGATTCTTCCAGTGAAGTCGCATAAATGGATAAACTGAGCCTAAGCAGTCCATCATTTTGAATATTCTAGAGCTAATGTAGAAGCATTTTGGCAGTGGCCATACTACTGCATTTCCTGCCTCAACCCTCAGTTCCCTGGGCACTGAAGCAGCAGCCAAGGATCTAAGGAGAGGCAGGACATGACAAGGAGACTACACGAAGGGTTTTTAATAATAATAAAAATAATAATAATAATAATAATCTTTATTTGTACCCCACCACCATCTCCCTGAAGGGGACTCAGGGCGGCTTACATGAGGCCAAGCCCAGGACTGCATATCAATACAATAACATAAGAACATAAAACAACATTTCAAGTAGAATAAAAACATTCAAATAGAATAAAAGGAGCGGGCCACATGTGCAAAAAACAGTGATAAAAACTAAGGATGAGATAAAATTTAAAACCTATAAAATTTATAGGGGAGGTTCAGATACAATACAATATGAGGACACCCATTTTAGGGGAGATTGACAAGGGAAATGTGAGATCATTCTCCAAAACCACAATGGAAAAGCCACGTCTTGAGGTTCTTCTTGAAAGTTTCCAGGGTGGGGCTAATTTAATCTTGCTGTGCAATGCGTTCCAAAGTCTTAGATGCAAGTATGGTCTCTGTGATTCATACAAATGGTGGACTAGGACGCTACTAATCATAGGTGAAATGAGTATCATGCGACACAAGATGGAAGCTCCACCTTCCTAAATGCAGTCTCTATATAAGGTGTGTCCAGTCTGTAGTGTCAAATGAACATTCAAATGAATATTGCAATTGGTCACCTTGATTAGCATTTAATGGTGTTGTAGCTTCAAAACCTGGCTGATTGCTGCCTGGGGAGTCTTTGTTGGGAGGTGTTAGCTGGCTCTGATTGAGTCTTGTCTGGAATTCCTCTGTTTATTGAGTGTTGCTCTTTATTTAGTGTCTTGATTTTAGAGTTTTTAAAATATAGATAGCCAGATTCTCCTTTCTGTTGTAATTGTCCTTTCTGTTGTAATTGCTTGTGGATTTCTATGGCTTTTCTGTGTAGTCAAACATGGTAGTTGTTAGAGTGGTCCAGCATTTCACTTGCCTAGTTTCCAACAAATCTCACAAATAGCCAAATAGCACACAATGCATTACTGTGATTTCCAAAAAAGAAGCTGTGTGGTCAGTGTAAACAGCCAGCATTCTACAGGCATCCAAACCATGTTCCAAATCTGAACTGGTGTCCCACATAAAGGCAGAGTACAAAATTCTGATTTAAATGAAAAGATGATACAACTTTGGAAGGAAGGAAATGTTTGGGTTAAGAACCTCTTTGTCCTTAGGGAACAATGGTAAGGATGGTCAACTTGACAGGCAGAACACTTCCCTTCCCTTATAGCAGAGGTATCAGCAACCAGAAAGGCAATGCTCCAGGTAAGTAACCTAATATTGGAAGATGCCCTGGGCTCAAAGAACTTCTGAGATTTGCCAAGGGAAGACTGGCAGTGTATTTCACTGGACAGCAGGTGCAGATAATCCATTTGCATGAGTCATAGAGACCATGAAGAATAATAACTATAGTTTTCCAATATACTTGCATTGCCATACATTCCAAGAATGTTCTCCTTTGCATTTGCATTCTATGTTTGTGAATGATGTTCTGGAAGGTTTTGCTCCTAAGATTTAGACTTCATATAAATCTTCCCCGCCATGGGACAATAAGTGACAGGAAAGTGCCTCAATTCTCAGTGAATATGGAATAATCAGCCTTCAGGCAGGGGCAATTCACAACCACTATTACATTTATGGAATTATTTAAGATAGTGTGACCTTTTGGACATATGACAGGACATTCCTTGTGCCCAGAATGGCCAGTAGTTACTTCCTTGGAAGTTAACTTATGAGCTATTGCAGTTCAATATATCCATAGGGAGCTCAGGAAGCATGGCATTCTGATATATTATTTCTGCTGTTCTAACTCACTTTGAGGTTGTGTAACAAGGTGACCACACACTAAACCAATGCATCACTAAATGAAAGAGAAAGAGGACAAAAGGGAACATGGATTTTATGAAATATGTACTTGTCTGCTTGTCCTTTCTACAAATATAGTTTAAATAGAAATATAATACACCTTACCACATTGGGGAAAACTGACTAGGTGCCCATATACCTGCCCAGTCAGATCTACAACATATGTCGAATACCTTTTTTCTTTCATTGAATGCCTCTGCAATCTAGTACTAATTGCTGATCATCCCTTTTTCTCCTTATAGTTCTTGAACATGAAATCTCTCCAAATAGAGAAATGTCCTCTGGCAGCCCTTCAATGGAGAGCAGTCCTTTTCAAAGTGGGCTATATGACCAACCTGTGAGAAGCATAGCCATAATATACAGATGGCACCAGATCCTTTTTGATGAAACCTACTTAGTTCTTGGAAGGGAGACCACCGAGAAATGCTAAATGCTATAGGCTATATATTCAGAAAAAGGCAATAGCAAACCCTATCTGAATAAATATTGCCAAGAAAGCTCCACGATGGGATCGCTATGAGTTGGATTCAGCTTGAAGGCACTGGGCAGCAATAATAATAGAATACACAATATTTTGGTGTCAGCCTATAGTGCAGGAGAGAATGATTCTGGAACATGGTCATACAGCCCAGAAAACTTTGTTGGGAGGTGTTAGCTGGCCCTGATTGAGTCTTTTCTGGAACCTATTTTTTAAATACTGGTACTTTTCATGGTTTTCTTTTTCTGTTGACAGCAACCTAAGTCTGTTTTAGTGTGGCACTAGAAAAACACAAGGGCTGTTGTTAGTGTGGTCCATGATTGAATAAATTATCTTAGGTTAATTGTTGTTTTTTAAAGGATTGATAGAACAATCCTAAATATTTTGAATTTTCATGTTCTGTATGTACCTTAAAGTAGGTTCCAATCACAGGGAACAAAATGACATTTCATGTCAAGTGTCGAGGTTTGAGACCCAAAGGAAAGGTTTCAAATAAGGACACAATTCCACTGGTTAGTCTCCTTAATGACAATTCTTGAAATCACTGATTAGACGACCACTGAAATATTTTTTGGTCTCCGTTTCAAAAAGCATGACAGTCTTTCAAGATTTATCAGTTCACTGAGAATCTAAATTGTTCCAAAACTGATCCATAGTTTGTTTCAAATGTTCGTAGGCACACATGTATTTTTAAAAGCACAAGATGCAATGATAAGATTATCACAGATGACGTGCCATTGTATTGCCAAATTTCTTCTGTCCTTGTTTGCTCTATGGAGGAAGGCAGACAAATATGAGGTATCAGAATACAGCTATAGAGGTCCTTGAACTACTTCTAAAAGACATCCTGTTGTATTTCCCCCCCCCCCCCCAATGTTGCCAAGGAAACCAGTTTAGTGTAAAATGAATTCTTTGTCTCCCGCTCTTTGTGAAATTGTTTGAGCCATCCTATCTCATAAAACGTTGCTTCCCAGGTGATTCTGAGCAATATTAAGTATACATTTGGTGGATGGGGAGTCTAATCTCCAATTTGATGCATCAATGAAGATGGTTCCATTTATCAGAAGCTTGGACATTTTAGATTATACTTCCTGAAAAATGATAAGATTACTGTATATTCTGTTTCTAAGGTATGTATGTCTGAAATAAAACCTGTTATCTTTCTTGTATTTCCTTTCAATTTTTAAAAACCATAGCTCCCCTTTTTGCTCACAAGCCATTGAAACAATGGGAGAAATAATTTAAATATTCTCTGAAGTTTTTCAGTGAGGATTTCCAGGAGAGAAATATATCTTACTATTTACCAAAAACAGATTGCACATGAGAATGGAGAGACTGAACATTATTCATTGTTTTATGTGTATGGAGGTCATGTATGTAATATCTCAGGAGGGAAAAATAAAGATTACGATTTTATGTGAGGAGATATTTGTGGCCTTTTCTCCAGCTTCAACTTTCACTGACTATGCAAAATCTGTCCATTTATATAGGCTTTCTCAACATTTCAGCTCTAAAATCAATGCAGTTATTAATGTTGGGTATCTGAGGGCAGATGGAAAGTCTGTGGTCCTCAAATGTTCTGTGATTTATTGCTTTCTGTGTTTAGAAGTTTCTTTGTAATCTTGTGGTTTTGCACCTGTGGCATCTTTTTTTGGAACCTTTTTGAAATTACAAAAATAGAAGAAAGGATTATGCCCAGTTGGTTGTTTGCCTTTTCACCTGTTTGTGTCATTCTTTTCTAAGCCAAGGCATGACAGGAACTCAAGGCATAAGGCATTCCACAACACTAACGCCTGAGTTTTGGACTTCCATTCAGGTTTCTCCTTCTGTTTATTTTACTGTAAGTTCAGACACAGTATCTGAGTGCATACATTATATTTTGTTTTTGCTTCAGCTGTGCCTACTTAACTTTGTTTATTTACCATATTAATTACATGATTGTATGTTGAAAAGTTGATGTAATTAATATTGAACTGAGCCTGATTGGTACGGGAAACAATGCAGAATTACAATAGGATTGCATTTATTTTCTCCTTTCCTCCAATGAGACAAAGTTACATAAAGTCACCCAATGCATTTCATGGGTAATTGGGAACTAGAAACTGGATCTCCAAAATCTGAGACCAACATTATAATCATTTTATTATAATATAGCAGGACCCTATAACTTCATCACAAAGGGCAAAATCGGCGACATGCTGGTTTAGCCCAGGTCACCCACGGAGCCCACTAGCTCCTATCAAACGACTATGGTGGGGCTCAGTGGGTGAAGTAGGGCAGAGCCAGCGCATGCAGCCAGTGCAGCAACACAGGAGACTTCCTGTGTTGCATAGGAAGCTATGGGGAGTAGCCACACAATTAATGTTTCCCCCATGGGATCGCCCTTTACTAGAGCTGGGCGATGTGGGGAATGGGGCACCAGGTTCTCTACACACCACAATGATGCAGACCAACTCTGGCGGCCATGTTACAAGGCCGTAATAAGTCTTAGAAGGCCCAGCAGCTAGGCAGCCATTTCTACTGATCAAATAAGACTATATGCTTCTATGTTCACAGTCTCTATGGCATCTTCATTATGTTTGTAGCGTCTATGACACAGAAGAACATAAATATTAGTAGGCATGATGACCACTGGCTGATTTTGTCACACCTACTATCTACCATGTTTCTTTATCATCAACAATAACAAGACGAAAGGTCCTTCACATGGATGTAAACTAAACAATACCATGCAAGAAATTAAATAAAACTTCTGGAGTTCCAGATTCACAAATGCCTTATAGGTAAAATGTTCCAGTTAGATTCCCATTTCTTTATTCAACAGTAAAGATGATAGAACACCATGACCACAGTGATGGCCGTCCAAATATTGCTGGACTGCAGCTCCTAGCAATTCTCACTATTGGCTAGACTGGCTAGAGTTTCTGGGAATTGCAATCCAACATTGAGAAGGCAGCACTTCACCCACCTTTGATGTTGAAACACTCTGAGACAACACTAGTAAATATTTTCATGTGGATACAGCTCCACATACACAGTCCTGCATCTTCCCACTACCCAGCAACTCCCAGTTCTCATGAGGAGGGGGCGGGGGGGGGGGCTGTTGTTGCAACATGCAGATAGGCGATGGGTAAGAGAAGGTAATAACAGAAAAACAGCTTGTTGCAGTTTGGTAGGGAAGAAAGGAAGGTGTGCTCCACATACAGTGTACCCACCTTCCTCAGGAGTCCAGGGCAGTCAGACATTCATGATTCGCACTAGCGCCCTCATCTGGTTTTTGGACAGAGCTCAAGCATGGGCCATCTAAAAACATATAGGTACAGAGATATAGATATGCCACTAACAGAATAACAAGATGCTGACCTGCATGTATTGAGGCAGTGGAAAATCGCCTTGAGATACTACAGATTATCTTTCCATTATATTTGCCCATTCTGGTCAACTTTATTATACTTCTCTTCTATTTTGGGATTCAACTTTCCTTCTGAGGGCCTCTAGCTAAGGAGTATTATTGATTTGTTTTCTCCCTTTTAATATTTATGTTTCGGTTGTTCTGTTTGAAAGGCTGCCAGCCACGTTGTCTGTATCAGTGTTGGGACTCCCAAATGCATTTTGGCCCATAAAAGAACCAACTCATCTAATTGAATTAACTCTGTTCTGCTTAATAGAGTTTGTCATGGAACACTAAGTAGATGTGACAATGATCACAATAAATCATACTTTGTCTCTGCTCTCTGGATATTAACTATTAACTGGCTGCTGAGAGGCGTAGCCCTCTTTCAGATTGGGTATCTATCTACATGTAGGTCAATCTTCTTATTCAGACGGATACAATATCACAAAGAGACGGCTAACTTGAAGTTTGAATATTGGCAATGAACTTGACTAATTAAGAAATGCAGATGGCTGTGCTACTTAGCAATTTTCACCTTGCTTGATGCAACTCCAATTATAGCCTTTCCCTGCAGACCTAACACTGTATAAATCATGTAATCAAGAGGCTGGATATCTATCACCTGTTTATATTCACAAAGATAAGTGTAACACATTGTTCTTTTTCTATGTAAGGCATGTGATCACATTTTTATATCAGTTTTGAAAAGTTTATTTAAAAAGAGAAGGGAACATATTAACGATTTTTGCAGACAAAACCTTGTTGAATAAGGTTTTAGAGAATATAATGGAAATGGATGGGAATTTTGAAAGAGAAACACACTAATATTTGTGTCAGTGTCAATTGTACTGGAAATTTTTTGTAGAGAATGCCCTTTTAACTGCAGTTGAGAGGAAAATTATGGAAAATGGTGTGTAGTTAGATAAGACAGATAACTGGTTCTTAAACAAATACTGTAATTTTTCATGCTATTAATTTGTCATAATGTCAGGTTCTCAAATATAATGCACTAAGGAGTAAAAATATGCACACCTTTTTAAAAAGTGTTATTCTTTTGCTACCAGGCATAGTTACCTATCCAGACTGATAATGTGGGGGCAATCTGGCACCCTGGACACTGGACTGGCCTCATGTGGAGGCTGGATTGGGAGTCACTGAATCACCTTGGAAGCGGCAGGGAGTACCGGCTGCCTAGCCATGCAAGCATGGTTAAGCAGCCAGACTGACCACAAGAACATTGATTACAGCCATGACGCAGGGGAGGGGAAGATAGAAGACTGTCATCTCATATTCCTGGGCCACCCCATTCTGAAGAACATGGGATGGCAATCAAGATATGTGTCTGGTTCTGATTTGGAACTAACCCAGCTGAGTTGACATCCTTGAATTCAGGGGAGAACCCAAATTCTGGGCTAGGATTTGGGTTTCCCGTAAGTTAGCTGGATCAGCCCCAAGTTTGCTCCTAGACAAGAAGTTGGGATATCCCCTGAGTAAACTCGATCATCCCTGTGCAGTGTTCAGCCACCATGGGGCTGATCTATCTTCCCAATGACCTATGTGGTCAGATTCGATGTGCCCCCAAATAAGCAGAAATGTCACAGTCAACAATGTGCAACAGATATAAAAGAGTTTTTTCCTCCCATATCTGCAAGTTCAACTTTAAGAAATGGGATCACAAAATTATACTATTGTCATTATCTAGACCAGTGGTTTCCAAATTTTGGTTCTCCATGTATTTTGGACTTCAGCTTCCGCAATTCCGAACAGATGGTAATCTGGCTGAGATTTCCGGGAGTCGAAGTCCAAAGCAGCTGGAGGACCAAATGTTGGGAACCACTGATTGAGACAATTGTGGAAGATTTGTACCAAGCTATCTTTAATTCTTCATGTTTTTTTTTAAGTTGAGTTTTCTGTGTTGGCTTTGGAGTGAAACAAAACTAAAGTATTGTCACACTAGATGGTGATGATGATGATATTTATTTCTACCCTACCTTTCCCCCATAGAAACTCAAGGCAACTAACAAATAAACACAACTAATACACATTTAAAATAAGACACACAATTTTTTTTAAAAAATAAACATTTGTTGGTGATACAAAGGTTAAAAGCCTGTTTCAAGAAAGGCCATTAAAATTACAATCAAACCCCAGTATCGTGTTCTTCATCCTCCCCCCAATGTCTGATGGCAAAGAAATGTCTTAACCTGCTTATGAAACGCAAGCAGGGATGCGGACATCCTGGTCTCTCCTGGGAAGGAGTTCCCAAGCCTGGGAGCAGCCACTAAAAAAAACCCCTCTCCTTGTTCCCACCAAGCATGCTTGAACGGGTAGTGGAACAGAGAGAAGACCTTCCCCAGATGACAGATGACTAACAGGTGAATTGTGCCATTAGCTTTTGTGGACTCACATGAAGTGAGATTCTGGAACAGATTTGGTGGCATGAAAAAGACTGTAGTGAATGGGAAAAGCCATTCTGTTAGTCGTAGCCATTCTAATAGTGAACTTGGATTTCTTTATACATCCCTCTAGCTGTGACCTGCTAGTAGTATGTGTTGGTTTGTAATGAGCCTTAATATTTCAAAATGACATTTTAAATGAGGTTATCATGATGGTCATTAATACCATGAATTTTATGCCACTGTGTTGATTGAAAACTTCAAAGCCCCATTGCTTTCTTCCTGCTAGCTCTTTTGCCACACCTACCCAAACCTAAAAAATGATTCCAGCATAGTACTACTGAATAATTTATCCTTTGGTATGACATCCTTCTAGCCTTTAAAAGAAGAGAATGCTTCATATTTCATAACGCATGTTCTTTTGCTTCCTCGTTTATTCCTCCACCTGCTAGATCCTATTTTGCAGGATAAATTAGATTCTCTGTGAACAGCACAGAGAACGTTTTCAGAACTCGAGTTAGAAAGAAATGAAGGCAGGCTTTGATAGTCATGTATTTCCCCTAAAAACGCAAGATTAGACTTCATATCAGTGGTTCCTGAGCTTTTTTTGACCAGGAACCACTTGACAAGGGACCACTTTGACCAGGAATCAGTTTGACCAGGGACCACTCTTCAATATTAGTACCAAATGTACTAATGGGCATTCAACAGATATATAAACCCAATTTTACTTGTTTCCAGCAGTCCTCACAACCTCTGTGGATGCTTGCCATAGATGCGGGCAAAACATTAGGAGAGAGTGCTTCTAGAATATGGCCATACATCCCAGAAAACTTACAACAACCCAATTTGGTAGCCCTCTTTTTTTAAAAAAGACAAAACAAAACAAACGGACCCCTCAGAGTTATCTGGTGGTGGCAACAGTATTCTAAGGATGGCTGGGGGCTGATGTTTTCATCCACAGTGTTCTAGAACATTTGGCATACTATGGCTCTGATGCACTTATGAAATTAAAAAGACTTACCAATTCAATTACCCAATGCATAGACCCTACCGGGAAGTGATCTAGGTTATCAGGTGCTGATAACTGGTTGCATTTGAAATTGAGATCCATGTGATTGCCCCCTCCTTCTCCCTTGTTGAGTGGGCACCTCTGCTGATGTTAGCACAGGGCACCCAATAGCCAGTTTCTCTCCTAGAGCTATCTGGCTTTCATGATGGTGACATGGACAGTAAGATAATGATCTAGTAGAACCAAATCAGATATGGTCTGGCTGGACCATGTAGACTTTGCCATGCCACTGTCGCAGGCTGGATGTCAAATGTGTGACCAGGGCGTGTCTGGAGTACTACTTCCCCAGACCTGCCATGGATGAAGCAAGTGTAGATAAGTTCTGCTTCACCTTGGGCAAGTCATTCTGTCAGCCCCAGAAAAAAGACAGGTTCACCTTAGGATCACCATAAGATGAAGAATGTGTGTGTTTATTCGTTCATTCACTTCTGACTCTTCGTGACCTCATGTACCAGTCCACACCAGAGTTTCCTGTTGACTGTCACCATCCCCAGCTCCTTCAAGGTCGAGTCAGTCACTCCAAGGATACCATCCATCCATCTTGCCCTTGGTTGGCCCCTCTTCCTTTTTTATTCCATTTTCCCCTTGGTACCAAGAACTTGCCACAATTTATTATGATCCACAGAGTCAAATGCTGCAGAATAGTCAATAAAACAGATATTTTTTTCTGAAACTCCCTGCCTTGGCAATTTGATATCTCATTCCTCTGCCTTTTCTAAACACAGCTTGTACATATGGCAACTCTTGTTCAATGTATTGCTAGAGTCTACCTTGCAGGATCTTGAGCATTACATTACTGGCATGTGAAAGAAGTGCCACTGTATGAAAGTTTGAGCATTATTTAGCATTTAGAATGGATGTCTGCCACCTTTGGTGGAGTGGGTTGCCATTACCTTTCCCAGAGGTCGTATTTAGTCTGATTTGTCCGCCATGACCTTCCCATCTTGGTTGTCCCTTCACAGTTTTGTTCATAGTGTCATTGAGATGCTCAAGCTCCAGCACCATGACAAGACAACAATTCTTTGCTGGAGAAGTTGAAGGTATACAACAGCAAAAATGGTCTTGATGACACATATACATGTTATATAGGAATCCGTGGTACAGTATGGACTAATTGAATTTCTTCTCTGTATGTATACATAGTAAAACAGACATCTGTTCCATGCCTGGCATATAAATTGCCATTGTATGAAGTAGATCTTAGTGTCACTACTGATCAAATATTTTCGCTAACAAGGATTTCACTGTTTCTGCATTATACTCAGAGTGATGACTAAATTTATTTAGTCACATTTTAATTTTTTCCACAGCATCAAGTCTTTTCCAAATGACCTTCTTATTTCTTTTCAAAACAAAAGATGTCATCTCTACTCTGAAAGAGTCCAAGAACTCATTGTGATAGCAAATATTTGGCTCTCTCTTCCATCTCTTCCCAAGGGAACAAAGTGTTTGGTAAACACAGTAGATTTGAAAGTCGTTAGAGTTCAAAAGTCTCTACTGAAAGTAATAAAAAATCTACATGAACAATGATTCAGAGATACAAATACAAACACTTCTGTTAAGGGGTAACAGTTAATGAAATGAAAAATGAATTTGGCTATGATGTAGTATCTGTAATGTTTGGAAAGAAGCAAGACAATAATTAAAATATGAAGATAACCAGGTCCAGGTTCCCACTTATCGCTGAAGTTCACTGATAACCCAGATGTCAACACTCAGGATAAACTTCCTCCCAAGGTTGTTGTGGGGATAAAACGGGAGAGGAAGAACATATATGCTGCCTTGCGTTTTCCAGAAGAAAGCTGAGACGTCTGTGTAAATAATGCAGTGTTAAATAGTTACCCACATAAAAGGCAATCATGGTGTTTTCCTGTTATTTTAATCTACTTTGCAAATCAATAGTATGTTAATATGCTAGCTTGTTTAATTGCATTCTAACTCTTTTATCATCATGTTTTTAGCCCGTATCTTGTCTTAATCTTATTTTGATCAGCCTTAGTCCCCTGTTGGGTACAAAGTGGGGAATAAAACAAACCTACAAGCAAGAAATGTAATAATACATTTTAAAATAAATATTATAGAAGCAAAAAACAATAACAAACATCTGTGGTAATAATGTTTGTGACAATGTGAACTCTATTTGGCTTTCCTTGCCTATGCCATTGTTATATCTTCTGTACATGACCTTCAAGAGAAGAGAGGTATTTTGAAGTCCTTCACAATCTGGGCACTGGCGAAAGCCAGTTTATTGTTTTCCCTTTATGCCTTCAAAGCTGCAACTGTAAAGAATTAGGAAAATGTGCTTTAAAGAGATGTAGAAGGATGAACACACACTCAACACCACACAAATGTTGTACAAATATGGATGTTTTCAATACACAGCCATGAAAAAGAAAATATGTGAATGCCAGATTTCCATAAATCTACACTTTTTCTTGTCTGCCACTGTGAACGCATTAAGACCCTCAGGAGACAGTATTCTGGAAGAATAATGTGGTTTATTTTCTTGGGCAGTATAGGCTCATATAATCCAGTTTAATGCAGTTAATTTTCACTCTGAAACTGTATTATATGGCAGTATAGATCCAGCCTTAGTCATAGTTCTGGATGTATGAAACTGTGCGAGTATTTCTGGAATACTGCGACCCTAACTGAATCAATGACATTTATGAGACTCTGAAACAAAGCTTTTCAGCAAATTGTTGGGTTCACTCCTCATGTAAAAGTTTGAAGTCTTAGGTATGTATGTTTTCCCAACCATTGACCAGAAATGGGAACTGTGTGCTTTTGGACATTGCTGAACTGTGACTCTAATCAGTGCCAGCAGTGATAGACAATGGTGCAGAATGCTGGGAGTCATCATGCTGGAAAAAGTGGAACATGGGTTCCATGCATACTTCCTCATAGTCTGTATGTGTGTCTATGTACAAGTGTGTTTCCAACAGAAATAAGCAAATCTTAACTCCATTAGGAGATTGCCACACAAGGCTTTTAAAATGAGCCCTGGGTTGAAAAGCCATCTTGCTGACAGCAGGAGCACATCAGGCTAGCTACTCTTCTTAACACACATATCCTTTCTGTAAGTGCTTTTAGAAAGTTGAAAACACTTCTAGCTTACCACAGCTCAAACATAACTTCTCCCTCTCCTCTTCATCCATGCTCCCATTCAAAATGTTTTTCCCCTGGATGAATTGTACAACTTTGAGAGTTTAAGGTATGCATGAGATGGAAGTCTTGCAAACCATCAGGAAATGCTTAATCAAGAAAGAAAATCTTTATCAGGGCCTGGAATTACCTGCAAAATTGGACAAAAGTTATGCATTTGCAGCCAGAACTTCTCTCTAGCTACACACTGGAACTGAAATAACTTGGGGATTAGGGAAGAGAAGACATTTGTGTGGAATAAAATTGGAACCATGTATTACTTAAAAATTCTTCTTTAATATTATCTATCTATACATAATGATCTATTTTAGTGTTTATAGTGACTGCATAACAGACTCCAGGTTTTATTTTCCCCTCCATACCTAGGCATGAAGGGATAATGGTGACGTCATTTGGAAGCCATGAAATGTATGAATGATGATGAAATGCACCAGCAAACATGTAATAACTGACATCTCATCACTTTGTGAAGAAAATATCAAGTTTCCTTTATTAATATATTGTTACAGCCTGTGTAATTTGCAAAAAAGGTCATCTTGTTGAATCTTCAGTATTTTGGGAAAAATTTGCAAAATAATACATTGTCGTTTTACAAGTCTCAGAGCCACAATGGCTGTGCAGCATTACCAACACCAGAGGCCATATTCCTCTGGAGATCAGTTGCTAGAGAACATGAACTAATTATACCTTGCTTCCTGTAGACTTCCAGTTATCCACTGTGGGAGCAGAACAGTGGTCCAGACAGACTTTTGACCTGGTCCAATTTCACCTTTCTTATATTGATATTCACAGCAACTCATTTTGGGATAACATGGTGAGTTGATGGGCAAGCAAAATTTGATTTCTTTGTTTTCTCGAATACAGCTTAGATAGTTCTTCAGCATTATCCATGGTGGTTAGAGAAGATAGGAATTGTAGATCAAAAGCATTTAGAAGGCCTTAATTGCTCATGTGCTACAAGTGTTTGCAAATGGCAAATTCTGCAGCACCACTGGTATGGGCTGCTGTGCAAGCTATTTGTAACTAACATTCTGTAGCCTGGCACTTAGACTGAATCTACATCGCCCTATATTCCAGGATCTGATCCCAGATTATGAGTTTTGAACTGGAGTTTATGAGTCTCCACTACCATATAATCTGGGATAGAAAGATAATCTAGGATCCTATCCTGGGATATAGGACAGTGTAGAAGAGGTGTTATTCTACGAGTTTTGATTGTGCGTGGCTTTCACTTATTGTTGTTTCCCTGTTCATTTTCCATGTGATTCATGGATATGTGTATAGCTCAAATCTTGTTGGAGACAGGAGATGGTTTTTCCAATTCCTTCCTCCAAAATTTAGCCTATAACCTGGGATTCACTGGCAATCTCTCATCCAGGCACTAAGGATGCATCAACATGGGTTACACCCAATTATGTACACTTAAGCACATTGCAGCAGGTAGTATGCAATATCTCCATCTACCCTAGTGAGGAAGATACCACATATTGAAAGAAGACCCCTCCCCCCTTCCCGGCCCAAGCCATTTAGTAACCCAAGGTAATGGTGAAAGTGCTTAAGTAGCAACTGACTGAAGATAAGAAGTAATTCGTCACACGTGGACTCAGTGAAGATCCAGGAGTGATCAATCTTCTGGGTACCAAACTGCAGCTGGCTACTGCTCATATTCCCCATCCTTCTATCTTCACCTTGACTACTAAATGGTCAAAAGGGGCCCTCTCACTCCCCCCCCCCCCCCAGATACTGCCTTCCTCGGGACCTGAATGCAGCTCCATTGAAAAAGGAACAGGTTTTTATTTTGCAAGTCTTTCAATCAGTGTGACACCATATGGCCTCTTCAACTAAGAGCAGGGTGGTCAACTTGGAAAGCTGGGGGGTTGGTGGTGGTGGCAGCACATTAGCCTTATCTTGGAAAGCTATATCCTCCCAGCCTCTCTGGTCCTAAACTGGCCTGGAGAGGGGAAAATGTGGTGGAAATGTGGTGAAATACTCCTCCAAAACCATTTGAATTTTTTAAAACCTGGGGTAAAAATAAATAGTCCTGGGATTTGCATGCAGTCTGATGGCAATATTTTGTCCACCTCTGATCTAAATGCAAATTGGAATGCTTATTCCTTTCAATAGCCCACTAGAGCCCTTCCACACAGCTGAATAAAATCCAACATTAACTGCTTTGAACTGGAACATATGGCAGTGCGGACTCAGATAACCTAGTTCAAAAGAGATGTTGTGGGATTTTCTGCCTCATTATTCTGGGTTATATGGCTGTGTGGGAAGGTCCTATGTTGCTCTGTTGCATTGGTTTCCTTCTAGGCTCTAGCCTTGTTTCTGTCCACTCAGTAACATTTGCTGGTCCTCTTGACCTACACCATTTATTGCCCTGACCTATGAAACTTCAGTGTTTGGAAATGATCTTTGCCTTCAGTTGCAATAGTTGGCCATGGAGAGCATGCCTGAAGATTTTTCGGTAAACGATTCTTCTGAAACAAAGAGAGACACTACATCTATTCATTAGAAGCACATATATTGTTTTTACATATATAATCACCAGCTAATGCCGATGAAGAAAAAAAAGCAGACAAAATATAAGGTAGAACAGTCTGGTTTTATTACTTTATGTCATCAAGAGACTTTTTTTCTTCCCTTGCCATTTTTTCTTTTTTCTATTTTTAAAATATTTTTTCTTTCCTTTTTAATTTTTTTACAACATACATTAAATTGTGAATCAAATGTTGGGGGAGGGGGTGTGGAGATGAAAGGAATTTTGTGACATCAAAGTATTTTACAACTTTACAACAAATGACAGCCTGACTTTGTTGTGTATACCGGTGTATCGCAAGGGTGGAAAGCAAAGGCACACATAGGTCTAAGAACCTCTTCACACAAAAGGGAGGGAAATGGCGAAGGGGAGGAAGGAAGAAAGGAAGGAAGAGTCCCAAACAGAAAACACACTCCAGGTACCCCAAGATCAACCCTATTGTCAGTGTGATGTATATTACAAAGCCATATCCCTGTACAGAGCTGCTGTGATTATTCATTTCTACATTATGACAGAATGTTTTGCAAAGGCAACACTGTGCCCTTTTGAGATCCAAGGGCTTGATCCTAGAAGAACAATGCAATGTTGCTGTTTTTCGGTTCTGACAAATCCCCCCACAGCTTAGGAAAAAAATAGAAAAATAAACAAAACAGAAATCCAAACAGGAGGGTTGGGTTGATGGTGATAGGCATAGTTCATAAATGGCAAACAAACCAGTTTATTTCACAAGGCAGAGACGAAAGGAGGGGATATGCAAGCACCCTTGTTACACACTTTGGTTCTGGTCATCCAGCCTTTCTAAATGACCACCTATTTGCTGCTAACCACCTTGAAGGCTTTCCTCTTTTTTGATAATTCAAAAACAAAATGCCCCTCCAGCAAAATGAATCCAAAGTATAAAAATTCTTCTGTTTAGAAAACTCCCCACCCCAAAGAAATCCAAACTGAAGCAACAGCCTCCTTCCCAACCATTCTATTCAGGCAATATAAAACACACACACACACATCCTCTTCCTCCTTTTGCTACAGCATGTCATCACAATTAAAGGAACAAATTTAAAACAAAATGTATGTTTGTGCACAAACAATCTCAACGTTGTCAAACATACATACCCACATACACTCCATGCATCCATAGGTTTCTTCATTCCAAGAAGGGGAAGTAAGTTCCCATTAAAAAAAGTTTATGCAGCATCTTCATGGATTTGCCTTTTTGTGGTAGGAGAAAGAGCAGGGCCAGCCTGCTTGTTACTTATTTCCACTGTATTTCATGTGTTGAACATGCGCTATGATCATGTGCTGGAGTTCCCTGTTAGACAGGCAACTGCATATCATGCTGGTCTTTTGTGCACAAACCAGTTCATTCATGTTTTCTCTGCTGGTAATGGATATATATCCTTATGCTGAAATGATATGAAAATATTGGGTTAAAAGGAAACTGCTCACAATACAGCATTTATACTATCGGCATAGCCCAAGAGTGGCTTGAGAACCAAAATGGATATCAATGAAGCAATATGTATTGTTACCACCATGTCTTCTCATGGGCCAGAATGCTATTATTACAATAATCACAACATTCTTCTTGGAACTGCTCACCCTCCGATTTTCCAGGAGAGTAACTGATGATGGCGATAAATAGATATCTGATTTATTCTAAAAAGGGGTAAGGTTGTACATACTACAGCTCTCAAATAAACACAACTGAGGGTGTAAGGCACAAATTTACATGTGGAACAAATAGGCTAATTCACTGATGTATTCCCACAAACAAAAACCTGTGCAGTCAGATCACAAGCTATGCATGGCAAAACCTTACACATAAAGAGTTCACACTGTTTATGGACCTCTGTTTGCCACCTTCCACGAAGGGGTGAAATTATGAGATGGCAGCGAACAAGTTGGTGCCTTCATAGAAAGTTATCACCTACTGACAAAACCATGTTCACAGCAATGGAGCTGAGATGTGCAGCTTTCAAAGGCGTTCCTCGGCAGGACCTTACTTGAGGAAGAGGGGAACCTGGGGGATGACCCGGTGGAAGGTTTGCTTCTTTCTTTGCTGCTTGACATAGAGGCTGGAAACTCAGTCAGAAAAATCAATTCACATTGAAATAAATAGTACCCTCCACACACACTTTGTTTTACTTTCCAGAGACAGATCAAGGAGCCCAAACACAAAGTTCAGAATTCCACCTCATTCTTATTTAACTCAGTGAATTTATTGGAAAAATAAAAGAGTATTAATTACTCCAGTTAATGGGTTTCACGTTAAATAGGCATAATTTCCAATGTATTTGGGTGTTGGGTTTTTCCCCCTCTTGAGAGAGCTGCTCATATGAAGATATGCAGAAGTAATTTCCTTAGGAATTAAAAAAAGACAAAAAGGTTGAACAATAAATAATAGGAGTTACTTGCGTTAACAGTCACATGTTATTCATTAAAAGAGAAGAGTAGCAGAAACCTATGACAGAGTTGTTGCCCAACATGGCAAACTGCTATAACCAAATGGTTGTAACACTGATGGGCATTTCACAGTACCTGCGCATAGTAAAAGTCTGCCACAGTTCAGTTAGAGTTAGCTTAAATCAACAAATTTTGTTGTTGTTATTGGTTGTTCTTTCCCTCTCCATTCCTTTGCTTTCAAAGCACCCGTTTTTCAGTTCTGGGGTGCACTGTGCAGTTAAGAGTGAAGTATCACAGTCATCATTCATGTGTGTGCTTTTGGCTCAATGTTTGTGGTTAGTCTTTTGAGTAAGGAACTGTTTCATCATGGGGGTGGGCCCTACAGTGGCAAACCATGGATTGCATGGCCCGATTGTTAAAAAAATATTCCACTTTTCCCAGAGAGCAATACATCCGCAGGCTTAGCAGCTTCCTGGTTAGTTGAAACTAGCAGTGTGGTCATTGCCGAACACTGGCATTTTAAGGGCATTCTCCGGTCACCTGCTGTCCCCCCACCCCCACCCCCATGGTGATTATGTACATGTGTCATTAGGCTTCATGGACGCTGACAGAGGGGAAAAGGGCTTGGGGGGTACATCTGGTTTTAAGGATGGTGTGCGTTTCAGCCCTGATCTCGTCAGTGAGTTGTATGTGGTGAGACTGGGCTGCCTTGATACAGTCACGGTCTGACCCTGAGCAGCATGGACTTGTATTGAGTCCACTCTCTGTGGGGCAGGAGGGGGGTTTTCTCCCCTGCCAAAGCTCTGATTTCTCGAGAGGTGGGAAGAGTTAGAAGAATTTGTATTATTTCTTTTGAGAGTTGATGTCTGATGATTTCTCGTAAGCGAGTTCGTAGGGTAGTTTCTCTTGTAGTCCACGTTATAAGCAGAAGAATGCATTTCCAACCGCTTGCCCAGACCACTCTGAGCAAGAGAAGGCCCTGGGGGACCCAACGAGGCTTCCCTCTGGGGTACTTTTGGTGGCATGCTTTCCAGATTTTCCACCAGGTTCACCCCATGGTTGGGGCTCTTGCTGCTGAGATGCTCCTTAATGGTTTTGTACTCAAGGGTGGCATTTTGGTCCTCCATAGCCATTTGTGCCATGTCACTCATTTTTGGCTGATCAACATATTCGTGTTGATAACCTTGTTGAGACACAGGCAGGACTACAACACTTGGGATGTGACTGGGAGAAGCCCTGAGAGGAAGGTCTGTAGGAATTACAGGTGATGCCATTGGGGGGATATCTTTTGTGCAGGCATTGATAATATTCTGGTTTCTCTCCCAGTCTCTGCTGCCTCTGCTGGGTTTCCTCTTCTGCTGCAATGTTGGGGTAGACTCTGGGGTTGGTAGAGCAGCCAAGTCTAGGTGATGTTGGTCAGCTTTGATGAGCATCTTTGCTGTGGTGCCTGGGGTAGCAAGTTTGCCATTGTGCATCAGAGGGGTGAGAATGGCATCAGGCTTTGGCTCCTTGGATTGAGTGTCCCCAAAGAGGCCACTGAGCTTGGTGACGCTGCTCATTGAACCCCGGCGGGATTGGACCAATTCCTTCTCCTTCCTCTGCACAATAGTCACATCTCTGCGTCGATGGTCACAGATGCAGTACACTATGATCCCCGAGAAGACAGCCCCCATGACAAAGGCAAGAATGACTGCAATGGCCAGAAGGGTAACAGGCACCAGCTGATCATGCCCTTTGAGATAACTTTCACGAATCACTCCTGCAATAAACATCACAAAATAGTCAGCAGAACAATAGATATAAATGATATTCATGATCAAAATGAAGCAATATAAACTCATTCATTAAATCATTTCCTGCCATCTTCAGAAAACTATTTTTAGTTGTAAAAAGTTCAGAAGTAGTTTGGCATAGCTGTAGTGATAATTGATTACTTAGCTTAGAATCCCATATCACAGTGGTTCTGACCCTGTGAGTCCCCAGGTGTTTTGGCTTACAACTTTAGTTAAAATCTAAAACATCTGGGGACCCACAGGTTGAGAACCACTGCTGTATCAGCTTATACTTAACTAAGGACTAAACTTTAAAACGTTTCATGGACCAACCACTCTAAGCTTGATGGTGACATTCTGCAGCAATCCTCTTATTATCGACAGAATGGCATAGAATGCCCACTTCCACCCTCACTCATATCCACGGAGATATGTGCCACAGATCAAAGGGAACTTAGTATTTTGACTTTACTTGTGCTAGATGCATACCATAGAACCACACTCGAGTATTTAGAAAGGCCTAAAAACACTTTCAGGAGGAGGGGGCATGGGTAAGGGAAGCATACTGTCTTAGTTTTAAGAAATTGTCTTGGTGGGTACACTTTCTTTATGCAGGGAGAATCCAATGTGAAGGTATTTCTAAAGTAGTCATGTCTCATGGTTCATGCACACAGTGGAGTAGAACATGCCATATACTTATCCTGTATGTCTGCCAAAATTCTTGTAGAAACAAGTTCCTCTAAGATACTCTAAGCCAGGGGTCTCACACTTTTTCAGCATGGGAGCTACTGATTAAAAAACCAAGTCCCAAAGATCACCTACCCAGAAATGTAAAACATATAACTATTTTCTTATTTATTTATTTATATTTATTATTCATTTTTATGTACCGCTCCTTCCAGCAGGCTCGGTGCAGTTTACATAAAATGAAGTTATAAAACATCAACATTTGAATTTAATAACAACAATATAAAACAGAGCATAAAAATACATCCAACCACCCATTTCTCCCACACTGCCATATTACCACACATATTATCAGCCAGAAAGTAAGAAGAGAGGCTGTTGAACTGCAAGGCCATTTAATACTCAGCAAGGTAAACAAAAGGCATGCAAAAATACATCCAACCACCCCATTTCCCCCACATTTCCATATTCCCCCAACATATATTTCTCAAGGAACAAAGCAAGCAGAGAGGCTTTGGAGCTAAAAATGCCATTTTTAAACATTAAAAATAAACAAAGAGACATGCCACAGAACAATCAAGCACCCACCCCAAAGTAAAAAGACCGACCTTTGAGATGCGGTAAGGAAATGACCCCAAAGCGTCCTTCTTCTCCTCCTCCACCATTGCTCCTATTTCCACGCCGCCAGCATGCGTGCTGCCTCCAAGAGCTCACGAGAAGTCCGAGAGGCAGAATGGGCGCTTCTGCGCATGTTGGGCCAGCCATGCATCGCGTCATCAGGCCCACCCCTTTGGTCTCCTACGACTCTGAGTGGCTGGAGAAGGACGGAGGGAGGAGGAGGAATCCAAAAGAGGGCCCATTCTGCCTCTTGGACTCTGGAGCTTTTGGAGGCGGCGCGAGCAGGGAGGAGCAACGACGGAGGACTTCTTTGCAGTGTGCAGGGGCGCGTGAAGAGGACAAACTGCAAAAAACCTGGTCAGGGGCCTGAAGATCACCAGGATGAAGCCCAAAGATCACCCTGGTGATCCCGATCACCATTCTGAGCACCCCTGCTCTAAGCTGTATGCTTATGAAATGGGTAAAGAGACTCATACCCCATCTACACTGTCAAATAATGTAGTTTGAAACTAGTATAGACTTATATAATGCAGTTTATCTGCATTATATGAGTCTCGTTTCAAACTGCACACAGTTCCAAACTGTGTTATATGGCACTGTAGATGGGGCCTCAGTAGCTTTTTATTTTTGCTAGATGTCTGGATTCAGGATTGTCCGATGTCAGTTTGTCAATGGAGAGGAATAGTAAAATCTTTGTATACTTTTTATTTATGAAACTTTTTATTTATGAAACAAACATTGGCTGAGGTAGGGATGGAGGACCTTAATAGTAATGAGTTAGATGTTGAATACTGGATTGATTCAATTAAAAAAAGGATCAGAGAAACACAAAAGAAAATACTGACCAAATGGTATAGAACCCTGATTAAATTAGCTCACAAAACTAAATCACTAATAAAATTATGTTGGCACAGATGCAGAGAAATTGGCTTCTATATGCCTATGTGATGGGACTGCAATAAAGTACAAAAATTCTACAACAAGGTAAACAAGGAAGAATTAATAGGGCAAAATTGGAGTTGAACAAAAAAATTATTTAACCAGGAATTAAATAGGAACAACAGCATTAAAGTATGGGTCGATATTATAAAATGTATGGAAGTAGCTGCCCAAGCAACTGTGGTGTTGGGCAGGAAAGAGCACTGAAAGTGGGAAGTTTAAAAATGGTTTCAATATTTAATGGATTTCATGCTCCAGGACTGTATCTTAGAAAGGAGAACTAAATACACAGCGGGATGAATTAGGCAGAAGTGGTATTTGAAATGGGAAAAGTTGATAAGAGTAAAAAGAAAAGGAAAATACAAAGAACTGAATTATACTCTCTTCATGATTGATAAATTAAAATAACATCTGAATGAAGGAATGTACTGCTCCCGGAGGTTGGGGAGGGAGGGGAGTAATATTGTTAGATGTGGGAGATATGTGCAGAATCAGTAATGTTAAGAAAATTAAGTGCAAAACATTTGTTTGTACTATGAAATTCTTACTGAAATTTACATTATTCTACCTGTGCTTACAATAAAAATAAAAACAGGGGAAAATATATGAAACATAAATGAGTTTTGTGTTTAAACTTGGGTCTTATCTCCAAGGTATCACAGTATGCATGTATATGCAAATACAGGCATTCCAAAATCCAAACAAAAAATCTGGTCCAAAACACTTCTGATTCTAAGCATTTGGGATAAGAAAGATTCAACTTGTGTAAGTTATGTGGCTTTGTTGCTTCTAAAAGATGTGAGATATATGACTGATCCCACAATGAAGTTATTAACATCCATCTGCAGAGCAGAGATTTAAAGACTGTGAGTCTTATAAAGAGGCTTTTTGTGTTTTTCTTTTTATCACATCCAGTCAAAGAGACCAAAATAGTCTCTACATGTTACAAGCAGAGTTTGTCTTGTCTGTAATCACAGACAGATATGGCAAAACACCAAGGGAAGCTTTAGTGTCTGAGCTCTCTAAAAATAGAGTTTGTGGTAAGTTAGAGGTGTAAGGCAAGTCTGGAACGCTAGTAGATTCCTTGCTATGGCCCAAACACTAGTCCATGTAAGCAAACAAGCCTGTCTTTGTGGTGTGACTACATTCCTCCAACATTTCACACACAAAAATAGGAACATTTGTTAGAGCCACTTTCAGTCCAATCAAATATTACCGCCTGAGGGTCTCCCCTTCCATGATACAACACACAGCTTCACTTTTTTTGCATTCATTTATTCAGAACTTGGAAATCATTGTTATTTTTTGTAATGAATTTTTTGTTTTAATATTGAAGGTATCCATTGCATGCTTAGTGAAGGAACCTTCCCAACTTTTAAGATTTCCAGGTAAAACCTTTCTTTCTGTCCCACCACAATCATGGGTGCATTTGCTACAGAAGGAGAGAGAGAGAGAGTCTTCTCAGTGGTTGCTCCCAGTTGTGCAATTCCCTCCTACAACAGACTGTTTACTTTCTTTACATTGGAAGGCAAAGGCATTTCTCTTTATTGTGGCAGAAGGACTTTTTATTTGGATGTACAGGCAGTCCCCAGGTTATGAACAAGATAGTTTCTGTAGGTTTGTTCTTAAGCTGAATTTGTATGTTAGTTAGAACAGGTACATTTTAAAGTGTAACTCTATTTATCTATCTATCTATGGATAGCACAGGTAAAAATCCTGATGGTGTTTGTTTTGCTGTCTGTGCCCCTATTCAGAAGATTTCACTGCATTTTCTCTCCTGGTGATAATTGGGTTTTGAAAAATTTAGCTTGTTTCAGTTGAGACACTCCCCCCCCCCCATGATAATTCTTTCAGGAGTACATTTCCCTTCTGAGGGGTAGATTTCTCTCACTTCCTGTTGTCTCAGCCCTGTTGTTAACTATGAGTTGGGTTTTCTTTTACTGTGTTTAATGTGCTTCTAATTATTGTAATTTAGTGCTTTTAATGTAATTGTTTATTAAATGTAATGAGATCTTGTAACTCTTTAGAGACTGTGAGAGAACACAATTAAGTTTTTATAGACTTAGGTCCCATTTACACTGACCATTTAATGCAGTTTGAAACTAACTTCAAAGGTGTGCAAAATAAATCCCTTAAGTTCCATCAGTGCTCTGTTGTGTGTAATCACCATGCAGGACTGAAACTGGTTCCAGGATTTCCTATGTAGTTATTAGGCTTGGATTAGAACCCAAAAATCGCGATTCGAAAATCAAATGGGGGAGGGTTGATTAGTAATAGAAAGACTTACAAAAAAATTCCAAACAGTTCTAAAATGTAACGTAATTACTAACGAAATTCTTAATTAGTTCTAAAGTAGGCAAAGCAGGGAAACAGGACTGACACTGTTTTAAGCACAGGCAAATCAAGGGGCAACATTTCCCTTGGTTTCCTTGCAGGGAGATATAATGCATTAATATATTATTAATATTATTATAATAATAAAAAGCCAGGGTTTCTTTGCAGGGACATATAATGCATTAATATATTATTATTAATATTATTATAATAATAAAAAGCCAGGGTTTCTTTGCAGGGACATATAATGCATTAATATATTATTATTATAATAAAAAGCCAGGGTTTCTTTGCAGGGACATATAATGCATTAATATATTATTATTAATATTATTAAATAAAATAGTTGCCCACCTGTGGTCCAGGACTTGCTAATCTGTAGAGTTCTTCTTACTCCCTCACTCCAGCTTTTCCCCCTATCAGTTTTACCATAGCACTCTAGGATCTCCGTTGGAACTCTATGACTTTTCTTGATTCTGAACTCTTCCTTCTCCTCTCCGTGCTGTTTTCGCTCCCTGCTCCCCTTCTCTCAGCAGTTCTTATGTCCTTCTGCTCTGTCCTTCTATCTAAACCCCCTTCCTGGGGGTTTAAACCGCTTTTTTCCTCAGTCCTCCAGGCCCCTCTAGGAGTCCCGATCTGGTTGTCTATGGTTTCCGGCTGGTTTTTCACTTCCTACAGGAAGGCCTTTCACTCTAATTAGGTTCCGAGCATGGAAAGGCCCCGATCTGACTGTGAGTAATGCCCGGAAAGCTATTTTGGAGGGGAAAATTTTTCTGTTGGGGGGGCATCCAAAATATTTACAAATCTAACGAAAATTTGGGCCCAGGAAGTGCGGAAAAGAAAGTCCACTTCCGGGATCGCCACTGCGATGCGTATAAACTTGAAAGTCCCATTACATACGAATCCCTTCCGATTTCATTTAATTTTCATAACTTTTTCTCATGCCTAGTAGTTATCTTCACAACAAAATCACTTTCTTCCCTGCTGGTTTGAAACTGCATTAAATGGTCAGTGAAGATGGGGCCTAAGTCTACCTTCTGAGATGGAAGGGTGAAGATGCAATCTGTGGAAGTAAACACAGACTCGTTCTACAATATAGAATTAATGTAAAGTTTGCTTCCTAAGTCAACTGTAACTGCTGTTAACAATACACCCCTTCTTTTTAAAAAAAAGTAAACTGTTTTACATACAGTTCAATTCTCATAGTGGCTCCAGTTCAGGTATGGGTAAACCCAGGCCCAGGGGCTGGTTGCAACCCCTTGGGCTCTTTTCTCAGGCCCTCCTCTCTCTCACCATTCTATCCTTCCTTCTCTCTTTCCTCCCTCCCTCCCTTCCCTTCCACCCTTCCCTCCCTGTTGTCTTTCCTTCCTTCCTACTTACAACCCTCTTTCTTCTTCCATCCTTTCCTTCCACCCTCGCCCTTCCTTCCTTCCCTTCCCTTCCTTTTGTCTTTCTTACCTTCTCTCTTTCCTTTATCCTTCCCTTCCTTCCTTTCATCCTTCTCTTCATCCCTTCCTTCCCTCTCTCCCTCTTTCTCCTTCTATTCTCCCTTTCTCCCTTTTGTCCTTTCTTTCTTCTCTCTTTCCTTCCACCTTCCCTCCTTTCTTCCATCACCGGGCAGCCAGTTCTCCTAGCAGGGAGTGCTAGCATGCGGCCTGCAAGTTAGAAAGTTTGCCCATGCCTGCACTAGTTGTTCTAGGATAGTTGCAATTCAGAACTTACTTGGCGATTTAGCCTTTCTGGATAGAGACAGTTTCCCTACTCTGGACAATCTTTACTCATGATTAAGTGCACATGTTTGGTCTAATAGCCCAAGTTTTAAAACATATCAAACACAAGATTTTCTAAAACCAAGCTAGAATAGAGAACACCGAAAGAAATGGGGTCAAACCACAGCCATGGAGAAATTAACAGTGGTTACCACTATGCTCGGTGGTAGACCAAAATTTTCAGGAGAGCAAAGTACCTGGTTTTGAAAAATTCACCATAGGAGCTAACAGGCAAAAGAAAAACTACCCAATGAAAACCTGGCATGCTCAGTAGCCAAGGAAGGCTCAGCTCAGCGCAGCTCTTTATAGGTGACAGAATTCTGAAGGATGGCATTGCTGGCAAGCAGATCTTTGTCCTCTGAGCAAGAACACACTTGGTAGGATGTGAAATTACACCTCAACATTATTTTAGGAGGCTCAAAAAACGGTTTGGGAAAAATGATTTTCTAGGATAACAGAAAACAGAGCAGTCCCTGCAAATAAGGCCAGTGGATTAAGTAATTATATTACCTTAAATCAGGAGTGGGCTAGTAACCCCTTGCTTTTCTGGGGACCATATCAAGACATGGCAGAAATCACTTCCAGTCTCCATTTTCAGTAAAGGTTTGGGAGAGATAACTGCTACCTGCTATGCTAACTGCTAGTTTTGTGAGTAGCCTGGAGTATGATTTTTTAAAAATTGTGGGGCTCAGGAGATTTTGGTGAACTTCAGGGGCTGTGAGAAACACAAACAAAACCTTCCTCATCTCTCCTGTAAAAGTGTGCCAGGACCATTATAATCAATACAAAAGTTGTTCCAGGAATAATAGTTTTGACCACCTTATGCACTGGCACTACAAGATTTCAGCTCTGCCAGTAAATCTTATTTAAACATATACACATTCTACATTCACTAAAATTGAACTTTGAAATGATGTCCAAGGTTCCAGCAGTCTGATGACTACAGTAACTGGGGAACTGAGAGAGCAACGTGGTTTCCACAGTGGAAATCTCTCATCTTCTTGTTTTCTAATATAATGTAGACCAGATGGCAAGGCAATAACTTCCCTCTTTCCACAAATGCTGGCATACTTAGAAATGGGAGCGCGGCTTGGTAAATGAAATACAATGTGATTTTTGGAAGGGATGAAGAGGAAACTGCTAATTGGGGTATAAAGTTTCAATACCTAAATGTGCTGTGGTGAGGAGGAGGCAGGCTATGAGTTGTAAATGTAGCAAGCACTGGCAGCTATTTTAAGCTTCACATCTTGAAATGATGCCTGTGTGGTTGGGTGGGAAGTGGCCTATATCTACTTCCATCACTTCCAGAATCAGCAGAATATAGTGCAGGGTGTCTGTCCATTTTGCACATGTGCAACTTCCATTTTATTTGCTCCTATATGCTATTTATGCTATATATATTTTTCAGGAAAACTTTCAAGTTCCAATTTGTTAAGGTCTAGTAACAGGGCCTTTACTGTGTTATGGGCTAATTACTAACATTCATTCTTGTAGACATGTTAACCTCATTTCTAAAACTCAATGAATGCCGCTTTCAGTGTTTTCACAGATATAAACATTGTGTTTCTACCACCATGTGTCCCATTACTCATTCAGGCCAGGGCATTTGCATATAAATGCAGCCTCCCTTACTCCTGCTTGCCACCCTGGAATTTCCTAAAAGTGTGAAATTAAAACAGATTTGAGAAAAGAGGATGCTCAATTGGGCATTTGACATGAATTGCTTCACGCTGGGAGTGAAAACCAAGAAATGCTTGAATGAAAATAAATTGCATGCACCTCAAAACATATTCAGGGAAGCATAAAGCATGTGGCATGTTTTTAACAGAATCACACTCAAGGATGCTTTGCTTCTTAAGATTCAATGTCTTTTCAGCACTTAATCTTGTGCCGTAGTGCTCGTCAAGCTTTATACACATTATAGGACCTTTCTGTTATGCCTGGGATGAAATAAAATATGGCCAGCTGTTTTCTTTGGGAGAGCTCAAAGCAGCTGGGATTCATTAGATTCAGATATGTGAATATGGTTCATTGCAGGGTTCCAGGCTAGTTGTTTTGCATCTCTCATCTTCATGGCTCTCACTTCAATGCATGTGATTTCTCTGGGAGTACAAAATGAATGGGATACCCCTACCAAGTCCCCCATGCAAATATTATTAATGCTATTATGAATTCTGGGGTTATGCTAGAAGATAAGAGGACCTAAATTCTGCAGTCCTGCTTTGCTCAACTCTTGTTCTGACTATGACCATCTGCTCAGGGACAATATGTCACGGAAGTTGAATGTCAAAAAGAGCTGCTTGGCTTAGCTCCCTTAAATCACCAGAAGCGTCACAAACCACCCAACCTGAATAGAAAGAAGCAAAGGCCTCTCTTCTTTTTCTTTCAATTTATGTTGCTTGACATATACTTATTTACTTTCACCAGCATTTTAAGAACAGAGTAATTTCTTCTGTTTCAAATGGAGTTTGTAGATAACATGGCTGGCATAGCCAAAATGGCATCACCCAAAATACATGAGGGAAATTATCAGGAGGTCAAAACAATGATTGAAAGCTTCTCCATACTGTACACTTTGCAACAAGCCCCACTTCTTGTATTTAACTAGGTAACAGTGTGAATGAATGGGTAATAAAACTGCAAGGGCAGCTATGCTGACCTATATGACATGTTGAGCATAGGGCATACAGCATGAAATAGCATAGAATAAAAATGTTGACCTGATAGAGGCTAGATGTCTTGTGTTTTGACAGAAACAGAACATGAAGGGAAACTATAAATCTCCTTGATTTACTATGACAGTATCAGCTCATGCTTGCTTCTCCTTCCAGCATAAGCGACCACCAATAGTAATATGAATGCTCACATTCATATAACTACCTGAACTCATCAATATATAGTATAGGAAATAACGATCTTTCTCTACAATACTACATCATACTGAACGAAGTCAAAGGAGAACAGGTTGGGCTAATTATTCAACCCTTGATTAAATATTTCAGGTAGTTAATTAATGAGCATGTGCCCTATGCAAGATATCCTTTGAGATTCCTGTGAAAGTGTTAATAAGCTGTCGAAAAAGTGTTGGAAAGCAGACCTTGAACTCTTGGAATTAGTCCTTCCTATTTTAAAAGGTGTGATTTATTGGAATTAATCATGAGAGATTGATGCAGTTTAATGGTGGAAAATCAAACACTCAGAACGTGCCGCTGGGAGGATTTACTGTGTATTTGGACAGGGATAGCAAGTAGGGTTGCTGAGAGGTTAGCTTGCCTCTGAGGCAGTATTATAAATAAAAAGACATACTTTCTTGTTGGATAAATGTATCTCTAGAAGATAATTAGGAAGATAAAGTAAATTCTCAGAGAGATTGTAACTGGCATCCTGTTAGTGACATAAGTAGGCCTTAACTCAACTTTGCATCCATATATATATATATATATATATATATATATATATATATATATATATTTTTTTTATCAGGAAAGAGGTTGGAATTCCTTTCCTCTAACTCCTTTGTCCTCGGAGATGGTTGGAGAATTTCATTGGACCTCAGTAGCTGTTGTAATCACTATTTGACAATATTCTGCACATTCAATGAATCAGAAGTGTTTTAAACTAGAAACATAACATATGTTGAATAAGTAGTTTTATTTGCTCTTTTTTCACATGCCTTCCACATTTATCCTGTAAACATCTGACTTGTTTAAGGTGCCAAAGAGTAGGCCAAAGACAAACAGATACAAAGGAAATGCTACTTTATTTCAATGTATTGGAGAAAGTTGGGATATCTAACTAACCAATTTTGTTTGGAAAAGAATGTAGATTCTATTTGTGGTATTTTCAACTAGAAAATATCATCTATACCATATATCTCTGGCAAGCTGCGGCCAGTGATAGTAGACAAGTAAGCTTGCCTAACCAATGGCCTGCTTATATATGTCAGTTTCTTGTCTTCCAGTTTATTTATTTATTTATTCATTCATTCTATTTATACCCCACATTTCTCTATCTCAAGGGGGACTCAGGGTGGTTTATATATGGCAAGTGTTCCTTCATTATCACAAATACTCTTGAGTATAGTGACTACATGGAAGAGGAAGTTAATGTTGTTGAATTACCTTGGGGCTACAACCCTATACACTCAAATTCTATTTATTTGTTTGTTTACTCTATTTGTATCCCACCTTTCTCTACCCTGAAGGGGACTCAAGGTGGCTTTACATATGGCAACTATTAAATGCATCTGGACAACAAACAGAATACACTTAAGTTAAAAAGTTAAAATTAAATGCACATTAAAACATATAAAACATTGCATTCACTATTAAAAGCATGCCACCCTCAATCATAATCTGGGGCCATTCCAAAGATCAATTGCATGTATTTTGAGGGTATTATTGCACTATAGATCAATCTCCAAAGGCTTGACCTCAGAGCCAGGTTTCCACTTTCCTTCTGAAGGCCAGGAGGAAGGGAGCTGCTCTAATATCACTGGGGAGGGAGTTCCACAGCCAATTCTAGAGCAGTGGTTTCTCAATTGCTGGCTCTACAGATGTTTTCAGTTTCTAGAAATCTTCATCAATGGCTTTGCTGCCTGAATCTTTTGGAAGCTGAATTCCAAGCATTGGGAAGAGCAAAGATAAAGAAACATTGCTTTAGAAGTAAGTCCTAATAAACACATCAGAATGTCTGCGTGCTCGCAGTTGTAGCATTAGACTCATTACCAAGCTTGGAAATGTTACTTTTTGAGTTACAAGGTCCAGAATTCAATTTTTTCTAATTGGATGTAGACTTACCCTCAGCGCAGTGTTCTGCCTCAATAAATCCAGCCACTGAATGCAGGAATTGTTTTGCATTTTAATGTGTTTCAGTATGAAATTAGCCTAATCTTAAATCATAGTTTTTTCCCTTAGAAAAAAATCCTGCTTAGAGAGGAATTTATTTTCTCCTTTATTATTTTGGAGTGCCAGCTCTGTTCCCAATGTATTTTAATCCGCCCCGCAACTTGAAACAATAACAGTTGGCCATCCACATTTGTAGGTTGAATTTTTGAAAACTTATATCCATTGATTTGATTAATATATTCTCTCTAGGAATCTCTTGGTCCTCCACAGTGATTCTATGGTGAACTTCCACCAGGCGTTGACCACAGAGTTGCCTTGGGGGAATCTAGAGATTCCAGGAGAGGTGTCCTCTCAGGTTTTTAATTTGGTGTTTTCCCAGTTTGGCAGAGGTCCCAAGTCCTTAACCCATGTGAAAGTGCAGTGATGATTGGTGGCTTCTGTGTTTGTGGGGCACTGAATGCAGATTTTAAACGTGCTGTCCAAGATGCTGAATGAATTTGGTGGGTAGAGTTCAGCACCTTAAAACTCAGTGTGACACTGTAGCTACCAGCCATCACTGATTGAATGCATTCAGTTGTTTTACATAAAGTATTCATTATAGTTTTCCTATAAGTGTCAAGCCTCTTAAATCACAACTATTGTAGAGTCCTCTGGTATCATATATTTGTATGATACCTTGCATGCAGGCAAGGAAGTGGAACATGAGTGTTGGTCCTGAATAGTCTGTTCTGAGGTTTAAGTTACAGTTGAAGTTAAGGACATATAGTTAAGATGCCTATGTCATTCTTCGAAGCACTGGCCCAAATTATTTTAGTGTTCAGATATAACAATTAGGGTTTATTAATGGAGGTAAAAGCTGTAACCAAGCATGTATGGCTGTAAGAGGACTACTGGCATGAAAAATTAATTGAAGTCCTGCTGAGACTAGGTCAAAGGAATCACTTTTGACATCCACATTTCAGTAAACACAGCTTGCCTTGCAGATCCGAGTTGACATAAATGTTTTATGGAGAAAAGACTAGACACAATTGTGATGTTGGAGTGACTTTCTATGTATGTTTAATCAGAACTGTGATCCCCTAATCTCATAGGACTTGGGGAAAATGGGCAGGCCAAAGATACAATTGCTTTGTGATGTCCTGAGAGAACTGGTTTGCCCAAAACGACAACCAAGTAGTAGCAGTAACCGGAAGGCAGAGCCAGAAACTAAATTTTTAGTTTTGCTAGCAGATTGCTTAAATGCCTTTCCTGCATCTAGTGTCAGCCTGTAACACTGTAGCTGGCTCACATAACAAGATGTTTGTGTTTGGCAAATACTTTGAACCATGGCCATCTCTGGAACAAAGCCTGATTGGGTGGTATAAATGAGTTGGAGTAGAGCTAGAGCTGCAAAATTTGCCAAGGCTTTTACTGGTATTGTGCTTGTGGATTAGCTAATGACACCAATGTGTATAAGCTACTTTGTTCTTAGGAATTTCTTTTCTTCTTTCCCTTCCATTGTCGAAAGCACTTTGAAAGTGTCGTATAAAGAAAGGGAACAAAAACAAATGATGAGACATCAGAAGCAGTTTTAGTTCTTGGTGCTGAAGTAATCTATAGATTTCTGCAGTAGTTTTTGTGCACTTTTGACACAGAACAGCATTAGCACACTGTTCACAATAGGTTTGCTTCTATGCTGAACATGACAGTACAGAAAAAACTAGAAGAAATGTAAGTTTATCCTTCATATCTTAGTCAGGTGAAGCCTTGGCATTTCAGATGTAGTGAAACAATTCTAAATGAGTGTGTTGCCTTTGGAATGTACAGAAAATGATTACACCTCTTAATTAGAGGGCCATCAGAATTTAGATTGTCATAAAATTATTACAAGTCCTGATTAAGTAATGCAATTATTATGTCTAAATGCACACCAGAAAAAACTAATAAGAAAAGATGAATTATTCAAGCATTATTAGGCATATTGCCATTTAAAAATAAAGCAGCACAAATTAACATAAATATGCTCCAAAATGATTGTTATGTTCATTTATTTTCCTGTTATTAGGGATTGTAAAAAGTTTTAAATGTGAACAAGCACATATTATTCTTGCTGCTCACCTAAAATAATGTCCCAGAAGAATGGGCTGGGCTATCCAAACAGTGTGCATGTGTGTGTGAATATTAATGTAATGGCAAAATCAATTCAAAGTAAGGCATAATTAAGTCTTCCCCCACATTTAAATGCTCACATAGCTCCTTATCCTAAATGGGGCATCCAATGAATAAAATTATATTTTCTCGTTTAGATTCATTTTACCCCAACTAAGAATCAACTCAAATTGATATAAAGGTCATCTCATTGGGTTTTGTTCCACCAATTAAAAGCTACATGGAAGATTTTGAAGATGGGCTGTTTTGGGAGAAATTCATTAGCCATTTCTTTCCATGCTCTTTCCCTGATAATCTAAATCACCAGCTCAAAGCTGTTAGCAGCCCAGTAATAGTCAGCCAGATATACTGTTCCCATCCCATCTCAACAGAACGGACAGACAGCAGCACAGGAGGCAACTGCATGCTCAAAATCATCTCCATGTGGTCATTACCACTGTACGCTCCCTATCCAAGACATGGCATGGAATCAACTTTCAGGAGGAATGAAGCAAGTACTAAAGTGGCCTCCCTAAACATCATGCTTTGGCAAGTTTCCAGCTAGAGGGTGTTTTAGTTTGGACTATAGACCCCAAAACTTCATAGGAGGAATAGAGAGTACCCACATTGGCTAGGAGATTCAGGGAGTTGTAGCTCAAAGAAGTAACATTTCCAACCTACATTCTTAACTGAATTGGCCAAGAGACAGAAAATTGATTGTGCTAGTTTTGAATATCCCAGTCTTAAATATCTATGTAAGTCACATTTAAACTGAAAGAATTTAAACCAAGGTAGATGAAATATCTAAATGTATAACTAGCAGCCACACAAGGATGCTACCCTTCTATTCTACCTTGGTCAGATCACACCTGGAATACTGTTTCCAATTTTGGGCACCACAATTTAAGGGAGATGTTGACAAGCTGGAATGTGTCCAGAGAAGGGCAACTAAAATGATCAAAGGTCTGGAGAACAAGCCCTATGAGGAGTGGCTTAAAAAGCTGGGCATGTTTAGCCCAAAGAAGAGATGCCTGAGACATGATGGCCATCTATAAATATGTGAGGGGAAGTAATAGGGAGGAGGGAGCAAGCTTGTTTTCTGCTGCCCTGGAGATTAGGATGCGGCACAATTGCTTCAAACTACAGGAAAGGAAATTCCACCTGAACATTAGGAAGAACTTCCTAACTGTGAGAGCTGTTCGGGATTGGAACTCTCTGCCCCAGAGTGTGTTGGAGGCTCCTTTTTTGGAGACTTTTAAGCAGAGCCTGGATCGCCATCTGTCAGGGTGCTTTGAATGCAATATTCCTGCTTCTTGGGAGTGGGTTGGACTGGATGGCCCACAAGGTTTCTTCCAACTCTATGATTCTGAGATTCCACCATGAGGCAGACTGAGACAATCCCTTAGGGGCCAGATTTGAGGTATCATAATAGGGTAGCAATTTTTAGTTAATTTGATATGGCTGTTATATATTGCTAATGGAAGAGATGGGAACAGATACTTATGGGTTTTTGTGCCTCACATATCAAAATAATGTGGTAGGTTTTGGTTGGAAATCTGCTGGTGACTTACACCAATGGAAGTCTTGTTTAAGTTTGCCAAGTCACTTTTCAACTGAGGTTTAGCAGTGGAGTGCGGGATTGGAGACAGCAGTGACAGCCATCTCTCTAAGGAGATAAAGTTGCCTACTGACTTCTGAGCTGCTCCAAGGCTGCCTTGCCAATGTTATCTAAAGAAGAGAGGTGGGGGTTGTACTGCCACTAGCTATTATTGTCATAGCACTAGTGAGCCTTTTCTATTCCAACTATACAGTACCTCCCATGCCTCTTCTTCTGGAATAGCATCTTGTGTCCCCAAATAGAGTAGCTGGGATTCAGGTAGCAAAATCATTATTTGTTACCTAGGCTTATGGATTTGTAACTGTGCTGCATTCCCCTTTGCTACATATTCACTATTGCATCACTATTGCCAAAATCATAAATTACCCTCAAACCCACTTTAAACATCATGGAGTTGTTCTGAGAGATGGAGGTCTGTTGTTCAGTGATCAGGGCACATCAGGATGATGTTTCCCGCCCCCTCCCATCAGCAAGCAAAGTTGTGACAATGGGGAGCAGGATCCTGTTGCAGACCCTTATTTCCCTGCAGGTTCCTGCCAGGAGAGAACTGGAAATCTCATCCGGCTTCACAATTGCCAGCTGAACAGACTGGTTGTGGGCTGTTAAGTCGGGTTTGGGTGGTTGTGCCATGAGATGATACTTATTTTAACTAAGTCACTGATGTTGTTTTGTTTGACTAAAGTGAATGTCCCCAACAACTATTACTAAATACTATGTACTAATAACAGCATGCACCAAAACATTGTCTGTTCCTGGTTTGATGGTGTTATTTCCTGTTTAATTGTGTGGTATGTACTTTGAAAGCAGTTGTTATACTCCAGGCAACTTCATTTTCATGGCTGCCACAAACTATGTTGAATTGATTGAGATTCTATGAGATAATTGAAAAACTATAGCAAAATGTGCCGCAGGATACCCCACAAAGTATTTGCAGACTAATAAACTTTCCCCATGTTTTTATGATAGAACTAAATAGGAAATGATATTTATAACACAGGAACAAAAATCGTGTTACATAGTATAATTGTTTCAGTCAAGTTGGAGGCATACACATGTTGAATCTGACTCTTGTGGCCTAGTTCTTTATGGACTGGTAGAATGGGGGAAGGGGAAATAGAAAAAATAGGATCCAGTCCTTGTTCTTTCCCAAAAACCTCAGACTGGCAATGTTGCTAATTGTGTGAATGGTGCTGTGCCTACTACAGAGGAGACTTCTTAGAGTTTGGAACCATATTCGACTTTGGAAATAAATAGCTTTCAGACATCCCATATGCTGAGAACACTGTTATTTAAATAATCAGGCTTAAAAAGCAATTGGGTGGGAAAATGATTGCTTAGAAAAAATATCTAGCTTCCTTTATTGCAATTAACAGATAAGCTGGATGGCCTGAGTTAGTCAATATTATTCTCAGTACAGCAGCCTTATGAGTCCTCAATATTTGAGATGTCTTAAAGGGATTAAAATTGATCCTTTCTTCATAAAAGGCTGGATATAAGCAGTGCTAAAACAGTGCTCAGCTGTTGGTAGTGAAATAAAAAATATGGACTGTCAAGTCAATGCAACTATTTGAGCTGTTTTCTAGGTTTTCTTTTGCCTGAATTTTAATCATTAGACAAAACTCATATGAAAGTGATCTGTAGATTTTACTATTTCAGATTTTGAAATCTCTGTATTGAAGTGCTAATATACAGTGGGCCCTTAGTATTTGATGGAATTTGATTACAGGAGACCAAATCCAAAATGCCCAAGACCCATTATATGTTCATCTTGTAGAAAAGAAGACTGAGAAGGGATGTGATTGATAGCTCTGTTTAAATATCTGAAAAGATGTCACATTGAGGAGTTCTGGAAGACAAGCCCTATGAAGAGTAGCTCAGGGAGCAAAGTATGTTTATGCTGGAGAAGAGATGGTTGAGAGGGGACATGATAGCCATGTTAAAATATTTTTTAAAATGTATCATTGAAGAGCGGACAAGCTTGTTTTCTGCTGCAATGGATTCAAGAATCCACCTAAACACTAGTAGAACTACCTGATGGTAAGCACCAGGCATGTAGCCAGGGGGGTTAGGGGCTTCAGCCCCCGAAATTCTCAGGGTGGTCCGCAAAAGGCCTTACTGGTACATTATTTAAACTGTTATGTTTATTCATATCATGATCTGATCACCATGCTCATTATATCCCACATTAATGGGGTTATTGGGTTAACAATACAAAAGGTTTGCTAGGGTAGACCCTCTTCCACCCAGTCTCAGCCCCGAACCAAACTCAGCCCCGAACCAAAATCCTGGCTACGGCCCTGGTAAGCACAGTTAGACAGCAGAATATGTTGCATCAGAGTCTGATAAGAGTCTTTTTTTCTGGAGCTTTACAAACAGAGGCTGGATGGCCATTTGTCTGGACAGCTTTGACTGTATATTCCTGCTCAGCAGGGGTTTGGACTGGATGACTCTTTTGGTCTCTTCCAACTCTATAATTCTATGTTCAGCTATGCAATAAATGCACATCTCCCAATGCAAGAACTTGACTCTTATGTTGGCTTATGTTGATCAAAAATCTTTGTTACTCCAACTCAACTTGCAGTGGTGTCTTTTTCAAAGCTCATTGTCTCTTTATAAAATGCTTTTTAAAGCCATGCTGAGCGTCTTCTGGAAGAACCCTGTTTTAATCTCACCATACATCAGTTTCCCATAAATGTGCTTTAATCCCTTTCCTGTTATATCATATCAATATTTCATTTCAAGTCTTTCTGCTCTTGTATACATCTGTAATTAACAATAAACCTTTCATGCAGGCATGTAGCCGGGGGGGGGGGGCTAAGGGGGCTTCAGCCCCGAAATTCTCAGGGTGGTCCGTGAAAAGGCCTTACTGGTACATTATTTAAACTGTTATGTTTATTCATATCATGATCTGATCACCATGCTCATTATATCCCACATTAATGGGGTTATTGGGATAACAGTACAAAAGGTTTGCTAGGGTAGACCCTCTTCCACCCAGTCTCAGCCCCCCCCCCCCGAAACAAAATCCTGGCTACGGCCCTGCTTTCATGGCATGCTTGGTTAATATGCATTTTCTAAGCAAGGATATTTATAATAACTTGATTCTCATTAATAAAATAATATTTTGAGGGGCAAAAATCTACATTCCAGAATAATTTAATGAAATAGCTACTTCAGTTTAAAAGGGTAAAGAATTTATATTTTGATTTAATATGATACAGGAGTTTAAATATATTCAGATACTGAAGTGGCTTATGCAACTCAACCAAAATTCCTCTACATATGAAATATTGCTTAGATTACAAGGACAACATTTCTTATTTCTGATCACAGACTTCTGCCAGATGTTGGAAAAACAGCGGAAATGGAGACAGACAGGACTAATTCTGCTCTCTTATGCTGTTTAGAAACCTCAGCACCCCAAGCGTGAGAAATACACTGCTGTTAAACCAGCACAACAAAGAAGAGAATCTGTCTTTTCCTTTAATGTCGCATACACAAAGGTTTGCTTTTGATGTTAGTTGTCAACATTGGTTATTAAAATGAGACTGACTCCAGCATATGTGTCTTAGAAGCAGATCTCTTTTCTGACCCCCAGAAGATGGAATTGATTATATAGTTGCTACTTGAGTCTGATGTAGTTTTTCAACATCCCTTTGGACCTTTATCAGTTTCCCATGGTTTAGGTGGCCCATAGAGTATTCAACTAATCTTGGAAATGAAAATTCCAATATTATTTTGGTAGAAATATGTAATTTATGAAAAATTATTACCTTCTCTCATCAATAAAAAGTGAAGGAATTAATATAGTAATGTAAGTTTGATGTATGCGATAAAGAGAACGGTCTACATATGTAACTTTACATATACAGAAGTATTTCGCAGAGACACTATGGAACCCTCCCAGTGAATTCCAAAGATATGAATTAGGGCACTGGCAAGAATATTTTAATGCACATCAGTGCTGTGCTGACATTTCTTCCCCTGAAATCTGATTCCTTAGAAACATCTTGAATTTTGGAAAATGAAACCAAAGTTAGCACTACATGCGGTAGTCTTGATCAAACTCAAATTTTAGTATATGAATCCTATTGTGTACAATGTGTTCAAACTGTCTAGGCTTATAACAGTACCTGTGAAGGAGTTGGAGAACTACATATATCATCTTGGGTTGTCAAGTCAGGACTATCCCACAAATATTCTGTGATTGGCAACCTGCTAGGGTATACAGAGGAGTTCATCTTACACTTGTACACATTTTGAAAGGTAATTGCTGAAGCGGGTTTACTTTACACCACCTGCAATGACCAAAACCTAACAGGGAACATCTGCAGCCTTCTCATGGCCATTCTGCAGCTGGTGAAGAGAGTGCACAAAGAGCGGGAGGATTGAAAAACTGTCTGGCTAAGTCCTCATAGCTAGATGCATATGACTACATCAACCGCTGAGATCCTTACAGAATCCTGGCAGATCTCTGTGGCAGATGTAATTATTTCACATCTGACAATGAGGCCATTGCCAGATGCTTTTGCAGTCCCTGTCCCCCTCTTCACCAGCCATGGAATGACTAGGGGAGGAATTCAGTGGCTGTACAGTAGGTTGGGGGGTATAGAATGGAAAGGATGGTATAGTTCCAAATATGGAATGAATGTGTTTCATAATTCCGGCCCTAATGTCCCAGTGGGTGGGTCTCAGTGATATTACAAAATTGAAGTTACAAGGGATAGTTCCGGATGATGTTATTAAGCATGATGCATTACATGTCAATCATAGAGTGTGAGGTCAAATAAATTAGAAATACAAAAATATATTTTTCAAAGGCAATGTTTTTACCCTGAGATTCCTCCCTCTCACCCTGAGCTTGGAGAAGAAAGGGCAGGCTTTCATCCTCTGAGCCCAGGGAACCCTAGTGTCTTCCCCCATCCTTCCAAGCATCCCAGGCCAGCTTCTACTGCCAACTACTATGAATTGAAGGTGAGGAACTTAAGGCAACATTTACACACATCTGGCTGAAGTGTCTAGAAGCCTCCTTGTCATTAGCAATTTTGATTGTGTAGAGTTTCTTATTGTGGGGAGGCATCTAAGTGTTGTTAGTCAAACATGCTTAGAGTCAGAATGGGCAACTGACATACATAGAATGTTAGAGGAAGGCTTGACAAGCATGTCCCTCTGGCCTTTATACAGTTTGTGTTCTCTCAGGTTCTTTTCCAAAGCAAATTAATCTTCCTGACAATATTCTAAAGTGATGTTAGTCTTGAAAGTTTAATATTAGATTTACATTTTATCTTGACTACTTTTCTGCACTATCTGACTCAGAGATAGGCAACTCTGGTTAGTCTGAATGTCATATATGTTTGTTAAGATCCCATTGCAGAATCATTCTAAATATGTGTGTGTGTATGCGCACGCGCGAACGTGCATACAAAGTTTGGTTCAAGGCAGAAATAATACAATCACTAGTTGGGTTTTTTTTGCTTTGAGTCACAAGTAAGAAAGTAGTCTGGTACAGTCTAGTAGCTTTGCTTTCAATATAGCTTCTGAGTCCCATTAAGCACTCTGTCAACATTAATTAAATGATAGAAGTTATCTAGCTAAAAGGATCATCAATAGCCCCAAGGAACTCACGGCTGATTCAGACATTATGTGGATGCGACATGGAGGTCATGGAAAATGTTTTCATGGGGTACATTTCCACCGCAGTGTTTTATATGATTGGTAGCTTCTAATGCTAGCATGGCTATTTGCCACGTACTCAGTACAACTGACACAACAAGATGACAGCAAACATTAATTCTCCTTTGGAGTTCCACTATAAAGAAGCATTTTTGACAATTTCCATGAGTGAAGTATTTGTGAACTAAAAAACACCTAAAAACTGAACATGAGGCCATGAATGGTAACATATTAAACAGTAAGTTATGATGTATCTCACTGACTCTCCTTTAGAGTTGTCATTGTTGTTGTTGTTGTTGTTGTTATTATTCAGATACACTTTCAATAATATTAAAAAGCAGTCTTAGATGACTGATGTGTAAACATTAAAACAAATGCTGAGGGAAAGGTTATTCAAAAATGTTATTTGGGTGTGATGGGACACGTAAATAACTGTCCTAATGTACATCGGCACTCCTTAATCAGTGTCCCTGATGCAGAAGAGGACCAAGGAAATTGTGCATTGGTTCTGTTGGTTCATCACTCACTTGCCAACTCTGCAACATAATACTATTAACAACAGCCCTTTATTGGAAATGGATGTTGGAAATGCCCAATTGTATTTCTTGTGGAGCCCATTTATGAAGACTCATGTCCCCAGCTGGATTCTGGTATCTTTAAGTCTGGAACAAACCCACATACTGTATTTCAAGAGAAGTAAGGCTGTAGGGATCATTTTTACAAGAGACATTTTCTCTCTCTATAATTTCGGAGAATAAAGAAAAATGCTAAGTGATGTGCTAAAATAACTCTGGAGCATGTATAACTGAATGCAGCAAACCATGTGACCCCACTTTAAATGACCAGAGGAACAGCTTCAGCAATACCAGTAAAGCTGAAATCACATCTGGATTTCATTTTCAACACTTGGACTAGAAAGGGACAGCATGAGAGGTTCAAGACATCTAAGGACTAAGAGTGAAAACAGAGGAGTTGGCAGAATCTTTGACTAATGAGTCTAAGCCTTGATATATATCCGGTGCTTCTAAAGAAGAAGAGAGGCAGAGGAGTAGGGGTGGAAATACAATGAATGGGGCAAAGCCCTGTTAATGACATAGAAAATTAATCCACTTTCTTCTTTTATAGTTTTTGGGTTAGTAGGGTATCTAAACACAGCACTGTGGTACTACTTTGTAGTGAAGATGGTACAGCCTTGGAACATTCCACAGAAAGGGTTTTCTATCAGGGAAGAGGGCAAAGGGAGAGACTACGTACAATGGCAGCAGAAGGAAGGGTTAAATGGCAATGTGAGAAGTACTGACTTTCATAAAGGTGAGACACACACTGAATTAAATTAACTGCAAACACAGCAAGAAAGAAAAGCAAGCAAAGAAAACATACTCCGGAAAGGCAAGCAGTAGAAAAAGTTGTAAAAATAGCCAAGAAAAACTGAAGAATTGTTGGTTGCGCTCTCCCCCCACCCCTTGCTTCCCCGCCGTAACTCTCTCATCAATGGAAAAAACACATTTTTCAATGATCAAAATGCAAAGCAAGAAGAAGGAAAGCAATTCACAGCTTCTCTGCGATGCACTGCAGTCCACATTTTTATCTTGGCAAGAAATGTGAGGTTTCTCTGAACAGCAATTCCGGAGTATATTTAGCTACTAAAGCTGCGGTGCGCACAAATGTCACATTCCCATGAGTCAACCCATTTAATTACCCCCCCCCCCCTTGTTTCTTGCAGCTTGTCTCAAGATTTTCCCCAAGATGTTTGTGCTGAGTTAAAAGCTGAACATATGGATGTGACATCATCAAGGCATCAGTGGTTTGGAAAACAAAGCACCAAGTGGCTGAAGAATTAGTACAATTAGAAGCCAGTCACTATTGCAGGGTGAGGGTGGGGGGAAGGAAGGAAAGGAGGGGAAAGCATCCTCCACACAAAGAAACAGAACTACAAAATAACATCAACAAAGCAAAACAAAAATATAAGGCAGAAAAATATATTTTTGTGAAGGAAAATAAATCCACACCAAAGTGAACACAAGGAAGATAAAGCATAAAAGTCTTTTAATTTGTTTTCTTTTGCATAACAACTCTTTCCTTTGCCCTTGATTAATAAGTTACAATAGCAGTAGACTTTTTTGGTATATGCCAGTTGAGCTTATCATGGGCAAGGGAAGGAGGGACAGCGCACAGAAATGTGATAATGATAAACATTCATGCGATCACCTCTGCCACCATTGTTTGTTAACATGTACAGACTGATTCCAGCTTTTGTAATATTCCCAATTAGGCCCCAGTGAATCTGTGAAACTTATGGCAAGTCAAGGGCTCATAATATCTTCCTGGTAACCTCATCATTATAAGAATTCAATTAAAAATAATAATGACACATCAGCTTTATGCTGGAAAAATTTGAAATTTGGGAGGAGAATGCAAGATGGATTGAAATGTCACCTGCTTACCAATTGAAAAAACGGTTGCACAATGGATCAGTGAAGTTTAAAAAACCACAAAGAACAAATACCTCTCTAGCAACTCTGAACATCTGTCTGTGCCTCTGAGTCTTCTGTCAACTTAAGGAGACCTTGTGAATTTCATAGGGTTTTCTTAGGCAAGGAATACACAGAGGTGGTTTTGCCAGTTCCTTTCTGTTTTTGTTGGTGGGGGTCTCTCATCTGAGGACTAACCAGGCCTGACCCTGTTTAGCTTCCAAAATGAACTGGTGCATTCATGGCATGGTCTCTCTTCTCACTTTATGGTAACTGTCTGTTTCTAAACACAAGAGCTTTATCAACTACTTGTAGAATTTGTGTTGCTGCTATGTACCTTCAAGTCATTTCCAACTTATGGCAACCCTAAGGCAATTCTTTCACAGTGTTTTCTTGGCAAGATTTGTCAGGAGGCTGAGAAAATACAACTTGCCCAAGTTCAGTGATTTGGGTTTTTATGGCTGAATGGGGAGTCTAACCTTGGTTGCCAGAGTCATAGTCCAACCCTCAAATCACTACAACATGCTGGCTCTGTGAATAATTTTTAGTTAATTAAATAGCTGATTTTAATCAAATAATTATTCAATTATCTTTAAATGAATTGGCAGATGACCAAAGATCTTCATCACTTCTGGACATGGAAGAATATCAACCTAAGCTTCAATTAGGTAAGGCTGATGTCTATTAGCAGTCACTTGCATCAGCATTCTCAAGTTTAAGATGGGTTTGGGGAGAGGGGTACTTAAGATCATTGTAACAATGCCACAAGCATGAATACTTAGCAGATCCATAACTCTGGTTATGAATCCATGTGTTTGATATAGGTTTTCTCTCCTATCTATCTATCTATCTATCTATCTATGCATGCGTGTGTGTATTTTTATCTATGTAATTTAGTAATTTATTGTATTTTTATGTTAATTTGTTTTTAAATTTCTTATAATCCACCTTGAGCCATCAGGAAAGGCAGGTAATAAATAAAACGTATTATTATTATTATCATATTATAACTGCTATGCAAGCTACTAGCCATTATTATTAAAATGCTGTTATATATTTTACTTTGGTATATAATCCTGAAGAATGGCATGTATAGCCTTTACAATCAAATATGTGCTTCTTTTAATACTGAAGGAACCACATAATAACTTTCAGTGACGTAAACAAAAGGTCTACTTCCAATCATTAGACCCAACTAGAGCAGGCCCATTGATTCAATGGAATGTATGTAAGCATTGATCTATTACACTGTCATTGCTTCTTAAGTGGCTTTACTCTAGTTAAGAGAAATAATTTGATTTCAAGCAATGTTACCACCCACTGCTTTGAAAGGAAGGACATTTTATTATATTTGATTCTTCATGGCAATAACTTACTCATAGATAAATACTGATTAAATATGTAAACATACAACTAAATTAAATTAATGACCTAATGCCCCTTTTATCTGTAGTGATGCTGTCTTCCCAGCATTGTTGCTGTGCAGCCCAATTCATTATTGACGGGTCTAAAGTGTGACTGAACGTAATGGAACCTGCTTTGACTTACAGCAACCCATGAATGAAAGACCTCCAAGTCACCCTATATTCAACTGTCCTTTTCAGGTCTTGTAGACTCAGGGCTGTGGCTTTTTGATTACGTTTATCTGTGGTCTTCCTCATTTCCTAGCACCTTCTATCTTACCAAGTATTATTGTCTTTCCTAATGATCCATATCTTCTCATGAGATGGCCAAAGGATGACAGTTCACACTTGATTTGAATACCATGACACACATGATTACTTTTCTCAGATGAAAAGAGGAAAGACAAGTGTTGTTTAATTCATTGAATATGCAAGATAAAATCACTTCTATCAGAATAGCCTATGGAACGCTCATTAAAAGTAAGGGTACTGACAGTAGCAAAGTATAGACAGAACAGATCAAGCTGACTTCGCTTGTTGAGGAGCACTGGAGGAGCTTGGATATATTGTTTCATTTGAGCTTTAAAGTTCTGACCACTCTCCACATGAAATCAGCCTATCTGTCATTAAATAAGGTCACAGCAAGTTGCTGTTCATTTAGTTTCAATGCTACACCTTCTCAGTTTAGGCAGTTGAAATTGGAATAATGATCCCTCATGGCTCTAAAGATTCTTGTAAAATAAAATCGACTTAAACTCTAATGCTTAATGCAAAAATACATCTAGAGGAAAGTTAGAAAGTGTGTGCATATTTATTATTTATTAAAGTATGCTTTATGTTTCCTGCAAGGAGCACAAGACAGTATGTACATATGGAATTTCCTCACATTTCATCGTCAGTGAAAACCTGCTGGTTAAGTCATGCTAAGAAACCATAACTGGCCCAAGATCACCAGTTGAGTTTCATGTCTGATTGGGAACTATGTGAAAATTCCATTCTTACTAAGCAATTGCGTGGCTCTTGGTTACTGTATGGAAAAAGATTAATGGAGAACTCTAAGACCTTAGAAGTTTATGACTTGCCTCAGCTATGAAATTGTAATTTTTTTTAAAAAAACAAATACATGTTGAATCGACTACAACCAAAACAAGTTGCAATATGGTTAATTTTTAATAATAAAGAAATAACACAGCCAAAAACTGTGCTAAGTTCTACCAGCCATCTGTGAGCTGCTTTGCTCAATTTCTTCAAACCCTAGGAGGTTCTCCTCTAGTGCCATCCCTATTGAGATGAATGAAAGCATCTCCAGCTGTTAATAAATTCAAGAAGGCATGAGCAAGGGAATGTCCTGGTGAACGGGTCTTTCCATAATGTTTCTAAGTTGCTTGATCTTGCAGTTTTAATGAATTAAACATCAAAAGTACTCCGGTGCAGTCCAGTGGAAATGCAAAGTGGTGAATAATGTAAAGCCAGGGCTCATCTTCTATCATCATCTGTTCTACCTCACACTCCTCAAATCTTGTCCTCAAACATGGTCAACATTTGCATTTGTTCTGCATGGTTTTCTTAAGTCACTGAGCAGCCTGAACCAAATTTCAAAATGTTGCTTCTGCATTTTTTTAATCTTGTGCTTTTTATGACCAGCCTTTAATTATAGGGTGAGAGTTTTATTACATATTGCCACACTCCAGCTGGAAGCAGTTACACTGCAGTCACTCCCCCTCCCTCACCACCACAGGAAGAATGATTTCCAAGGCCTTACCCTTCTTGTCTTGGTGATTATGGGATGAGACGGCCACATATGGATTTGTGTTCTCAGATGAACCAACTGGATCCTTCCAATCTAGCATGCGCCCCCTAGGATCGTAGCCCTGCTGGGCTGGAGAGTCTGAAGTGGTGGTACTGGGGAAGAGGGAACTGGTGTGTCCTGTTTGCATCATAAATATAGTTAGAGAAAGTGAGAAAAAGTCATCTGGCAATAGGCAACATTGGCAAATATATGTCCTGAAATAAGAATATTCGTCAGTATCCAAGATCAAATGACTCAGGGATTTGTGCATACTGTTTAAAATAGGATGGGATACAGTACCTGCAATAAGGGCAGTGTTACCTCTCGTGTTGAACATGCTTCTTGCTGCCTTACAAAATGAGTTATTGTGGGGTGCACATGTTCTGATTATTTCTTTGATGGGACTATATTTAGGAAAAGCTAAGCAACATCATGATGATCAGAGTAGTAAATGACAAAAATGCAGATGATAACGACTAAGACAGCTAGGTTCTTATGGCATTCCATAATGTAACCTACAACATGTTATTGAGGGTCACTTCACCAAAGAACAATGAAAACTTTAACCTGACTCCAGTTGGTACAAAATGCAAGTGGTTGTGCTTTTTGAAGGACTGAACAAAAGCTGCAAGGGGAGAAGACTAAATTTGCTGGCTCTGAGCAGCCTCTCTCTCCTTTATGACTATTGTGTTAGTAGAGTGTTTTTCCCTGCCTCCTCTAAGATCTATACTAGCTGCTGATAACAAAAGGAAGCTGCCTTATACCAGTTCAAACAATTTTATTGTCTACCCCGAAATTGCTTATTTTGAGTAGCCACAGCTCTCCAACAGAAGATCCTTTCTGCACACTGAGCCTCAATGGAGGTACAAAGGAATTGTGGTGTGAGGCCACTCCATAATATAATAGGACATATCAGACAGAGATTCTGGAGGGTGAAATTCCAGTCAATTCATTTATATTACACTACTGCTACTATTACTATTGATATGACTTAGGCCCAGAGGACTGCAGGAAATGTTATGAAATTCAAAAGTCCTGGGAATATATCTTACTTGCTTTTGCTATAAAGCAAACTGTGTATTTCATACTAGTTCCAGCAAGTTTCCAAGAACTCTAGCACAATTGATTCAGGGAAATACTGTATACTGGCTAAGTACTGAGTGGGGAGAAAGGAGCGAATCCTGTAGAAAACTTTGTGGAGGGGGAGGAAAGTGAAATGAATCAGTAGGATTTTTTTGTGTATGGATTACACAATGGCAGAGATGGAAACTATTTCTTTCCAGCCATATGAAGGTTTCAATACAGCTTAGCATTTTTTCCACCCCTGAAACATTACCTTCTCCTGTATGTAACTAGTCTGCAGGAAAACAGGTCAGATTCGTAGTGCTTTATGGTGGCTGGAGCCATCAGATGTAACAGCTAATCATTAACATGATTAATTTATGGGATTGTACCCCAGGCTGAAGAATTACACTGACAAGAGCACTGTATTATTCTTTATTTATCCTGACAGTGAATGCTGTTCCACCAGTACTCATTAATAAGGAAATGCAAGAACTGACATCTGGGGGCTCCGAAATAACTCCTTAGAAAGTATAGACAGTACTTTAATTTGAGGAGTGGGATGATGCGTGGAAGAAGGGGAAAAGAGAAAACCCCACAATTTATTTGCTTGCCTCTTGGTAATATACTAAGATGTCTAAAGCAAGAAGCAAATAGCTAGGGAATCTTGGCATAAATCCTTGGATTCTGATAAACCTGTTGCCTTGCATGCAAAAACATTTTCTGCCTTGGAAGAAAGGTTAAACCATGTAACTTCTGTAATAGGGAGCTGCCTGCCTGCCTGCCTGCCTGCCTACCTACCTACCTATCTATTTACTATTAAGTTAATGGTCTTTCTTAGGCAGTGCCTCAACCAGAGTCTGGAAACAATTTTTTTATTGCAACTCGCAGAATCCTGCAACCTGGGAGAAATCAGGGAGTTCCAATCTAAAAATAGATTTTTTCCAGGATTCCTAACATACTGAAAAGCCTAAGAAAGTTATTTCATGCTTTCCTTCCTTGCAATTAGAACTACTAGCAGCTGCCCCCTCCCCTTGCTGCACCAATGGTTCGTTTACTTCAGTATCTTACAAAGTCTTTCTCATCATTACAAGAGATGCCATTTGCAACATGTATCTAAAGCCTCTAAAAATGGATTAAACCACTGTCAAACAGAAGTAAAATTTTATAGCTGGATTGACGTGCATTTTGCACCCACCTCCCATTACTTATACTTTCAGTTTAGCTATGTTCAAGGGGCCATTTTACGGTTAAGCTGTACATATGGTTAAGGAAAACCTTTTCTTAATACGGTGATCTAGGGGAAATATTTGCCCAGGGGACACATTCTGTGCAGTAAGTGTTCCCGAACCATATGCTTCAACTGTGTGGAAGAACTCACTGATAATGGAAAGCTATAGCTATGTAAAGAAATTAATGAGTGCCAGATGGTAGTAGGGCAGAGAAGTGTTTCACACAAATGCGAAAAATCAGCCTATTCACTCTGTTACTAATGTGTTAGTCTACTGCACATTGAGAAATGATTTTCTTCATGTAATCAAGACAAACTCTTTTTTGTCTCAGCACAAGGGGGGCAAAGAACTCAATGAAGCTTGATAGTACGGATCCTTTCCCATTCAAATCTAGTCTCATGAATGCTAACTGGCCACTCTCTGCCAGTGAATCAACCTCTTCTGGCACACTTACCCTTGGAACACTAGATAACCATAAAGCTAAGCTCAATTTATTGCTTATAGCCCTTCATATATAGTAAGAGTTTTTAACTCTAATGGGCTGATGAACTAGGTGCAAAACTGATAGTTTTCATGTGCCTTCTGGCTTATGGCGACCATAAAGTGACCCAGTCTCAAGGTTTTTTGGGGCTCTATATGTGCGATTTTCTCATAGTGAGTGAGGATTTGAATGCTGGTCTCCAAAGTTGTAGTCAACATTCAAATCATTATGCCATGCTGGCTCTGTAAAATTTTGTCTCCACTAAAATTTTATTTGAGCTTCTTTGATTTTTTTTCATGCCATGGAGGATTATTAGGCCAAACTCTGTCTTAATTGTAATTATTTAAAATTCTGGACTAGACTCTGTGATAAATGTAATGTAATAACATAACACTGGGCGACTTTGGGCCAGTTCTCACTTTCACAGGAGGACAAACAAATGTAACAAACCCTATGATTCGTTCCTCTCAGGACACCATAAGTCAGAAATGACTTGAAGGCACACAACAAATTATTCAATGCAATAAGATAAACTCAAATGCAAAGTTTCATGTATGTTATTTTGGGGAAGGGATCCATGAATTTCATCAGGTTTTTAAAGAGGCTTGTGACTCTGTAAAAGTTAAGAACTACAGTTACATAGCTATTAAGGAGCTACCTAATGCTGAGGCAGACCATATGAAACTCTCTGAATTGTACAAAGGTACAACCAAGCACAGAGCCATCACTGAATTATTTTTTCAATGCAGATAAATCTGTGGAAATTGCAGAGTGCAAAACAATACCTTTTGAAAGGTTGGTGATGCACAAACACATCATATTTATGGCAAACTAATTCATAATACTCCTTAGCTATAGTAACAAGATACAAAAAAACCTAGAGGTCTATATGATGATGCCTTTGAAAATTTTGTTAGCAATACATTGTTACATTTTTCCTGAGAGTTAAGCAGACATTAGTGTTCTCTACTGGTTATTGTGTTAAATAACTAGAGCAACCTAGTGAGACAATTAATTGTGAAAAAAATTAAATCAACACTACATAGGAAGATAAGAAGCAGCCATGGCAAAATGGGGACCTTGTTCAGTAAAACTGATGCATATATGAGGAAGACTGTATAGAGCAGGTGTGGGCAATTACCGGCCCTCCAGGTGTTTTGGACTTCAACTCCCAGAAATCCTAACAGCTGGTAAACTGGCTGGGATTTCTGGGAGTTGAAGTCCAAAACCCCTGGAGGGCCGGTAATTGCCCACCCCTGGTATAGAGGAAAGTCTCTTTAGTGCTCTCATTTCTGTGCATGTAGATTTGACTTTCTGACAGAACAGCTGTGCTTTGCATGGCTGCCATGATGATTCTGGATAGGAGAAATCATTGTGTATAAAAGGTCAAATATGCATGCTTTTCACTTTTGTCACTTGTTTTAGAAATAATTACAGGGGATTTAGCTGCCAAAGCAGATGCCAAAAATCAAGGGGATGAAATAAGCAAGTGGGGAAAAGCAAGCAATAATAATAAAAAATGATTGTAATGGAGGGTGAGTGAAGGGGAATCTCAAGTGGGGTGTTTTTATTGGCTTGGCACTGGAGAACTTAGTGTTTTCCTAAGCAATTCACAGTATTCACCTTTTAGTTGGGAAAAATGTTTATATACGTGATAAGTTGACCTCATGTATAGGGGCAAAAAGTAAGGATTTTTATATGACTCATGCATCACTTGCAATTCATTCCATAGAGAGGGGAAAACAGCGGTACTGCCCAGGAGGCCAGCTGGCTTTGGACACCATTGACATCATTTTCCCTACCACATACCCAGAAAGGTCTTTACTTGTGAGTAAGGAAGTGGATGATCACTTTTCCCCTATTTGGTCAGGCTGCCTCCCATCTCATCCACTGTTTCTGCTATGACTGCTGCCACTGTTTCCTCTTTGGCCAACAAGGCTCTGGGCTCATGCTTCTGTTTGAGCTCCTTCTCCAGCTTTGGCAATCAGTGGTGGAAGCTATTTACCACAGCAGTGGTAGCAGCTCCACAGCAGCCCTACAATGTCACTGGCAGTCCAGAAGTTGGAGGAGAAGGGTGCTGCTGCTGTCAGAGCTAGAACAGGAGTTGGAATATAAGAAAGAGTAACACAGGAAACAGAAGCAGAAGCCACAGTAGCAGGACTGGGAGGTAGCCTGGGCAGAGGAGGGAGAAGAAGAATGATAATTCAGTTCCTTATTCATGAGTAGCACCCCACTCTGAGTAGCCCAAAAGTGAAGGCACCATGTAGAAATGGTACGGGAGGAAGTTCATAGGTATAACACCAACTTTAGTGATGAAACTGTCTTTCATCACTCTGCTCAAAGAAGGGGATGGTTCCTTTTTTCATAAAGAGCTAAGTTATCGTATTAACTTGATTTTTAAAAAGGAACCACTTCCTTCTCTGAATGAAGCTAATAAAGCAGAAATTAGTCGCCTTTACTCTATCATGGCAGGAAAGTGCCAAAGAGCCACTGCTGCTATTTTTTTCACCCAGTTAATACTGTCCCTTGCACTAACCCATGAATAAATCAGAGGTTGTCATTTCGTTGTCAATAATGCTTGACTTATATATGATTATCAATGTAGGAGAAGATATTATACATGGACTATATTAAGATCTGACCTACCAATAATACTGCTGTGATGTAAAAGGAAGGTATGAGATATATTTTCTGTGATTTTCTAATGGACAAGGTAGTGACATGACCCTGTCTTGTAAGTGCTGAAGATTCATTTGATAAATACAATGAAGGGGTGAAATGTATGAATTGCCTTAGTTTGAAAACTTGGTCTTTTTTTGCTTTTATGCTACACCAATACACTTTATGCTGCACTTTATAGTATAGTACTTCTATCCAGGAGCTAATATTATGTCCATTCAAGTAGGTAAAGGTTTTCCCCTGACAATAAGTCTAGTTGTGTCCGACTCTGGGGGTTGGTGCTCCTCTCTATTTCTAAGTGTTGTCCATAAACACCTCCAAGGTCATGTGGCCAGCATGACTGCATGGAGCGCCGTTACCTTCCCACTGGGGGCTCCATCCATTCAGGTATTCCTAGGGAAATAGTACTGCGGTAAGAGGTAGCTATCCTTGTCTATTGAGTCTATAAAAGGGGGGGGGGATTTGACTATATATTTGTTTCAGGGTTGGTGAGAAGTGCACAGCTTCCAAATAAATAGCTATACAGAAGTCTATATAGGTGACAGAAACAATGTGTGTGTGAAGATAGGCAGGGAAAATAAATGAACACGTTGGCTTCAACATTTATTCATCATTCAATTTTCCCCTAAAGCAGTGGTTCTCAACCTGTGGATCCCCAGGTGTTTTGGCCTACAACATCCAGAAATCCCAGCCAGTTTATCAGCTGTTAGGATTTCTGGGAGTTGAAGGCCAAAACATCTGGGGACCCATAGGTTGAGAACCACTGTGCTAGAGTTTTGTTGCACTGAGTTATTTTTTTTTTCATCTCAAAATGCTTTAAAATCTATCATTTGTCTCTCATAGAAATTTTTTCCCCTCTTTGGCAGACTTCTCAGTAGGCATTTTTTGGTCAATTTTCCTTGTAGTCTTCAATGCCTTAAAATCCTCTCTAGGAAGATCACAGGCAGTTGGAGGCTGTAGGGGAAGGAATTGCTGGAAAGCACTTCCCCATCACTTTCCAGTGATATGGCTGTTCTGAGCACAACTCTACCCTGCTTCCCAATGAAGTTAATGTGAACCTTAATCTATTGGGTACTGTGGCCTTCACAGTGCACACAGTAGTGAATACGCTATCCAGGATGATTTGCTGTATCTTACAAGATACAATATATAAGCCTTTGAAGTGCTATCATATGAATCTACAGGAGAAGAGCACGTCTGAGAGAGAAACTGGCAGATGGTGTACAATGAATGGTCATGTTTTTGTACTCCTCAAAGAATCCCAAAACTTTTAATAAAACTTCATTTAAGTTAAATGTAATTAGGGCAAGTCATGGAATAAAGCAGCCTGCATCAAAGCCTATTCTACCTGATCCATGAGCAGGTCGAGTATTACTCATCTAAAATGCTTGGAACTAGAAGCATTTCGAATTTCAGATTTTGAGATAACTTGGCAATGGTATCTAAATCTAAATGCAAAATGCACCATGTACACACATAGCCTGAACATAATTTTATACACAATCCTTTAAATATTTTTGTGCAGAAAACAAAAGTTGTATATATTGAAAATTGTCCACATGAAAGGCAATAGTGTCACTTTCTCAGCCACTGATACAGATAATTTTGATGTATTTCAAATTTCAGAATTCTGGCCAAGGGATGTTCAAACTGTATCTGCTAAAATTGTGGTTCTCAACCTGTGGGTCCCCAGATATTTTGGCCTTCAACTCCCAGAAATCCTAGCAGCTGGTAGACTGGCTGGGATTTCTGGGAGTTGTAGGCCAAAACACCTGGGGACCCACAGGTTGAGAATCACTGGATATTTGCTGGACTGAAAGATTGTATTTATTTTTTGATAATGAGGGTTTTTTTTAAAAAAAAAAACAAACAAACCAAACACATGTTCTTATGGGTGTGAGAACAATGAGACCAATCCCCTGAGCTCTCTTCTTTTTCAAAGCCAGCAGTATGACAATGTTTCAACTGCTACAATATATTTAAAGGTATTATATTTAAATGTTGTTTTTCATATTTTTCTAACAGCATAGAGGTTCTATATTAAAATGAGATATTGTCCTTCATGCAAAGCGAAGATCAGACATTTCCTCACCAGTCTTCCTGTGTTTTCATTATTATACTGGCAAACAAATGTCACTTGTAAATATATAATCACACATGAAAACAAGTTTAGGGAAAATGTTTTGGTAAAACAAGTTTTTATGGAAAATGATTCTTGGTAATAGTGGTTCTCAGACCATGTTTTGGCACAACTCCCAGAAACCCTAACAGCTGGTAAACTGGCTTGCAAAAGTTAATTGATTCTCAGGTTGAGAACCACTGTCAGTGTGTGTATAGATCTGGAAAGTGGATCTGGAAAGTTCTATTTCACTGGCATGAAGCAGCAAGTGGGAAGAAAGTTCCCTGTTCTTAGCCACATTTTTCTCCTACTAGTTGGTGTTTACCCAGTCTTTTAGTTATCTTGGTAACTCTTGGGATTTACATAATAGTTTTACCAATAAAACACAGGAATAGCTATGATGACTATTTAAAAAATCAAATATACTTGTGAAGATACCAGGTTAAACAGGCAGCTGAAAAGGTATGCTTGCTTTGAAAGCCCACTAGCCATACCAGGCAAAAATGATAAAACATTGAGGGGATGGGGGTGGGTGGGATTGTTCCAAGATGTTATGGAGATAGGGTCTATAGGTGACTTAGCTTAAGCCTACGAAAACCTGGGACTCTAACAACGTCATTTGAGACTGCTTGGTTTTTTTTTTGTCATGCTTGCCTTACGAAGAAGGCAGTCATTTTTGAAAGACAGTAATGTGTACTCTGGATTTTGGATTAATTGTCTACCAGTGCAACATTGAGTTCAGGAGTATTTTAAAGGCTAATTTTATCTGGAAAACAAATATTTTAGATGCATGTGTGTGAAGCAAGAAATGTACAGAGAAAGAGAGATTCCATGATCCAGTACTACTTAAAGGTTGGAATCCTGCTGGTGAATGATGGATAAAGTCAGACTTGTGCCACTACAATTCACTTTTTTGCAATAGCAGAGGATGGAATTCTTTACTGAATATGCAGTAACTTAAAACCTTCTCCAATCCATCTTTCAGATGATGTACCTCCTCCTACAACATGGTAATTTTTGTCTCACTGGAGAGCAGCAAGATCAAAGAGAGGTATATCCTGTTGTTTTCTTGTAGCTGGATACAATGCAACGACATTATCTGCAGAAACCTCCCTGCAAATGCTTGTTGTAGCTGATCCTCTCACTCTCCAGTGATGTGGAAATTGTCATATTGGAAGAGCTGCATCACTGAAAAAGTTGGTTGAGTAGTGGGAGCTAACAATGGGAGACATAGTTATAGTTATGTGCTAGGTCAGTAGTTCTCAACCTGTGTTTTAGCCTTCAACTCCCAGAAATCCTAACAGCTGGTAAATTGGCTGGGATTTCTGGGAATTGTAGACCAAAACCCCTGGGGATCCAGAGCTTGAGAACCACTGTGCTAGATGCTCATTTGCTATTGCAGTATTCCACGATGCTCTGCAGATTCAGAGACATAGATCCATAAATGGATGTATAGTGTTAATCTAATATCAGCACTGTTATAGTGATCAAGCCAGACAATGCATAGTCAAACTGAAGGATTTACTATTGGAAAATGTAATGAGGGCTGCAATTTTGGAAAGCCTTTTAAAGAGTATGGGATACATGTGTAGAGGATATTGGCTTCTATTAATGATGGTTCCTCCAGGACCAGAGGCAGGATCTCTTTAGATATCTGTCTCTGAAGGGCATGAGTTGGAGAATGCATATGCATCGTATATTCTTCTGAATAATTTGTTAGCTGATGTGTGAACGAAATTCTAGATTACATGCACATTTGGTCTAACCCTGAATGGTTCTTACCACAACGTATGCTTCCAGATATAATATTTTTGTCCAGGAATTAATAATAATGTCCTGTCTCCTAAGAAACTTCCTTTCTAGAGATATGTAGTTCAAGCCAACTATTTGATTTAATGCTGTATTAAGATGAACTAACAAATAACATTGGAAGGGAAAAGACTGAAATATTGGTGCTACAAGGAAGAGGATGAATTCTTGTATCAGTTTAGTGAACTAGGTCCCAAAACAACAATGGAACTATCTACTTTGGGTCTGAAGCTACCAGCTAACAATGATATCTGAGTATTTTTTTCAAAAAAATCCAAACTGACCATACACTGTTGTATAAGACATTTCATGATCTGATGAAGTAGTTGAAATGTCTATGAAAAAATAAATCAGGGCACAATATTAAAGCAATAAAAAAAGAAAATATTTGTTAAGATTGTAAAACAAATGATTCTTCCAAAATTGATCAGCACAGACAGGTATTAAAACAGCATAACTAGGGAAGTTCCTTACCATTCAGTGCTACGAACGAATCTGAAAAAAAGAGAAAGGGGAGGAAGGGGGAGGGGAAAGAATTATTTCTAATATCACTCTAAATTTCTCTAACCACAAATTCTGATATACATCATTTTTACTGTTCTTTCATATTGTGGCAATGTCTAGCTAAAGATAAACCTATTTGTGCTGATTATCTCATATAGTTTTACATTTATTGTTGCATTTTACCATAAATTAAAGCTTGATTTTTGTTTGCAAAGAGAAGTATACTAGTCTTGATTCTGAAGGACTTGATGCATGCCACCTGGCTATTCTCCCTTCCCATGCTGTGCTTCATGCCACTCTAGATGGTTCTCCAATCGTCTAGAGTAGCCAATCACTAAAATAGGCATTTGAACTGAGCCTGTTTATAATTGGTGGTTTTAGTAATTAACAATGGCTTACAACCACAAGGCGTTTCTCTTTGCATGATCAAAGCTTTGCTTTAGAGAAAATGCAACAAGCAATAAACAAAACATATGAATAACTCAATCAAGAAAAATAAATAAAAAGGAATGGTCAACAGTAAAGTCTGGTTTGTATAAGGTACAAATTGGTGTATTGTATAGCTCTTTGTACAAATCGGTTGCTTCTTGTCTGTAAGACTCATAACTAACTCCACACATAGGAGTGAATCTCAATGTGAAAAACTGACATTATAAACATTTCCTTTAGATTATAAGTCTACAGTGTTACGTTCCTTGAGAGTGATCACAACAGAGTGAAATAACTGATTTTGGATGCCAGTTTCCTGACCTTATAGAAAGAATCTATACCATCTTCCTCATCAACATCAAAGCTGGCATCCTGCTAGTGGCATAATACTGACATAAGCTGTGCAATGCATGTGAAGTGAAATTTGTGAACAGCATGCAATCATCATATCCAGCTGACATTTGTGTGAGTGGGATTGCACACATGGAACTATTGTGCATTTGGCAGTGCATTAAAGTTGAAAAAGGCTGCAAATGATCATTGTGCATGTGGCAATCTAACGGGATGTCAATAATACACGATGACCATTGCTCCACACATGTTGCACTACTTTGGTATTATGATGTAGCTATGGGGGAAAGGAAATGAGGTCTTTCTCCTCTCCCCACCCTCTCCTCCAAATTTCTACTATTGCAGAGAGTGAGACATTGAAAATGGTTGCTACCTTGAACTCTTCTATTTGCTAAGTGCACATTTCCTTGGTAGGTTTGCCCGGTCACTTTCTTTCTATTTCTCAATGCCCATCTTAAGTTTTAAGTTACTACAATGCTAGATATTTGAAGAATGAAATAAAATTTTAAATGGATGGGCAGAATTATTATTAAGGGAGCATTGCATTCATTTTGCTTTCCTGTAGCTATACTCTTGGTTGGTGTAGGGGCTGTGCAATGCAAGGGCAGATATTTACTCCATACTGAGGCAAAGCAGGTTGGATTTCTGGTGGCAATAGCAGCAAAAAGCAGTTGTATAAAGCTATGTTTGGTGAGGCTTTGGACGCAAAAGATTTAAAAACCATCTAATCTCACAAAACCAGTCCTCTGATTGGGGCAGTGGGATTTTTAAAACTTCATTTGTACCTGAAAAATGCTGGTATATAATGTCTACTAATGTTAACAGTTGCCATAAGTTACCTCCTGTGACTCAGCATAACAAAATGGGATCCTGTAGTGCTTCAGGGAAATATTAATGAGACTTTGTATATATTTAAATTGTTAATGCTCATGCATATGCTCTCATTCAGTTTTGATGGAATTTATATCAAAACATAAGTTTGGAGAACAGTATGCTCCATTGAAACTTAGGTGCCAATGAGAGTGAGTAATGCAATGAAAGATGTTATGGTGTCTAATTCCAAAGTGAAAAACAGTGAATGTCAGGGAATTATCAGGCCTCCCTCAGATTCAGAAACAGTTATGGCCCAATTACAAATTCAGTTAAAAGATATAATCATACAAATCCATAGAAACTTGTTTAGTGAGAATAAAAACCTTTTCCCAAAGATTCACAAAATAGTTTATCAGTTCTGGTTTATTTCTTATTTGAAGACGATGGAGAAGAGAGATAAAGTCACTCATGGAAAGCAAACTTCAGGTGTTATTAAGAATTAACATGCAGTAGAGTCTCGCTTATCCAACATAAACGGGCTGGCAGAAGTTGGATAAGCGGAAACATTGGATAATAAGGAAGGATTAAGGAAAAGCCTATTAAACATCAAATAATGTAATGATTTAACAAATTAAGCACCAAAACATCATGTTTTACAACAAATCAACAGAAAAAGCAGTTCAATACACGGTAACATTGTGTAGTAATTACTGTATTTACGAATTTAGCACCCAAACATTGCAATGTATTGAAACAGCTGTGGATCCTGGCGGGAGGCAGATTGTGTTGGATAATACAGAACGTTGGATGAACAAAGGTGGGATAAGTGAGACTTTAATGTATATGAGTACTGGTGTTTCTTACAGGGAACCCAGAACAGTGTTTGCTATATGTCTGTATATGTTAGCTTGTAAGCTTTAATTTTATGCACTCTTATCACTGGGAAGAAATGCATGCAAACAAGATGGGAAGTTTGGGTGAAAAGAGTTTTAATTCATGCAGTATGAACAGTTGAACTTCCACATTTGAGGGTTTCAATTCTTTGGATTTGATTATTCATAAAATTAATTAATATATTCTATGTAGACATATTTAGGTCCTCTTTAGTCTGACCATAAAGCTGCATCAGAAGAACTAGAGATTCCCAAAGAGAAAACTTCTATGTGCATTTGTAGGTCCTCCAGCGTGATTATATGTTTTTACTTCCAATGGAAGTTGAGATTCCAAGAGAGATGTTCTCTTGGGCAAAAAAGTGGTTCTTTTATTTGCAGGTTTTCCATTTTCATAGGTGGCCTGTGTTCCTAACCCCAGCAAATGTGGAAGGATGACTGTGCTACAATCCACATAATGCACATCATCATGTGAAACCTTCTTCATTGGACTTCATTAGGCTAATGAAAACGTCTTTTATGAATACTCAAAGTATGATGATTTTTTTCATATTGGAAAAGTAGACAGTGACACAAAAGGGTGGAAATTGAAAGTTCTTCTAAATTAATTCCATGAGACTCTGTAGACCTACTTGTAAAGGGGCTTATCTACTTTATGGTGATAAGTTAGAACCTTCGTTATCAGTGAAATTGATTTTTAGATTAATATGTTTAGTAGTCAAGACAGGCGAGGCGGCTGACCCCCTATCTATCCCGGAACGACCTGGCCACAGTGATCCAAGCCACGGTCATCTCGAGACTGGACTACTGCAATGCACTCTGTGTTGGCCTTCCTATGTCAGTGACCCGGAGGCACAGGCTAGTGCAGAACTCTGCCGCCCGACTCCTGTCTGGTACACCAGCAGGTAGTCACATAACACCTGTTTTGCAGGATCTGCACTGGCTGCCAATTGAGCACCGGATCACCTTCAAAGTGTTGGTTCTTACCTTTAAGGCCTTACACGGCTTGGGGCCAATGTACCCGAGGGACCATCTCTCCCCTTATTGCCCTATGAGATCACTGCGGTCGGAGGGAGCCTATCTCTTAGACGTCCCCTCAGCAAGGCTCGTGCGCCTGACCTCAACCCGCAGGAGGGCGTTCTCTGTCATCGCCCTTCTGGCAGAAATCCGTTCGATCCAGGACTTGCTGGCATTCAGACAGGCCTGCAAGACCCATCCTTTCCGCCAGGCATTCGACCTGTAGGTCCTACTTTGTGCAGCCGCTGTTTTTAGTGTTATCTGTGGTAGCATGTTGCATCACAGTTTTAATGATGTTGGAGTGTATTGTTTTTAGCTAATTTTACAGCGGTTTTAATCACTGTCATTGTTTTTATTGTGCCTATTTGGCTCCTGTGAGCCGCCCCGAGCCCTCCCGGGAGTGGCGGCATAGAAGCACGCTTAATAAATAATAAATAAATAAATAATAAAGATATAAACGCCTAAGTGAGTTCTCCCAAATTGTGTGGAATTTACATTACGATTTCCAGTGCTGAGTCGGATGTGTTTGAAATGTATCACCACATTCCTTTTTTCCTTTTCTATTAAATCACATCTTCTTCTCCATTTCTTTCTTCTTCCCCTCTAACCAATTAAAGGCAATTAAAGTTACGAGGCAAAGGATATTTAAGGTGAGCAGAAGATGCACCTTGAATTATCCTTAACTGCTGCTAAAGGAATTAAGATATGGCCGCTTTGAGTAAAGCCATGGCACAGAGGCAGTAATTTGAAAGACTTTTGGCATATGAGCTTCTAAATGTTTCTCCTGAGATTAGCACATAGAAGCTGGTTTTAAGAGTTAGAGAAGGTTACTTCTTCAATGTAGTTCATGAGTTCTGAACATTAAATAATTGGCCATGTGTGTGTTTTTCATCTCTAGGGGTAGATTCTATTTTGATAGCTTTACATTATCTTGATTTGCTTCTTGCTCAATGAGAATGCTGCTGATCTTTTCATGGTTTCTTGAGGGGCCAGAGACTCTGAAGACTACAGGTATATTAGAATAAGGAGAAAGAAAAGATTTTGCCCCTTTCAAAGGGAAATTTGGAGATGGAAAAGGAAAAGCAATGAAAAATTAAGTACCCTCCCTCAATTTCTCTTTTAATCTATAAACATGGTTAATCTGGTAGTATTTACATGATTAAGTTACACATATGAATGATGCAGATTCTTCTGTTTAATAACCTAGGATTTGTTAATGTTGTATTTTAAGAGGTCCTTTTATGTCTTCTCAAGAACATTTGACTTGTGACATACATAGTGAAAAATAACTAAGATATATGTCTCAACCTCCTGTGATATTTTAAATACAAGCATATAAACATTATATTAAATTTTAAGATGATCTTGGAGACAAGGATGGGGGAGTTAACTCAGGCACCTCATATACGTTATGACACAAATACTTTCCCAACTCTTGAAATCTGGATTGTTTCTCATGGATAAAAAGACCACAGTTCCACCACTTACGCAAGGTTTTAGCCAGGTAATAAAAGTTTAAAATGCTCTTTGTTGTCCCTATGAGAGTTTCCTCTTACCTAGTGTGCTGGAGACATATCGACTTATCTACATTACAACATGTGCATTCCTCTGGATAAGTGTATAGACCAAAATCTAAATCTACTTTTTTGAAAAAATTATTTATTTAACACAATACTAAACCAATACACATTTTCATTAGAACTTGTTGCTGCAATCTGACTTTTCATAAACATTGCTCGATTCCTCAAGATAATGATAAACTTTTAAAAGTGTCAAAATGTCTCCCAAAATATTCTTCTAATGTATAGTTTTTGTGCCAGTTTGACACTCCAGTGCACCACAATTTCAGCAACCTTTTTTTCATTGTATAAATGGCAAGTTGTAAGATATCATTGGTGGACCTCCTTCTCAACACTCAAACCACTTTTATTTTTAAATTGGTTTAGCACTGAAAAACATTGAAAACTTGTTCGTTTTGGCATTTCTCTGTTGTGGAGTTGCTTTAGTTTCTAAATGTCATTGTGTACATGCCCCCTAATTGTCTAGATTCTCTAGAATTGAGTAGCGAATATGGCTGCTGTCAAAAAACCATAGAGGCAGCCATATTTTATTTGTGGTGGGCATCTTTTGCCTTCAGAAAAAAACCTTAAAGCAGCAGATATCTTTCCCTAATGTTCCAGAACAATTTTACTTCAAGAACGTTTGGAATTAATCTATGAAAACAAACAACAGTCAACTGGTGCCAGAGCATCCCACTATAGCTCTGGTCTCTGAAAACAGCACCCAGGTATCGACCTTTCATCCCAGCTTGCTGGGATGAGAGGGATTTGCCCCTCCCTGCCTCGAGGAGAGCAAAGGTTCCTGGGGGAACCTTTCGGGTGTGGGGGGCGGGGCTTTCAGTGAGGCCCCGCCCTAACAAGCCATTCGGAGCTTGTTCTGCGGGCAGAGAGGTTGTGTCTTACCCTCTCTGCTGTTGGGCTGCTTCGGTGAGAGCTGGAAGAGGAGACAACGGAAAGTGGAAGAGAAGAAGAGAAAGGAGGGAAGAAGAGAAGGTAGAAGGGAGAAGTTAGACAAGAAGAGAAGAAGGCAGTGTAGGAGAAGGACAGCCGACGGAAGGGGATCGGAAGATAAGAAGAAGGGGAAGAAGTAGGTAGAAGACGAGCGCTGAAGATAGAAGACAGAAGAAGGAAGAAGGAAGAAGGAGGAGAGGATATAAGCAGCTGATCTCACCTGGGTGGGGTGGTTTTTCGTCGGAGAAGGTCGGTATTTGGTTTGGGGGGAGGAGAGTGTCGGTGGTCTCTCCCCCCCCCCATTTGGAAGGTGACGCGGCCCCCGGGCCTGGGAGGTTAAAGCAGCGGCTAGGCTTGCCGGGCCTGGGGGGCGGCGGGCGGCGCGTGGGGCCTTCATCGGGGGGAGGAACTTGCCCCCTCAGCCATGTGTGGTGGGTGGGTGGGGGAGTTTGCGGCGGAGTGGTGCGCTGTCCCCCTCTCCCCCCTCCTTCGCCCCCCCCCTCCTGGGGGGCCTTCCCGGGTGGGGGGTGGTCCACGGCTGGTGGGGGGGGGTGAGTTTGGGGGCGCGTTTTTTCCCTTCTCCTCCTCTACCCCTCCCTCCCCCTTGTTTCCCTTCCCTTCGCCGGGCTTCCCGGCGGCCTACAGGGACGGGGTGTTTGGCTGGGCGGCAGTGCCGGCTGTTTCCCCTGCACCCCCCCCCCGCTGGCTTCCCCCCGTTCTCTCGCCGCTCGTTGGGGCTCCGGTCGCTGTGTTGGGCCGGGGCGGGCGGACAGTTGGGGGGGTGGGCGGCGGTGTTTGGCGATCGCCATCTTGGCCGCGTGGCGGCTAGGGGGTGTCGCCAGGGGGTTGGGGGTGGTGCGGCGTCTTGTTTCCCGGCCGCCATTTTGTTAGGCGGCTGGAGGAGCTTAGGTGCCATTTTGTGCTGCGCTGGCAGCAAAGACTGATCCCGGCCGCCATTTTGTTGGGCGGCTGTTAGTTGCGGGCGCCATCTTGGCCGCATGGCGGCTAAAGGGTGCCACTGAGGGCTGGGCTGCGCTTCGGTCTTCCCGGCCGCCATTTTGTTGAGCGGCCGGGTGGGGGGCCCGGGCGCCATTTTGAGCTGCTGCGGCAGCGACTAGGGCGCCCGGGCGCCCTCTTGCGAGGCGGCCATTGGTTTAGGCCGACATTTTGGCAGCGCGGCTGCTCAAGCGGCTGCTGGGGAGCTGGGCGGCGTTTTGGCTCCCAGCGCCATTTTCTTTGATGGGTTGGCCCGGGCGCCATTTTTAGCTGCTGCAGCAGCGAATCGGAGCTCGGCCGCCATTTTGGCCGCGTGGCGGCTCAACGGCCGCTGGGGGAGCCTGGCGGGTTTGGCACCTGGCTGCCATTTTTTCTTCGGATGGCTGGCCCGGGCGCCATTTTTAGCTGCTGCGGCAGCAAGGAAGGTCGGCCGCCATGTTGTGGGGCAGCCGTTGGTTTAGGCCGTCAATGTGGCCGCGCGGCGGCTAGAAGGCCGCTGGGGGCAGGGCGGTGTGTTGTTTCTCTTGGGCCACCTAATGCCACTGGAAGGTATCTTCATCTGAGTTAGACAACGCTTTTCTTGGGACGGTGGTGGCTGGCGCCATTGGTGCCTTTTTTGGGCATGGGGGGAGCTTTGGGGAAGGAGGCATTCGGCGGCCCTCTAGTGTCCTGGGTGGCGCCTAGCGCTGGGTGAAGCAGTGAGGGGTCGCTTGGGTTTTTTAAATAGCAAGGTTAGATAACAATCCCCATGAGGAGCGGCTTGAAGAGCAGGACATGTTTGGCAGGCAAAAGAGATGGCTGCAAGGAGACACCACGAGGGCCTGGTGAAGGTTAGACAGAGAGCGTTGGGGTGGTGATTGTCATCGCGCCGCTATCGTTACTTGCCAATTAGGGGTCACGAGGGCGGTGGGCTCCGTGCCGCTTGCGGCTGGAGTACTTGTATGTTCCTGGCTGGAGGTTGCTCGCTGGTGGATGGTTGGATCCAGTGCAGTTACGGAGGCCTGGTTATGGTGGCACTCCGGAAAGGGGCGCTCATGGGTGCATTTGTTCAATTTTTGCAGGATGGAACCAAGGAAGAACGTCCCCGGCGCGAAGGGGAAGGGACCAGCGCGGAAATCCAGGGGAAAGCGACAACCGCCGGCTGAGGAATCATCGTCCGACGAGGAGGCCGTGTCCTCCGCGACACTGGCGGCCATGATGGCCAGAATCGAAGGGCTCGAGAGGCGCAGGGGGCTGCCCGTGCGGCCCGCCGAAGCGGGGGAGGCGGGACGGTTCAGCAAGGCGAGGCTTGTTAAACAGATGCTGTCTCGTCTTGCTGTTTTAGAGGCTGGCCAGGAGGTGGAGGCACCGGAGGAGATCCCGGAGGAGATGGACGGAGCGCCCAGGGGAGAGCTAGTGAGCCACAGCCAGCTGTCGGAGCCGGTCGGGCGTGTGGTGGAGCCGGAGAGCCGTGCGGACGAGCCGGAAGGCCGTGCTGTGGATGCCGTGCTGGCTCATGTACCGGAGCCGCCCGCGGTGCGGGCAATCCCGGCAGTGGGGTCGCAGACGGTTGGACCAGCACTGGAGGTTGCAGGCCCTTCTGCGGGATACGGTAAGGAGCCCAGTGCTATTTGGCCCTGGGATGGTTTCCGTGGGCTCGGGGGGGCCTTGGGGGCACCGTGCGGAGCTTCTTCCCCACTGGCGCCAGGTGTTAGTGTGGCTGCTGCTGGGGGAGGGGTTGTAGCCGGGTTGGTGGGCTCACCCCCGGCATTCCCTGGGGCGGCTGCGGTAGCAGGGTTATCCATGGGTGTGGCTGCACCGATGGCCACGGGGGGGGCGGTCTCCTTGGAGGCCGCGTGTACGGGGGATATGACCCAGTTTTGGGGTACGGATAGGTGGACTGCGCCCATTTTGCCGGCCGCAACTGATGGGGTTTTGGGGGCCCATTTGGCCCCCAAGACGTTGGAGAAAATCCTCCGGAACGAGTTTGTGGATCTTTTCTCTTTACTCTTCAAAGAGTTAGAGAAGAAGGAGAAGGAGGAGTTGGATGACGAAGGAAAGGAGAAGCTTAAGCGGCGCAAGGTCGAACAGAATTGGGAGAACTGGCTAGCGTGCTACACGATCTACATGGGCATCTTAGTGGATGCCCAGCCCTACAGGGCAAAATCGTTGGTACGCTACCTGAATATTATTTATAGGGCCAAGGTCAGGTTCGTGGGGAAGGCTTGGCTCAAGTATGACCGGCGCTTTCGGGACTTAGCGGCCTGTGACCCGCGGATCTGGTGGGACTTCATTCACGAACAGCTCTGGCTGGCCGTAATGAATGCCGCCAAGGCGGTCCCTGGGGAGCCGGCCGACAGCGGTCACCTTGTTCAGAATGCCAAAGGCGTGCAGCCCTTTCGGACGGTGGCCTCTGGGGGGCAGTCCCAAAAACAGCGATCAGTGTGTTGGGAGTTCTCCGCCCAGGGGGCGTGCAGCAGAAAGGTGTGCAGATACCTGCATGCCTGTTCTACCTGTGGTGGCCAGCACGGGGCGAAACAGTGTAACAGGGGGAAGCCTTGGAGGGGAAATCCCAGAGAGGGATACTCCAAAAAGGCTTCGGCTAAGTCACCCCTTCCAAAAGGGTCCCAGCCCAGTTAAACTGGGCCCGCTAGGACAGTGGCTGAAGATCTATCCGAACAGAGCCGCGGCACACTATCTGTTGTCCGGGTTCACCTTCGGTTTTCGCATTCCAGCCCTGGGTCCTAGGGCGCCACGTCTTTCTCCCAATTTAAAGTCTACAATTGGTATGGAGGACGTGGTGCAGCAAAAGATTGCCAAAGAGTTGGGGGAAGGACGGGTGTTGGGTCCGTTTGAGTTTCTTCCAGTTTCGAGTTTCCCCGTTGGGAATTGTGCCTAAAAAGGCACTGGGCGAGTATCGCCTCATTCATCATCTGTCCTATCCAAGGGGCAGCTCTGTGAATGACGCGATACCGGACGAGTTGTGCACAGTGTACTACACGTCGTTCGATGCGGCTGTGCGCGTGGTTAAACGACACGGGCCGAGAGCGGAATTGGCTAAGTGTGATATCAAATCTGCTTTTAGATTGCTCCCGGTCCACCCAGCTGATTTTGATCTGTTGGGTTTTCGGTTCGATGGCTTGTTTTACATCGATCGGGCATTACCTATGGGTTGCTCTGTGTCGTGCGCCGCTTTCGAGACGTTTAGTACCTTTTTGAAATGGGCGGTCAGAACCGAGGCGGGCCTTAGCGGGGTGGTCCATTATTTAGATGACTTCCTTTTTGTGGGCCGTTTTGGGTCGGGTGACTGTGAGTCGCTGTTGTGCGCGTTCAAGCGCCTTACGCAAAACTTGGGGGTGCCCCTAGCTGAAGAAAAGACCGAGGGGCCGGCCTCGGTTCTGACATTCCTGGGGGTGGAGTTGGATACGGTGAACCAATATTCCAGGCTGCCATTGGGGAAGGTGGCGGACCTGAAGGTCAGGATTGAGCAGTTTATGCTCAAGAAAAAGGCCATGTTGAAAGAATTCCAGGTTCTGATAGGTCACCTGAACTTTGCTTGCAAAGTGCTGGCTCCTGGCAGGGCTTTCCTGCGCAGGTTGTGTGATGCAATTTCTGGCACGGTGTTGCCGCATCACCGTATCCGGGTTACCAGGGACATCAAGTCGGATTTGGAAATTTGGCTAAGTTTCATTTCAAATTTCAATGGCATTTCCTTTTGGCGTCAGGACTTGCTAGTAAAGGATGCCCTGAAGGTAGCTTCGGATGCCTCCGGATCTCTCGGTTTCGGAGTGTTTTTTGAGGGTCAGTGGTGTGCACAACTGTGGCCAGAGGAGTGGCACAGTTTGGGTGTTACATCTGATCTGACTTTTCTGGAATTCTTTCCTATTTTTGTGGCAGTGCACATTTGGACGGATAGGTTTGCCAACTCCACTGTGCATTTTTGGTGTGATAACATGGCCACGGTGCATGTTATCAACACACTTACTTCTCGGTCTAGTAGGGTAATGGGCCTGTTGCGTGCGTTTATGCTTCGTTGTTTAGAGGCGAACATATTGTTTCGGGCATTCCACATTGCAGGGCTTGATAATTCATTGGCCGACGCTCTGTCTCGTATGCAGATGGAGCGCTTCAGGCAATTGGCGCCCGACGCAGAGGTCCTCCCGAAAAGCATGCCAGACCATCTCTGGCTGGTTGGAGTGACGAAGTAGCGGCCGGCATGGCTCTGGCGTTAGCCCCCAGCTCCCGACGCGGGTACTTCAGGGCCGTCAGGGAGTTTGCGGAATTCAGGGATTATTATGGTTTGCCTAAGACCTTCCCTGTTCCGTATGACCACATCGCCCAGTTTTCTGTCTACCATCATAGGCGGGGTCTTGCTGCCCGTACCATTCGAGTTAAATTGTTGGCGCTGGCCTATTGGTTCAAGGCGCAGGGCTTGCACGACCCGACTAATGATTTTCGCCTTCACAAATTGATGACTGGATGGTCCAGACAAATTGGCAGGTCTGTTGACTCCAGGGAACCCTTAACCCCCGATATTTTGAAGGGTTTGGGCCGGGTGTGGTCATCGGTGTGTGACTCCCGTTACGAGCAGGCTGCCCTAACCGCATTTTTTGGGGCCTTTAGAATCAGTGAGTTGGTGGCTTCATCAAAGGAAGACCTCTCTCACAGGGCCTTTTTACTATCTGACATTTCTTTGGATCAGGACGTTTTGGCTTTAAATGTCAGATTTTCAAAAACTGATCAGGCTGGGAAGGGCTCTTTGGTCCGATTGGGGAGAGCTAGTGACGGCGAGTTGTGTCCGGTGCGGGCCATGTCACAATATTTGGCTGTTCGTGGCATGGGTACCGGTTATCTTTTTTGCCATCTGGACGGGACGCCACTGTCTAAATTTCAGTTTTGGGCAGTAACTAAAAAGGCCCTGAAATTATTGGGCTTGGAAGGGGTGAAGTTCGGAACCCACTCCTTCAGAATTGGCGCGGCGTCCTCTGCAGCTGCAATGGGGTATGACTCTGAAACAATTAGGTCCCTCGGGAGGTGGAGGTCAGACGCTTACAAAGTTTATGTTCGTAATGTTCAGTTGTAAGCGGTTTGATGTTGCCCAGTTTCTTTTCATTGCAGGTCCGATGGGATGTGCCGGGAGGCTGAAGGTCCTGATCTGTGGACACAGCTATGTGTATTGGGCGGAGAAGGCAGCGCTCCAGTCACCCCTCGGGCGTCAGTTGGGCCTGGCATCCAGGTTGGATGTGCAGTGGTTGGGCAGACGCGGTCTGCGGTGGGACGGGCTTCGGCCATTGTTGTTCCAAGGAAGGGGGGTCCCACCCCCGGATATTCTTGTGATACACTTAGGGGGTAATGACCTGGGATTGCTGACCAGCCGAGCGCTGTACCTGCAGGCTCGGGCCGATCTGTATGCAATCTGGCGGGCATGGCCCGCGGTACACATCGTGTGGTCGGCAATTGTGCCGAGGATGTGTTGGCCCGGTGGTGGTGACTTCAGGCTCCTGGTCAGGGCGCTGAAGCAGGTTAACAGGGCAATGAGGTCGGTGGTACATGGTGCCAACGGCTCTTATGTGCCTCATAGATTTTTGCATCCGGCAAACCATGGTATATTCCGGAGGGATGCGGTTCACTTGTCTGACGAGGGCAACCACCTGTTTCTGTTAGATATAGAGCAAGGTTTAGTAGGGGTGTTAGAAGATTGGTGGGGGTTGGGGACAAGGTAGACACCTGCCCCCAAGTTGTGGCGGTTGGTTGTTAGGGAAATTCCCTAATTGGTGTTTACCTGAAGGCATCCCGTTTAGGGGTGAGGGCCAGTTAGTTAAATCCTCACAGTGAAGTTCTGTTGTTGAGTGAGGTGGATTGGATGGCCCTGGAAGGGTAGGGGGCTATTCTCAAGCTCGGGTGAGTTGGCCCCTTACCCTTTTCCCTGTTGTGGCTGGATCTGGTGTTTTGGCAGACCAGCCTTGGTGTTCGCCCCCAAATTTGGTTGAAGTTGATTGATTCCTAACACCCCTTGAGTTAGTGGTTAGGAATTCAATAGGTAACAATAAATGTTGCCCAAAGATTTGAACCCAAAGTTACTTGTCTGTGTCGTTATTGTTGTCGGCTCGTTATTCGGGGTATGGGTGGGCAACTTGGCTTCTTGGGCCATGACGGCTGTTTGAGTGTGCCTCATGATGCCATGGTACTGTAGCCAATCTGAACGGTTTACTGATCAATTTACTGTTGCTACAAGGAAAAAATTGCAATTTTAAAACATGTTGAAGGACCAAAAGATAAGGGTTTTTAAAAGCTCATTCTTTACTATATCATCATCTGCCTGACAGTGATTGATGGTTCCTGTAAGAAAACATTGTAAATCCCTATAGGAAAAAATCATTGAAAGAGGCACAAGTATTGCATGTAAAATGTTTATGTCTCCTACTCATACTCACCTCATTTCAGTATAGCCCTAATTCCCAATTCAGAACTACTCACCTCTATTAACTCAATTCTGACACACTACCCAGATGAAATCTATAATTAATTTTTTTCAGAATTGGATTTTATTTCCAACATGATTGCCATTGAAATAAGTGGCATTTTGTAGAACATATTATTGAATGCCCATGTTGCTTCTTCTGGGCCCCCTTTTTAGCACTCCTTCCTTTCTTTGGACTGTTTCCACTATAGCTCTGGTCTTATCCCTCTAATTTTGCTAATTTTGAGGTGGCAGCTTTCAAGCACATATATAAGTTCTCTAATGTAAGGTAAAACAAAGCAGTAAAATACTTTACTTACTTTGGCAGTCGCCCAGCCCTTCAGTATTGCCATGTTCTACGTCCTGCTCAAATGCTAGTCTAAACAACAGAAATAAATAGTGTGATGTGAATTAATGTATTTACAAGCCCCTTCACATAAAGGTCATAGTGACTAGAAGAGATAGAAAGAAACAGGCAAAACCAGTTAATTTAATATTTGCACATTTCAAGTCTTTCTTACTATACACTTCCCTGTTGCTCATTTGTGTGCGTTACTATACCCTTCCCTGTTGCTTTGGGGGGGGGGGGTACATTTACTAATTTCTCTCTCACACAAAGTGTCTTCTACTGGGAACTTTTCTACTGGAAAAAAAGTTGGGGCTACTTTTCACAGATTTCCTCTGCAGTAGCATCCTTTTCTCACAGTGTTCCAGAAGGTATTCATGGAACACAGGGTCACTTCAAGGAGCTGGAAAAAGTCACCTGCTGTCCATTACTCAGCCAGCAGAAACGTCTGTGTGAGGAGGCTTTCCATCTGCCAGAGGCTTACATGTGAAAGGGATCTAGGCATTTTGGTAGACAACAAGCTGAATGCGAGTAAACAATGTGATATGGCATCTTAAAAAGTGAAGGCTATTTTAGGTTCCCTCAATAGAGGTATAGTATCTCGATCAAGGGGAGTAATAGTATCACTTTATTCTGTGCTGGTCAGACCTCACATGGAATACTGTGTCCAGTTTTGGGTACCATAATTCAAGAAGGGTATTAGCAAACTGGAACATATTCAGAAAAAGCAACAAAAATAATAAAGGATCTAGAAAGCATATTCTATGAGGAATGCCTTAGGGAGCTGGGTATGTTCAGCTTAGAGAAGAGAAGGTTATGAGGGGATATGATATGTTTAAATGCCATGTTGAGGAAGGGGCAAGCTTGTTTTCTTCTGCTCTAAAAACTAGGATATAGAGCAATGGATTCAAATGACAGGAAAAGAGATTCCACGTAAATATTAAGATGAAATTCCTGAAAGTAAGAATCATTTGACAGTGGAATAAGATTCCCCAGAATGTGATAGACTCTCCTTCTCTGGAGGCTTTTAGACAGAGGTTGGAAAGTCACTGATTGGACTTATTGTGTATGCCTGTATGGTAGGAGGTTGGACTGGATAGTCCTTGTAATCTCTTCCAACTCTATGATTCTAGATACAACATACACTTTGTAAAGGTTTTCCCCTGACATGAAGTCCAGTCATGTCCAACTCTGGGGGTTGGTGCTCATCTCCATTTCTAAGCCGAAGAGCCGGTGTTGTCTGTAGACACCTCCAAGGTCATCTGGCTGGCATGATTGCATGGAGCGCTGTTACCTTCCTGCCGGACCTATTGATCTACTCAGATTTGCATGTTTTCGAACTGCTAGGTTGGCAGAAGCTGGGGCTGACAGTGGAAGCTCATGCCGCTCCCCAGATTTGAATCTGCGACCTTTCGGTCAACAAGTTTGGCAGCTCAGTGCTTTAACTCACTGTGCCACTGAGGGTTCCATGGTTACTTTGTACATATATTCAAACATACAAAATCCTCCATTAAGACATCCAATAAACTTATACCACACATAGTTTATATTTCACATGACTCTTCTAACAACTTAGAGCCTGTTCACATATTCAAAAAACAAAATATGTCACAAAAGGTATGGCAACACAATGGTTTATGCACCTTAACTTCCATTGTGTGTATGTCACAATTACATGAAACAAAAATGCCTATGTTTCTTGCCATTAAATTGCAGCCCTTTAGCTTTTAAAACTGGAAGGTGCCTGCTGGGTTTCATCTCATGGCGTATGAAGCCAAGCACATCAAAATTAGAGCGGAATGTCCAATAGGGTGTTAAACTTGTGGCAGAGTTCTGAGGAAAAACTCTATTTAAATATGAAAGGAGCTTCTAGGCTGCTTGAATTCACCAGTCACAATACCGTGCTTTTCTGATAAACCAAAAAGTTAATTAAAATCAGTGAGGAAAATACTGATTTTTGAAAAGTTGCTTCATTGGAATACAACTTCCAGAACAAGACTTTGCAAGCAAATTGGCAAAAGGATCAATCACATGAATACAGGTGCCAACTAATTTCTCCAGGTTTTGAGTACAGGAAACTCTATGAAATTCATGGGGTCAAAGTAAGTTGACCGCAGCTTGAAGCCACAGAAACACATTGATCAGAAACTATGAATGATGTGGACAAAATGTAGAAAAGCACAAAATGACAACATTACAACATGGGGCAAGATACACGAAATATTAAATAGATGTAGAGAAAGCAGAGAGAATAGAAAGAAAGCAAACATAAAAATAATAATTCCCTGTTAGTTTTCACTATAGTGCCAAACAGTGTCCCTGTCATGCCCCGACAGAGACCTATGATATTTTCCCTGAGTTGAGTTTCCCTTCGTTAGCGGGCTCAGTCTTTCACTGTATAGATTATGGGTGGGTAACATAGTTAGTGCTTTCACTTTAGGACCCCCCCCCCCCAAAGATGGCCAGTTCCAGCAGCTTCTTTGGAGCCAGCCATTTCCAAGAGGGTACTGAAGGAGTGAGAATGCAAAATACATTGCATGTTTGAAAGCTGAGCAGTTGAACAGTTGGTATTACAAAATAAAGGAACCTTGCCACTGATGCATAGAAAACAAGGAAGAAGAAGAAGTTGATAGAAGACAAATTAAGCGAAGACCACAATAGAGTCAAACCTGCAACCTTGGTTCTTCTTACTTTCTAAAGACTTTTGACTGTTAGTCCTGGGAGGAGATAGAATTTTGACCTTTTATTATTTTATTAAATTCCTTATTCACTCTTCTTCTGAGTAAATCAACTCTCTTCCTGGCAAGATTAGGGCACCTTCCAAAGATACTTCATGTGTGCAGAACAGTCCCAAAGCATATTGACAATACTGATATTAAAATGTATAGTCAGATGTAATTAGGACTTACTTTGTTCCAGGTAATAGCTGCATGCATGCCCCACTGTCCTTTATCCATCCACAATATGGATCCCTGGAAGCTATGCAGGCCCTTAATAGAAAAGGAATACAGAGATTATTCTAGAACTCTTTGCATCCAGTACTTGAGTGTCAATATTAATGTGTCAATACTTAAGCTAAGATTCCGTATTGAAGAGTGATGGATAAAATTTCTGCAGATGGAATTACACTACATTTCTCCTCTCAGTCTGTCTGCTCATACTCTCTCTTTAGCTGCTATAGCTCACCACAGACATTTAGTGAGTGCTGATGAGCAGAGAGATTGGAGAAGTGTCTGGCTATGTCTCCACAGCCATATGCAAGTAAATGACACAACCCATTGAAATTTACTGGGAGCCTCCAAAAGAGAGTCCTAGGGTAGTGTGCTTTGGCTGTCATACAAGGAGGAAGAGAATAGCCTGCACAACAATAAAAAAGATATGCATAGTGTACACTGGAGTTACACTTGTGTTGTCACTGAATGTCTGCCTTAGTGTTGAGAATGCAATTAACCTTGAGAAAAACAAATGTCAAGTAATACCTACTTTTTGCACTTGCTGTGGCGCTCACACCTTCCTAGGGGGACTCTTATTAAACAGTTTGAAAATGCTACATAAAGGGCACTGCTTTGCTTGTCCAGTTGCATGCCCACAATTCGTTTGTCTTCTACTCCATCATAACTACACCTAATTAAGAGAAGAGAGAAAGGCATGTTTCATCATTGTTGCTCAATGTCATTTATGGCACAAATGTTTCAAGATCTGAATAAAATCAATTAGAAACATTCAGCTCAGAAAAAAACATGCAGAATTCAGCTATTTCTTTAGATGATATACTAATTTTACAGTATGTAAGCTACTATATTGGTGGCTGCAAGGTGCCTTAGAAACATGGATTGTGCCTATGGGCAGTGCCATGAAAATGCTTTCCAAATAGAGATACCTACTAGAAAAGTTTATAAGAAGGAAAAATGGAAGAAGGAGAAATATATTTGCCTAACTCCTTTGCTTCACAGTAACATACACAAGATGTCAAAAACTCCTGGATTGTTGAATGGCACCCAAAATGGCATTTATACGTTGGAATATGGAAGAATTAAACTGCCCAAGCCTACCCACCATCTAGAGCAGGCATTCTCAAATTGCGGCCTTTCAGCTGTTTGGGCCTCCAACTTCCAGAAGCCCTAACAAACTTGTTCAATTGTCAGGAATGATCTAGAGCATTGGTTCTCAACCTGTGGGTCCCTGATGTTTAGGCCTTCAACTTCCAGAAATCCTAACAGCTGGTAAATTGGCTGGTTTTTCTAGGAGTTGTAGGCCAAAACACCCGGGGACCTACAGGTTGAGAACCAGTGATCAAGAGTAACATGATTTCTGTTAAGAGACTAGTTAAATAATGTCTCTAGCTTTCAGTGGTGATAAAACAAAGACATTAAACTGAGTCAGACATTTACCCATCTAGCTTAGTACTATGAATTCTGATTGCAGAAGCTCTTCAGTGTTGCAGGTGAGATTTTTTTCTAGTCGGATATGGATATCCCTGGTATTAACTGGTATTCTCCACCCAAATACTAACTGGGCCCACTTCGCTTTACTTCTGAAATCAGAGAAAGTTGGTTTCTCCAGGGTAGTACCGTGTTTCCCGAAAGTAAGACAGCGTCTTACTTTCTTTTGACCCCCAAAATCCCCACTACGGCTTACTTTCAGGGTACGGCTTACATTAGCCGACGGTACCTGCCGTACCCCGAAAGTAAGCCTTTCCCCTTGGCCGCCGCGTCACTCGGTCCCGCCTCCTCCTCGGTCCCGCCTCCTCCGCCACCGCCGCCCGCCGCCGCCCGCCTACCTCCGCCTCCCCGCCATTGCCGCCTACCTCCGCCTCCGTCGCGCCGCCGCACAGCCGGCCCCACGCCTACGGCAGGCGCACCTGCGTCGCCGCGCCAGGCGCGCCTGCGTCACCGCGCTAGGCTCGCCTGCGTCAGCGCGTTAGGAGCGCCTGCGTCACCACGCTAGGCGGGACCTACTGCCCATGCGCGAATGTCCGCAGGCGCGCCTGCCGCAGCCGTGGGGCCGACTGTGCGGCGGCGACGGAGGCGGAGGCAGGCGGCGGAGGAGGAGGAGGCGGGACCGAGTGACGTGGCGGCCGGTGGTACGTCTTATTTTTGGGGTACGGCTTACATTAGCCGACCCCCCTGACACCCCCGATACGTCTTACAATCGGGGGTGTCATACTTTCGGGGAAACACGGTAGTAGTAAAATCTTGATAACTGGCATAAATAAATAAGAAGAGGGTGTGGGCCCAGTTTATAGCCTGACTACAAACACCCACATCTTAGCTCTCATTCAGAGGCATATCATAATTATAAGTAATATTACTGCTACCACAGAATGCTGAGTAGATTCCATAATTTATGCTATCAGAAATCACATTTCTTTTCCTACTGACACAGATTTTATTCATTTTGGGTTGCGGTTATTGAGGCTTATAGTGATATTCATTTACAGTAGAAGATGTTCAGCAACCAAAACCACAAAGAATTTATTTGGGAAATGAGTAAAAGGCCCTTTAAACAAGTGTCATCTTCTTCCAATTATGTTTGGTGTGTGATGTGTGATGGTGGTTGTGGCTGTAGTGAGGGTATATTTCTTGGAATGTGTTGCTCGGTTATTTTTCCATATTTTTGAAAAAACAATAATACAGAAACACACATTTAGAATTCAATAATAATAAAGGACTTCCTTGGGGTATTTTCCTTGTAGAGGCAGCACAACACTTGAGAATTTAGAATTTGTTTTAAAAAAATAGAGAAAGAACCAATGATACACACTTTTCAGAATTGTAAATGCTCATCTCCTCCAGGAAAAGGCTGTCATTTAGAAAACCACTAGTTCCTGTCCTGACCAAGAACTTCAAAATTATTCCTTTTTCTGATCCAAGGAAAACCACAGTGTGATTCCGATTTGGTCCAGCAGCATTATCTACAGCAATTTTGGTCAGGCGGTATCTGGAACGACAACATTACAGATTTAGTATGAATTCCACATTGAGTAAAATTAAATATAAATGAGGAAATAAATACATAAATAATAACAACAACCTGCCATTTGGCATATTTTCCATTCTATACAGGTAAGTATTTAGTAACTTTATAAACAGATTTTACCTATTCATCGATGAACACAATTTCCTAATTTAAACCATTTCACATAATATAGACTCAGGCCTAAACTGGGCCAAAATGGAACAAAAATGAGTTATTTGTATGCTGTATGAGCTTAGTCATCTGGAAACATACTGTTAAGAGAAGCAAGCCAAAGTCAGTCAGAGCCTTTTATTCTCCTCTTTCTAATTTGCTGAAAGTTTTTTTCCATGGCTTCTAAAAACTGAATTTTGTATTATACATTTCTACATATGTGGTGTGCACTGATCCATGTGTACATTTTTGTAATGTGTGTATGAGTATCAACATATTTTCATGAGCATTACTAGCCTTGCAGAGCACGTCTGTGTTTGCCACTGAGTTTGGATGGAAGAAAGAAACAGGGCTTTTGCTTTTGGCATAAGCACAGTGATTTGGGGGGGGGTCGCTTTAGGAATCAAAAACTTTTTAAAAAAATGATCCCAAAATTCATTAATATCATTAATATGTTATGTTAACCTTTCGGTTGAAATGTTCAGGAAAAATAATCCTCTTCAGGAAAATCACAACATTTTAAGCTATATTTCCAAACTCTGATACTTAGAGCATATAAACCAGGAATGACTCTATTTGACTCTTTAGATGTTGTTAAAATGCAATTCCTAACATTCCTCACTATTGACTATTCTGGTTTTGATAACTAGGAGTTGTATTTTAACTACTTTTAGTGGGCCACATAATTGTCAATCAGATATACTGTATAAAGTCCTTACATAAGTGTGATTTGGATGTAATGCAAAAATCAGCTTGAAATGCAAAGCTCAAAGATAATTTGATGCACTTTACAGATACTAGCAATTACAGATTCTGAAAACTAACTGATGTATCCTTGAGAGGGAAAAATCTTCTCATTATTTTTTCTTCTTATGCTGACCTAGGGCTACTGGGATGTGAACTGTTTTCTTTAGACACTTGTGTAAACATTTGAGTTGTTCTTAACATATCCTGACAGAAATCAGTGCATCCTGAAAACATCCTGGCAGACAGATTTAATATCCGATCGACATTCCCTTCAGCAGCTTGTTATATTTACATAGAGTTTCCTACTGAAGTAGTTAAGATGAAAACACAAAAGGAAAATTCTAGAATTGATGAGTATTTATTATGTTCTTAAACCACTGAATAACCTTTGTTACTGAAATACAACTTATAAAATAGTGTTAAAAATAAACTCAAATAAAAAAATCTAGATAAAATCACCATCAGCAAATATAAAACCAAGAATAAAGTCAGGAACAGATAAAACAGTGGAAATGTTAAAAGGCAGTGAATTCAGTTCCTAACACACCTGGGAATAGAAAAACATTTTTACCTGTGACTGAAAAGTGCATGATGAACATGCCAGGTAGGCCTCTTGATTCTGGAAATAAGAGTAACACCATGGAAGAGGTCCTTTCTCATATAACCATCTGCCTTGCTTCATTTGGCAGAGACACTTAAAAAAGAGCACTAGAAGATGTTTTTCTGGCTGGTAAATATGAGGGAAGATGTTCTTTCAGACCCAAGTTGCTTTTACTTTGTGGGCTGAGGATAAATTGACTGGAAAAAGTAAAATCCCATCACTAAAGTTCCCCCTAGGGCAATTACTAACTCTCTCTCCTACATCACAAGAATTAGAATGCGAATAATAAACACAGTTCTTCTTCGAGAGCTCTGTGAATGCACACTTATGAAGTTTGCGCGCCAGCGCGGGCTTCCCAACGGAAACTTTTCCAGTTTGAAACTTTTTTTTGCGGTAGCTCCGCCCAGCCAACCCGGAGGGCATAAAAGGCGCCTCCAGCGCCCACGCCATTCCTTTGTTTTCCGCCACTTGGGCAACATCGGAAATACGGCTGGTTGTGTGAGCATAGCATGTCCACAACCAGTTTCAAAAGGTGTTTATCCTGCGGTAGCAAGATCCCGGACTGTGACGGTCACTCGAAGTGCCTTCGGTGTCTCGGGGAGGGACACGTCGTTCCTGCCTGCCGGCACTGCCAGGCCTTCTCGACCGCCACTCGAAGAGCGAGAGCCCGCAGGCTTCAGGCCTACCTCACGGAGCGTGCTCTCTGCCCTCCACAGATGGCGACGGCTGTCCCATCTGCCTCCTTGGGATCCGAGGCGGCTGCTTCGGTTCCGCTGCGCCGACCGCTCGCCCGGCTGGGAAGCGTCCGCACAAGGAGAAGAATACCACCAAGTCTGTCTCCTCGAAGACTTCGAAGACTTCGGTGTCGAAGAGGCCCTGCACCGTAACCACCGAAACGGTCCAGCTGCCTCCTCCTCGAAGAGCATCGACAAGCTCAATGGCGCCGGCCTCTCCCAGAGGTCGGCCATCTCGAGGACTCCCTCCGATCGGGCTATGGAGATAGCTTTCCGGAGGTCGAGTGAAGAAGCCCGTAGAGCCCAGACCAGAGGCCTGGTTCCTGTGACTCCGGCAAGTCTCTGGAGGCCGCTGCCTCGAGACCTCCTCACCGAAAAGGCGCAGGACGCTGACGTCATCGTCTTCAGTCTCCTGCCCCGACTCTTCGCCTGTCCCTGTTCTCGCTGTGGAGACAGGGGTAGAGCATCATGTGTCGCCAGAGAACTCTGCCCAGACCGTCGTCCTCCCCCCTCCGGGACAGACCTCGGTTCGACAACTGTTTATAACTTCGCCAGACAAAGGCAGGCAGACCACGAGGCTCGCCCTGGCCCGGCCAAGCGAACACCTCCTCCTGTGTCGTCAGAGAAGAGTAGTCAGCCCCAGTTCTCCTTGTTTTTGCACTGGTCGATCGACAGTTGCGTCGTTCGAACCCCTCTTGTTCATTGCACTGTCAATGTTAAGTATGTGCCGTGCCCCAGGTAGGGCACAGTCTACCGGTTAAAGCGCGCTTTACCCAGTTTAGGGTAGGGTGCACCAGTTGTGCACCCCTTGTTCTCAGGTTGTGCTTGTTGCACTCACTGTTATGAGGCCTGTGTGCCTGACATGAATGGTGCTTGTTGCACTTTCTGCTATGATTGCACTTATGTTTGAGGCCTGCGTGCCTGACATGAATGGTGCTTGTTGCACTGTGTTTACAAGTGGGAGCCTGCCTCCCACTCATATTCTATGTGTTTAACGTGTTATTTATTCAGGTTGCTGGTTGCAATAAACCTGTTCATTTTTCTACAATCTGGCTGGTTTGTTCCCACCTCCTTTACCTCAGCTCGGTAAATCTTCATAAGTGTGCATTCACAGAGCTCTCGAAGAAGAATGGTAGGTTACATACCTGTGACCATCTTTCTTCGAGTGAAGCTCTGTGAATCCACACGACCCGCCCGGCCATCCCCTCTTTCTCAAACCACCCTTTCCTTGTTGCTATGTGGCGTAAGGAATGGCGTGGGCGCGCTGGAGGCGCCTTTTATGCCCTCCGGGTTGGCTGGGCGGAGCTACCGCCAAAAGTTTCAAACTGGAAAAGTTTCCGTTGGGAAGCCCGCGCTGGCGCGCAAACTTCATAAGTGTGGATTCACAGAGCTTCACTCGAAGAAAGATGGTCACAGGTATGTAACCTACCATTACAGTATCTGGGTGCAAACTCCATTGAACACAGTAGGACTTATTTCGAAGTATACATATTCAACTATTTCTGTATTTTGTTTTCAAACATAGCGGCATAATTTAGAGAGATAGAAACACTTCTAAATCTGTTAGGGATTTCAGCATTCTTGATAATTTGATATCATCAATAGAGCCTGTTATATCCTTCATCACTCCAGACTTTAAATTATTTTACAAGAGTATTGTAAATTGTACCAATCATATAAACATTTTGATAGGTTCCTCTATTGTAAAAGCTAACCATTTTCATCTCTCTGTTCCTAGTTCTTTCATCAGTTTCCATTCCAGGATAAATAGGATTAAAGAATACATGAAAGTAATCTTAAGGAAAGATTATTTACCTGACCATTGTCCGTAGAAACCATGGCTTGTTGACAATTGATGGTACTGCTTCATCCATGAGAGAATGTGTTTTGATGAAGTTTAGAGTGTCATCTGGAAATTCATTGGAGGATGTATACTTTTCAAGTAATGTAGAACCAGCACATGTTCCAGGCCTAAATTAAAAACAGGATGGGAGGTAATTTACCACTTTGTGCAATGATTCTACAAAAACTGTTTTTAAATCACCCATTATTATTAGCTGAGGCTATGCCAGAGGCTTTTGAGAAGAAAGTGAACAATGTCCCCAACTGAGGCACTCTTAAATTTCCTTTGGGCCTAGTGATTCCAATATACAAGTTTAGCCTTCAGCAGTTGGTTATGCATTATCATGGGAATACCTGATTTATGACCATTAGTGCACATAAATTTCCTAAACAGCTTATGAAATTTGTAAAATGCAAGTTCACAGTTCATCCATCTACATAGAGCCCAATAAACACATACAGAGTTTGGCAAGGTTGTGCTTACTCCTTAATCATTCTCCAGATTTATTTCTGCCAGACTCTTGTTCTTAGAATTAAGATGACTTTATATTTAATTTGACAGGGAAATGTTACATTTTATTCTGGAAGTGTGAAATTAAAGCCGTTATACCACAGCTTGGAGGATGAATCAAGCCAACATCAAAGTAAACAACTTCCTCTCTGCTATGGCTCCCAAGAACATTTTATTTTTTTGACAAGAAAGAAAACCCAAGGCTTTTAAACATGAGTCTGGAGAGTCCTTTAATAAGACACAGTGTTATCTGTCTTGGGTAACTGGAATACAAATACGCTGAATTTTTTCCTGGAATCTCCCCAGCACTTTCATGGAAGCTGGGCCAAAACAGCCAGATACTGGCAGCAGGAAAATCTACTGTCTTTTGCTGATGAAACCCTACCCTGTGAGTCCTTTTTGTTTGCAATTCCTTCTTGTGTACAGAAGCTTTGCTTCTCCAGAGTTCAAACTGCAAGAGACGCTGAAGTTTACACAGTGCTTGCAGGAGATGGGTAGACTGAGTGACTGCCAGTAACGTTTAATTCATTTACAGTCATGAGCCAAACTACAAACCTGTGTGGATTCTTTGTTATAATGTATTATTATTTGAAGATTTTTTTTTAAAAAAACAAAACCCATAAGTTGCAGCAGAAGATGCACACAGGTATAAAGATATTGGAATTACTATTTGAACAGGATGGCCAAAAAGAAAATGAAAGAGAAATACTCTAGAAAGCAAAAAAGAGGTAGGAGTTAAATAAACATTCTCCTGGGAGGTCATGGCCTTTCTCTTGCCTTGCCATTAGGTTTGCCAATTCTCAGGGCCTGGCCCCAAATCTCCAGTTTTCATGGACCATTGCCAAATGGGAAATGAGGGTACAAATTCTGTTTTTTTGGGCTCATTTCCAGGCAAGAGGAAACAACTGTGTGCAAATCTGCAGCTCAGCTAGTAGAATATACAGTAGCTCACAATAATTTGCAAAGCTTAATCAATTCATTCCTGCAAAAGACTTTTCAAGGGGTCTACATACAGGTTGAACATCCCTTATGTAGTAGTCCAAAACCTAAAATACTCCAAAATTGTCCACACTGGCGGCTGCAATAGTTACTCCTTTGCTTTGTGATGGTTCAATGTACACAAAATTATTTAAAAATATTGTGTACAAAACTGCCTTCGGGCTATGTGTACAAGGTATCAATGAAACATAAATGAACTTTGTATTTGGACCTGAGTCACATCTCCAAGATATCTCATTTATGTACATGTACTGTATGAAAAAACAGATATTCAAAAAGGTGTTTGGGATTATGTGTGTGTATGCATGTTGAATTTTTGAAGTGTACATTGTATGAATGCTTCTTTGTAGTTTTTTCACGCACTCAAAGTTTTTAAGAAGTAACAAAAAGGTACTATGATTCTATTATTCTAACAGGGACAAATTCAGTGAAAGAAGTGGTTCTTAATTGGAGAGTGGGATGAGGGTCACTACCTATCTTTGTCATCATTCTTCTAAGAACAGGATGAAAGGACAGCTAGAAATTCTGATGTTTCTGATCTGCATTTCTAGGGAAGTATATTTGTCTTCCAATTCTCAGGGACTGGCCCCAAATCTCCAGTAGAACCAATTCATCCATACTCTCCAGTATGATGTGGTCATACTCCTTCCTGCTTTATTTGAGTTTTTGCCTACTTCATACTATATATGGAGAAATTTTGATGATGGCGCTATCTTTAAATAGGCTGGTAGGTTGTAAAGGAGGGGGATTGTGAAAAAGAAGTGCCTGGAACTGCTTCTTTAAGTCCTGTGACTCCTGGGATGAAGAGGAGTCCATCTTTGAGGGCTCTCACTTTAAATCCTATGACTTGTGGTGAGGGGTGCCTCAGGTCTGCTTTCCAGTAGATGGCTGGTCAGGGAGCAACCAAGTTACTGAACTTCCCACAGGGCTCAGGTGTTTGGGCCATGGGGAGGATATGGAGGATGTCAAGGGTGACACAGGTCTTCAGCTGATCCTGTGCCAGGTTGCTCCCTGCTCTTGCCCCTTTCAGACTCAACCCAGCTTAAACAGATTTTTAGGTCAAACTAAGTTTAACCTACTTCTCTGTCTCATTGATCCATATTTAGTCATTAAAATTGCTGTTTGAGGAAGAGATATAGTAACGTTGTTTCTTTGCCATGTTGCTCAGGAGAGAGAGTTAGTAGTAGATGAGGCAAAAAGGTGCCCTATTGTTACAAAAGTGGCAAGAACTTGGGTGTTCTGGCCTTTTATCTATTCCCTGCACAGACATGCCAAGGAGCAAGAAAGCAGAATGTAAATGTTGGACTCTTAACAAACACTGGCTGTGCTCGTGGACAAAGGTCAAGAGCAGCAAAGGGACTCTGCTTTTCTGCATAAGGGGGAGCCAGAAACTAGGAGAGAGCTGTTTTTCCCAGATGAGGCACAAGATTTGCTTTATATTTGCAAAGGCATTGACCTATTGCTGCTCTCCTGTCTACTAAACGGGGATGACAGAGATAGAGTATAAAGGCCCACTGGGGCCTGTGTCATTATCTTTTTTTTGGCTCAAAATCAAGCTATATTCTTAATCACATCTGCTTCTGAGGAAATGGTTTAATTCCCTCTTGTTCTCTAAGGAAGAGAGGTTTAGACTATTTTCTACCCCACCAAGCATAATTTTTCACTTCTGTCTGAATAGAACATTATTTGGCTCTGTATGTGGCATGAACCCATTTACTTTCATTTGGGCTTCCATCGCTTCTGCATTTCTCTGTTTATCTTAACTGTCTATAGTGCATATTAAATCTTCCATTACTATGAAAAGTTTTGAATTCCCAGTCTCCTTCTGCAGAAAATTTTGTAAGGAAAGTTACCTGGGCTTAGGCACTCGTTCGTCAGGAACTGGAGTCCATATTGAATCTGGAGACTTCTGTTCCTTGAATCTTCCAGTAAATACATTAGCAATATCAAGAATATCATAAGCGCAAACAGCCGAGCCGGGGATACTGAAATGTGACATTTCCAGAAATAGTTACTCATTCGGAAGTTATGCATATTTTTTCTTTTTCATTGTTTTGGTCTGGGAAACATGTTGCATAGAAGCCTTCCTGTCACAGGGCGTTCGATTGTGAACTTCCCAACCTCTGGATATTGACAGCAAAAGGCTGCCCTCATGCAGACATCTGAGATGCTCCACTGGGCAGTCAGTTCCTGTCAGTACTGCTTTCCTTCAAAAAGATAAAACTGAAACCATATCACAGTAATTCTGAAGAATTCAAAGATTCTGAGAGATATACTTCCATGGTACTAATAACTTAATATTAATAATAGACTATTAATAATAATAGACTATTTAAGACTAAACAGGATGAAACAAAAGAAAGGAACCCACAGCCCATGTGCTGGATGGAAAATTACATTGCAAATTTAACACATTCCCAACAGGAAATTTGATGGGTCCTGTTGTATATCTGGTTGCATGCAAGAAATCATTCATAGGATGGAGCAGATACATTTTGCATACTGATGCACATCACTCAACCTGAAAGTTCAGCAAAATGCTACTATCTGCCGGTTGAAGTTCTGTGTGTCATTCGATTTTCCTGTATGTTTCTGGCTGAGTTCCTATGAGCAGGAATTGCTTAACTCAGTCAACTGTAAAGAGTTTGCAGAAGCAAATGCAGCTTAGCTTTACTCCCAGAAAAATTTAAATTTGGACTTTTTGATTATTTGCCTGTAACCTAATAGTGGCAATCACTAAATATAATTACAGTCTTACACAAACACTTTTAGAAGGGCTTAGATGTTTCTTTTAGTCAATGGCTTTGGCGCATGAATTATTCATGATTCTGCCTTTGTTGTTTACACACGGCCTACTGTAGTATGGTTCTGTCTGTCTTAAGCTACATCGTTCTGATCAGATAGTAAGCACCATCTGGCTGAGAGTTATAATCCTGATTTAAGGTGGAGAGACACTGTCATATATTCAGGCATTGAAATTTGATTGTTGGATGTGGAGATAATACTAACAGGACATTATTAGAGAACAAAGTTAAAACAGAATGTTAAGTAGATGGTTTAATTTTCCACAATGACAATAGGTAGTATGAAAATGAGTGAAACTGGACTCATAAAGGTGTTATCTTGATTTTCAGTGTTTGTTTGTAGGCAATTAATCGAGGTTTTGGTTTTGTTGTGTTGCACTATAAGGCAAATTTATCCTAGCATTTTCAAGCAACACTACAGTTGTACTGGGAACACATTCTGTCTACAGTATATATTAGAGAGCCAACATGCTGTAGTGGATTGAGCATTGGACTACTACTCTAAAGACCAAGGTTCAAATCCCTACTCAGCTACTGAAAACCACTGGATGGCCTTGGACAAGCCACACTCTTCTCAGAGAAGGAGGGCAAAGGCAAACACATTTTGCCAGGCAACCCTTTCATAGTCTGTCTTTGTGGTTACCATAGGTCAGAAATTACTCAAAAGCACATAGCAATACAACTGTAGTATGTAATAGTGTATTATGATTCTGTTTCATTATTTGGTGCTTTAGTTCTGAAGACTCTTACACAATTTATTAACATTGGAGAGGACTAGAATATGTTGGTTTGTACAAATGCAAGATCAGTAGATCAGTAGAAGAGTGATTCTGATAGCTGTGCCTTTCCTCTTATATGTTATGTATGGTTCTCTTCACACATATTACAACTCTTAAAAGGTCTGAGAGAAGAAGGGGTGTCATCCATCCACCTGAAATATGGCTATTTCACATTTTACTGATTCTGATATATGTATCTGGGACCTCAGCCTAATTGCAGGAGAAGTGTGTACATTTACATAGGCAAGAACAGAAGGGATTTGCCCAGGTTGCTACTCACTGGCTCGAGTCTAATATCATCTCAGGACAACATAAATATTTACATGCAGACTTATGCTACACTCAAATTTACAGTAATTCTCTTGAAATTGTCATGTATGGCCATTCCATGCTCATAATAAGTAAGCAGGATCAGAGAAGCAGCTGGCTACCTGCCTGTAATCAGATGTACAATGATCACAGAAGCAATGAGACCCCTGAAAGAACCAGTTAGATCTCAGTGCTGATATTAATTGATGTCTGTCTATGGGATAGGAAGCAGACTGGTAGTGTACTTACACTGTAGGGTAATGCAGTTTAAGGCCACTTTAATTGCTATGGCTTAATGCTACAGGCTCATGGGAATTATTTGGTGAAGAACTAGCACTCTTTAACAGGAAAGGCTAGAGACCTGCAATTCCCATGATTTCATGACACTGTGCATTGTCAGTTAAAGTAGTATCAAACAGCATTATTTCTACAGTGTAGATGCACCCTTTGTCACACAAAGTAGTAGAAAGTCAAGGGGAGGGGTTTTGAGCACCACAGGGGAAAGAATACAACTGCTGCTGCAGCACCTCAAAAAGGGCATTAGCTTGTGCAACGGACATTTAATTGTACTGATGCTCCAAACTGAACAGAAACCTGTTTACGCTGGCAGCTCATGGCTGAGGAGTGGGGACACCTCAGCCCAAGATTTCCCATTATGGTAGGGGCTTCCCCCTACCTTGGATTATAAGCTATCCATGGTTGTAGTTATGGTAATTCCAATTGGATAAGACATTTTGAAGTAGCAAGATGGTGAACGGCAAAAGCTGTTGTTGTAATTCCATCACCACTGCAAATTAGGACTGAAAGTAGTTTAAAATTAAAATAATACTATTGAAAATATTTTAAAAGTAAATATTTTATTAGTATTGAATTATCCACACTATTTAAACAATTCAAACCAGAGTAAAAAGAAAATAAAAATGTGTTTAAAAGTTATCTGAAACAGTTCAGTTAAAACAATACTGCCAACACATGGTTGATGGATTGCTGTGGAAGAATAATAGTGCTTATGAAGATTAAATCTGTGAGTTTACTTTATGGATATTTCCTATGAATTACATCTCCCAGCCAGTTAAATACATATTATTTTCAACAGTAGGGCTTTTCACAAAATAAAATATGTCTACTTCCTGTGGTTGGCTGTATTTTCAATGCATGATATTTCCAAAGCAGCCGCTATAGTTTGGTTGTCAATAGTAGCTATTATGCCTGCACTTTCTTCCCATGCCAAAGTAATGAGAAGTTTGCTTTTGACCTTGCTGAGGTTACCCTTTGACTTTAGGTAGCATGAGTACATGAACTCAATCATTCCCTCTTCCCTGTCACAGAAATCATGGCAAAGAAACAGGACCTGGTTGTCACTACTGCATTTTGACATTAATTAGCATATTTGCTAAAGTTTCCCAGCGACCTTAGAAACAGGAGATCTCAACATGTTTCCATAAATTACTTGGAAGTATGCGGCAATGTACCAGTGTTTACCAGTTCTTAACAAAGCTAATGCTATAAAAGCCTTTTACCAGCTGATCTAAAAACAATGGGTGTCAGAACTACTGCTACTATTCATTACTTGACATTGCCAAACGTACAAAGAAAGAGGAGGACAGATCCATTCACATAAAGTGAAACTCTAGCCTATATAGAGGAAGAATTATTTGCGCTGAGCATATGCTCAATTTTCCCTATCTGGATTACATGGAGTATAATCTGCTAGGAAAATATGCTCCTGAAATGTATAGCCTTCCTCAGAAAATACCTTGACCCATTCCATATTCCACATTTATATCAATGGGGCTTTAGCAGGACAGTCCACAACAAATCATCTTTCAATTATTCCAAAAGAATTGTAAGAGCAAGCACACAAATAAACCCCAGCCTCACTATTCTGAATAGTAAACTTGAACATTTCCCTTGGTGAAAGATGCATGTCTCTAAGGACAGATATGGCTCTCACAACACAAAGCGAAGATTCACAAGGTCTGACTTTCTCCTTTGGGACGCAAGAAAAGAGGATTATGAGAGTCACACTCAATTCCAATCTTGCTAATCCTGTGTGGCTTCAACAAAGGGCATATCCACCCCTTTTAAGTGTCATTGCCCCGTCCTATGGAGTCATGAGGTTTGTAGTTTTGAAAGATATTTAACCTTCTCTACCAAATTTTAAAAAAAAGGATTCTGTACGATGGAGACATGACAGTCAAGATGATGTAAAACTGCAATAATTCTACAATGTGGATACACTGTAAGTTATCATGATTGGGAAAGTATTGCCGACGGCTATTTGAATCACTTTAATGTATGCAAACATGCAGGGGACAAGGAAGTCAAGTCCATGTGGCCATTAATGCTGTGCCAATCCAGTCATACACCATGGAAATATTTTGCCATTGTATCTGAACCAGGTCTGTGATTTCCTCCTGGATGAAAATGCAAACAAGGAGGAAAGGGTTATGATACAGGAATGTTGGCTGCTTCCTGCACTCTGCCATGCTACTATAGTGTGAGGGAAGCACAAATATAATTTAACTAAATAAAAATTTGCATTTGCAAGCATTTACCCTTGGCTTCTATTCACATTGCTAAAAACAGCTACCAGAAGATGACAAATGCATGGGAGTAGGATTGACATATATCATTTAAAACCATGCTACAACTGAAAATAGGTTTCCCTTCCTGTGTGCACAAATATCCAAATATTCCCTTTGGGGAGGAGAAAAGGTATCTTACATGCTGAAATCTGTCCATACCCCTGAATAGTTTGTGTGTGTGTGTGTGTGTGTGTGTGTGTGTGTGAGAGAGAGAGAGAGAGAGAGAGAGAGAGAGAGAGAGAGAGAGAGAATAGCATATACAATGCCATGGGTATGGTCACTAAAAACGTTTTACCAAGCATGGTTTTACCATGCATGTGACCTATGGCACATCTACACTGACACTATAATGCAGCTTGGAACCAGCTTTGGAGGAGCTGGTTTTGCTGAAGGAGACTGACAGGTGTGGAACTCATTTTAGGACAGGAAGCTGTACAATGAACACAGAACCTGACCTCAAACTGCGCTGTGAGTCCCGTCTCCCCCCCCCCCCAATTCTGAGTGAAATCTGCACTAGTGCTCCAAAGATGTAAGAGATGAGGGGGGGGGGGGGGTGATAGTTAGGAATGGAGGTAATCAACTACTTTCCCAGGTAGGTCAGTTAGTCCCCTGCTAGGCAGCCATACCCTTGGTTCTTTTTTCTTTTGGCAACCCTCTTGCACCATGTTTCAAATTCTACAAAGTGCTTCAACCAAGCAGGTCTGTACAATGAGCTCTGCATTCTGTGGACCTGATTTTGCCCGGCAATCTGGGATACATTGGGATCTGCTGCAGCGCATTCAAGGTCTTAACTTGAATTTTCTCATGACTTTCTAGAATGCACTGTATACCTTTTAGACCATGCTGCAGCCTCATTGGCGTGTGTGTTTTGTGGCCACTGTAATTTTAAGTTGGCTTTGAGCTGCATTAAATGGTCACTATATATATATATATTTATTTATTGTATTTATATACCGCCTTTCTCATTTGTGGGGGCACTCAAGGCGATTTACAACATACTAATGGCAAAAATTTAATGCCAACATACAGTAAACAAAGAAATTACAATAACTAATTACTACATATAACTACGCGCTTAAAATCAATTAAAGTCATTAAACATTAGATATAAAATTTAAACATTCAAACAAGTACCCACAAATCGTATACCATAGTCATTCTGAATTGTCATTGCACATGTTCCTAAATTATTCTTTGTATTGTATTATTTACTAGCCAAAGGCTTGATTCAACAACCACATCTTTGCTATCTTTCTAAAGGCCAGGAGGGAGGGCACCGATCTAATCTTGGTGGGGAGGGAGTTCCAGAGCTGAGAAGCCACCACTGAGAAGGCCCTGTCTCTTGTCCCCACCAACATTGCAACAGAGGCGGGGCCGAGAGCATGCATTACATAGACGAGTCTCACATGCATTATAGCAGTAGTTCAAGAGCCAATCATTCTGTTTAGTACCAAATTATCATACAGCAAAAAAAAGAAAAAAAGAAAAAAGAAAAAAAGAAAAGAAAACCCAAGCCCCACCTAATATATATATATATATATATAAATAGTTACCTGTTATAAGGGGTGGAGAAAGTAGCTAAAACAATATTCCGGCCATTGATATGGATAACATCTGTAACTGCCTGCAGTATGTTAAAGTAGAAATGGGAGTCACCAGGAACTGAGCAATTGAGTCGTGCCTTCAGGAAGGAAGTCCACTGTTTCTCTAGCACTCGTTGGGATCCACCCATGTCATTCTTGCAAACCCGAGCTACTCTGGGGAAAATGACCTACAATAAGGAAAGGTGGGATGGGGTGGGGAGGAATAAAGAAACTGGAATATGTATTTAATGCAGTCAAGCTTTCTTTTTCTCCTTGAAAAAGACAGACAGGATAATGCTGGGTGTTTAATTTGATCTCATGTTTCTATAATCTGTGACAAATAACCAACAGAAGAAAATTCAGGTTTGGAACTGTGTGTTACGGAAAGATAAGCTTGTGACATTTCATACATAGACATAAATCCGTCAGGAGATCGGTTCTTAGCCTCATAAAACTCATTTCTATGCAGACTACTCAGCTTTCTATTTCTACGAACAAAAGCACATTCTACATTTGCAATCCATGCGGCCTGCACTGCCAGCCACTGAGTTCTGTACCCTCAGCATTTTTAAAATTGAGGCAGGCATCACCAGGCTTTTATTTATGCCATTCTCCTTTTTAACCTTGCAAGCATTTTAATACATTGATTGTGGAAATTATATATATATAGATAGATAGATAGATAGATAGATATAGATATAGATATATATTAAAATCTTTTCAATGGGGTTTTATTGTTTCTTATGGCAGGACATTTCTAAAATTTCTTCTGAGTTACTTTTGTTATTCTCATGAAGGACAACCAAATACAGCTGTTTCCTTGCTTTAAAATCTGACTTGTAATGATTATTTGTAGCTCTGAATTGAATCAATTTGCCATATGCTTTCCAGCTTAATGGGGGAGAAGGAGGAGATGTTTTTCCCCCTTCTTTTTAAAAATTTGACATCATCGCAAGCCAGATTTTTTTAAAAAAAATCAAGGCAGTGTTATACTGCAACCAAACTTTGGCAGGAGCCACAGAATCCTCTCAAAACAATGACCTTGTCATTGTGATTTATGGCTTTCATTTTAAGGTAATTCCTGACCCGCAGTGATCTACAAGAAGTTTTGCTCCTTACCTTTCCCATGCTGTGGTACTCTACTGCTATTTCTCGAAAGAAGAAATAAATATAGTTGCCATAATCCACTGCATGGACAAAATAAGGCTCTGCAACGAAGACAATATAAATAAGCACACATCACTTTGAAATTTGAGCAAAATACATCAAGTTAGCATACATTGTTAGCTTCTCTTTATACAGAAATATTTCTTTGCAGCATAGACCGCAGTACTTTTTGGGACTAGTCTGCTGATTAGGAGACTCTGGTAATTGTACTCCACCAAAGTAACTTTTCCATCAAATAACTTTTTCAACATTCCTTTCCAGATTGGTTGGAAAACAAAAGAAAATTTAAATAGGTAGGATGTGGCTTTGTTTTTTCCTGTCATGCTACTGAAGCAATATAATTTGTAAAAACCACATACAAATAAAACGATTTCCCATACAAAGTGAAGGTTTGTTGTATCAAAAGTTATAGCTAAAGCAATTTTTGTTCTGGATTCTGCTACACTTATCAGAACTAGCTCCAACTGCTATAATATGACAGTAAAACCAATATATATTGTTAATTTTGGACATAATCATGTTGCATCAATAAAATACCAACTTTATTTTTATATGTCTGAAGCAATGTTTTTATTGCTTTCCTATAGAAAGTGTTAAGCGTTACTTTTCAACTTGCATATGAAGCATGCCACTTAGACTATCTTAGAAGTCTCTCTCAACTGTAAAGTCACACACAATGATGTTATAATGGCAATAGACTGAATCTAAGATTATAATATAATACAAAGGGAAAAAAATAATCATGAAACCATTTTCAAATGGCAACTCTTAGTGTGTATGAATGTTTGGAGGACAGTAGAGATAGTCAGAGAACTGAAAACTTGTTGAGAATTCGAAAATGAGAACACTTCAATGTTTTAGCGTTAATAGCTGGGGGATGCCATTCTCCCACCCTGGTATCTGAGTATTCAGTGCTCTGCAGCGTTCTTCTTATATTTCCCATGGCTCTTTTCCGCTATCCATTGTTCCAGCTGGCCTGTCCCCAAAATCACACATTCTTCCATGCTCTTTTGTCCTCTAAGGAAAAAGAGCCCCAAGGGCATGCTAAATTATGCAGAGCAATAAATTAGAGATACACGCCTTTGATTTGCATAATTTACTCCAAATACAAACTTTGGGTTCTTTTCGGTCGCAGCAGTAGGGCTGTTTCTTTCCAAGGGAATCCACAATATTGCACATAGTTATATAAAGGAGTAATAAATGTGTACTCAACTATACAAACACAATAATTTTAAACTGCAAAAAGGGCACTAAGAATTTCATCTCAAAACTGTTCACTTTCTGTTGCATTTTTCCTCCTACAAGCAAAAGCTCCCTTTTCACAATCACCAAATGCTATGTGGCACCCATTCATAATGCCATTGGAAAAGAATGAATGGCAACATTCTTAACAATGAGGTTATTTAGAACATACAAATTGCCTAATTCAGCAGCACCCATTCAGCACTTCGTGACAATAAAACAGGGGATCTGTTATTTTACTTTTGCTGATGGATCTTAGCACTGCATATCAAATTCCCCATACCTCATAAAGCTGTGATAGTTACCTAGTTCACAATCTGAGAAAAAAAGGGATGACAGTGCCATCCCTCCTCCAGAACATGCTCCCCCTGGTCCCAATTCATAATCTATTTAATCTGAATACAAACAAGACATCTATTTTTGTGGCTATTTGTTATTTGGTGTTGATATTTAACCAGCAAAATAAATGTATCAGCGAACATTGCCCCCTACTTGTGGTTGTCAATCTGTGCGTCCCCAGATGTTTTGGCCTTCAACTCCCAAAACTCCTAATGGCTGGTAAACTGGCTGGGATTTTTGGGAGTTGTAGGCCTAAACACCTGAGGATCCAGAGGTTGACAAACACTGACCTAGTGACAGCATGGTATAGTGAATGGTTAGAACAATGGACTATGGGCACATCTATACTGATCACCAATGCATCTTGACAGCATGGTGTTTAGATGATGCTTGTCGTGGGGATATCTCAAAGTAAAGTTCATAATGTACATTAGAGTGCTTAAGTGTAAACCATATTACACTTTGATACTAACTAATGCACATGTGTTCTGGTGATCCACACATGTGCACTGCAGGTGGGGTAGGTGAAACAAACATGATCTCTCCATGGCCATGAAGCCGCAAATCCCATGGATCCTGGAATTTGTTTGAAGACAGCCTCTATGGTGTGTACAAGTTCCATCCAAGCCTCAAACTGACTCTGAACTTCCCGTGCAATAATTCACATACAATGAAACTGCTTCTTTCTCTGCCAGTTTCATACCTACTTAACTGATCAGTGTAGGTGTGCCCCTTGACTTGAATCCCCTGCTTTGCCACAGAAGCCCACTTGAATTTCTGTAAATTCAAAACAACTTGAATTCACATAACAACCAACAATCTGGCAGAAGACATCCAGAAATGAAGCACAGCTGCAATGTGCTTTAAACGTAATTTCTTTGTTACAGTCACTAAAGAACTGGATTTCACAACAACTTAGTGAAAGAAAGTAGCATACTATTTGCAGGAAGGCCCAAGGTGATGATCAAAAGTGCTACCTTTCCCTTCCTTACTTTTGTTTACTTACCTTTCAACCATTTTGAATCATGTTTGACTGTTCGTAGAGTTGGGCTGTCTCCAAGGCTTCGGTAAATGACTGCATCTATTGCAAGGAAGTCTGTCACAGTTGCAGAATAAAGTTTTCCCTCTTTTAGGATGGGAAGAGCAAGAGAGAGAGGTAAGTACAATTATATTTTTCTAGCGAACCATCCAGATAGGAACAAGAATAAATTCTTGTGCCCACACAACATAGCATTTTCAAAAAAATGTGGTGAAACTCTAATCCAAAAGAAATATCCTCCACGTTTTTGGAATGGTATATCTTAATGATGCTCCATTTTCAACACTCTTTCTACTCTTTCACATAAGACAATGTAATTAAACTGCAAGGACAGCAATGTGTGGGAATGAACAGTCTGGTGATGGGTATAATTTATTATTTAACAGGCAAAGACATTTTAAGTTTAAGCTTTTAGTGTATGAGCAGGGAAGCTTCTTATTGGGATGTATGTTTTATTTATTTTTAAACATCTATATGTTTAAAAATGATTTCATACTGTTTACTTTTTGTGATTTTAATTGTTTACATTTTTTATTGTTACATTTTTAAATTTTATTATTTTTGGAAGCTGCTTTGGGTTCCAAATGGGGAGAATGATGGTATACAAGCAAATAACAAACTTAATAAATTAATTGATAATCTAGGTATATATATATTACCCTTTTCCCCATTCCAGACTCACAGTAAACATTAACAGTATACAAATGTTAAAAATACAATTAAACTTTAAAAAACCTATCAAAACCCATTTCTCTTACCAATACAACCAGTCTGTACTCTATATTTTTAATATGCCAGGATTTGCAAAGATTTAATACACACATGGGGCCTTTCACCTCTCTAAAAAACCCTGGCCACATCATCAAGTTGTACAAATTATTCATTGTATTTTGCTAGACACTGTCCAATCAAAGAAATGACCAAATTCATTTTTGTGTACATCCACTCCCAAAATAATCACTTGTAGCTAGGTTTAACTCCTTTGGGGGGGGGGGGGAGAATGTGCATAAGGGTCCTCTTTCACCTTTTTGGAGTACGAGAAACTGAAAAACTTCTTTTTGTTTAAGTTTTCAATAGTGGTGGCTGCCAATTTGCTTAGTGAGAGATTTGGTCACTGTATTGACGAAGGCTTTCATGGCCAGAATCACTGGGTTGTTGTAGGTTTTTCGGGTTGTATGGCCATGTTCTAGAAGCATGCCATACAACCCGAAAAACCTACAACAACCCAGATTTGGTCACTACTAGACATGTGCATGCAGGGTAAACCTTGTCCTGTTTTGTGTCCTGGCTTTCGTTGGGGGCCTCTTATCCATTTTTTGTAAGCCTCTTGAAATTTGGAGAGTTGTTTTTGGTTCTTTCATTTTGGTCCCGAAAATCCAACCACTATTTGGTTGGGGGGGGGGGGGGTTGGTTGGTTTCCCACCCACTGGCTCCCCTTTCCAGCATGCGTTCTTCTTAGCTGGCACCTGCTGCTTCTACTCGGCACTCGGTTGTAGGGACTGCCAGGTGCACACGCTTTCTGGGCCTGCCTGCACGCCCCATCACACATGCACTCTCCTTAGAAAGAGAGTGTCTGTGTGGCAGGGTGTGCAGGCAGGCCAGGAAAGCATGAGTGCCTGCCAGTGCTTGCAGGATTTCTAGAATTTGGGCTCCAAAAGGAAACTTTTTGTAAACTGAAAGATGTTGGAAATTGTGGTCCATTGAGAAGTTGGCTGGGAGATTCTCTAAGTTGTTATTCACAAAGGACATTTTTTTTCAACCTGAATGATCTTGGGAGCTATAGTGCACCCTCCATGCTAATTTGGGTATTTTTGGGGAGGTACGTCCCCAAAATAAACTTTTAAAGCTCTATGATACAGTGGGATTTGATTCTGAATAAATAAATATGCCTAGGATGTGACACTGCTTGAAGAATACTGAGACCTATCAAGACATGTACCATAACAATGTCACAAAACATGACTTTGTACCAGCAGTGCTAATGGTGTAGGCTGTTACACAAACCAAATGTCTAAGACTGGAGTATAAATTGAACAGATTCAAATACTTAACTGCTTCATGGGTAAGTATATATTTGTTTTGTAAATATCAACCCTATTTTTCAGAAGTTGGGTTGGGAGAGATCCCACAACTAGACACTTGATGAGGAATAGTTCAGAAGGTTACCCCAAGAAGGTTCTACAATGCAACCAGATATTTTACAGCTGAATTTGAAATGGGATCATTGGGGTTCATGCTAACACAATTTCAGTAATGAGACAATTTAATCTAAAATCTATCAAGAACAAAATTCCATAATGCCATTACAATCAATGGCCCAAATTAACCTCAGTAATATGCACTCAATTTTTAAAACTACTGGAAAAAAGAATTAAGAGTTAATTGCATTTCATTGCATGCATAATAAATCATGATTAAACCCACAGACTCCACATCAGTCCCCTCCCATGCCACAGCTGGTAACAAAACACCAAGAAGCTTAATCACATCAGCTTTGTCCTTTTTTCTCCTTTCCAGTTCAACCTAGTACTAAACATAATTGCTTACCACAATACCTGAAATGAAGTCTGTTTTTAAAGTGCTTCCTGATGTCATATTAATGTACTTTTTACTGTTGCACACTACAATGGTAATGACTTTCAAAAATGAGAGACCTATCATTTTAGAATACAGCGATTAATGTGATTTCATCATCAACTAATAACAACTTATACTATGGGGAAAAGCTGTAGCTCATGGGCAGAGTATCTATTTCTCATGCAAAGGTCCCAGGTTCAATCCCAGCATCTCCTGACAGGGCTGGGAAAGGCCCCTGCCCAAAACTTTTGGAGACCAGTTACGAATCTTGTAAATCAAGAGTATAGAAACAGTAATCTGTGAGCCACATGTCCCATTATAAGGCCTCCAAGGGCCCTCCATATCCTTTATAAACAGACACACACCTTTCCCTCCCACCTCCTATGGGATATGTGAGCAATTTTGCCTTTTGGGGGGCTTCTTTAGGCTTTTTTAAGGCCTAGGAGAATACTTTGTAAGCTATGCCCTGCTTTAGAAAAAATCTCTATTGGGCATAAAATAGCTCAGAAGGAAAATAATATTGCTATTTCCACCAGTATTGGATTTAATGAAATATCCTTAAAACAATTATAATTTTCAGAGGTAGGAGGTACAGCCTCCTGCAGTCTGATGATGAGGTCAGTATGGTCCTCGTACTTTGCATAGTCCTTAATGTAAAGACCAATGGTCTAAGCCAGCTCTGTCTACTCACAGAGTAAATGTATTGGTTGTTTTTGTTTTCTTAAAAAACAACAATTGTAACATAACAGATGTTATGTTGTTACACAATATTTTATTTATCTTCTTTATCATTACCTGCAAACAATGCAACATTGGCATGCTTTGCATCGTAAGGACACCTGGCCATTCCACTGAATTCCTCTCCCATAAACTCCAGAGTATCCATCTGAAAAATAAAACCACAGGATCCCTTTAGAGACAAATAAAACTGTCCCCACAGACCCTCTCATTAAGCTCACTCCAGAGATCTTTGTGCACTCTTCCTCTCAGCAGGAGTTCCCCACCCTAAGTATTAAGTACACTGCAAAATTGCAGTATTATATAGTGTTTGTCTAGGGAAATACTGAGAAAACATTCAAGCAGTGCAGCCATTTAGTCTTTCTTGAATTGTTTCATATTTGTAATATGAGTGTTGTGTTTATATATATGTGTATATTCCTTCAAGTCATCTGTTGACTTACAACAACCCCATGAATTTTATAAGGTTTTCTTAGGCAAATTTCCTTCTTCTGATATTGCCTGTGGCATGTTTTAACTAATATTTTACAAGCATGCATGTTTCCTGCAACTGAAGCTAAGTGAACAGCTTTTGCATAAGCCTTATGACTCTGCCCAGAACAATAATAACAATGCCTATAACAAGGTTACTGTCTACCCTTATTCACAAAATAGCCTCACAATAAATTATGACCGAAGCATAGTTCTACTGTATGCACAAGTTCATATACACATGATTACATGCATCTAAGTACTGTATGTACGCAGGCAGCATCCTAAGCTACCAGGACCTCTGATTTTTCAGGTGTTCCAAGCACAGGAGCACTTTTGCATTTTTACTCCTGCTAAATCATAATTTACCTTTATACTACTTACAATTAGAACTATGATTTCTTTTGACATTTGTTGTGTTGGTCTGAGCCAGTGTCATGCATAAATCCTCTTTCTGCCTGTCAAGAATTAATCTGTAGAGTACTTGTAAATCTCAGCTGTCGGTGTAACCCTTGGGAAACTAATTCTCCACAGGGTAGTAGTAATTATACAAATAATGAGCTCAACACAAAGCAGGAGTTCAGCAGGTTTATAGTGAAAGCCACAGGGAAAAGTGCTGAGCTGCTAGGCCTAAGATTCATGTATTTTAAGATTAGTCAGTAGTGACTTTTGTTTTATTTGGGTTCAGATCCACCTAGTAAATTCAATTTGCCTTGACAGGGAGAAGTATAAGAAATTGAACTTGAAAAACTAGTGTGGATAATAAGCCATCTAAGCACCATCAGTCTCATCCAATCAACTTTCCATCCCATGGGCCTGAGAGACCTTTTTCAAGCAATGGATGATTTGTCATCATTTGCTTCCTGTCATGTATCTTTTCTCTCTAGACTTTCTAAACAGAATCATTTTGTTCATCCTAGGATGGGAAAACATTTAAGAAGACAATAAAAGGAAACGGGTTTTGCCTCAAATGCAACTTTCACCTCAGAGCCTCAAGAGATAACAGTAGCATCATGCCAGCATAACCAAGTGTTTTAACACCAGTTAGCCCAGGTATTCTATTGACATTCTGAAGCCCCTGAGATGTTATTGTGTAGGCGTCCTGACAGCATGGCAGCAGGTGAGGAAACCAATATGGGGTCATATATCATGGAGAATGAAACATCTGCAGAAGTTGTAAAGAAGGCCATTTATATTCCTCACATTATGATTCCACCCCACCTTCTGTCCCAAAAGCAGCAGCAGAGAGACAAAGATACAGCTTCTTGACAGGGAGACTCCTTGAGATTTAGGCTGGATCTCCATATGAACTGCATTATATGAGTCTACAGTGATCATATAATGCATATAATGTCAGCAAAAATCAAGTCTTGGATGGTGTGCCTTTAATACACATAGTTTCCCAAACTATATTCTTGTGAACTTCCCTAGGTTATGAACAGAAATGGGGTGTTACAAATTTATGTGCTAATTTCTAGACTGATAAGAATATACAGATTGAATCTCTCTTACGCTGAAATTGGAAAAACTCTAAAACCTGAAGATTATTTACACCAGCCATCGACTTCTGTCTTTGGGGAAAAGGGACTAAGCACATAACCAGTGCCTGCTGAGTTTGTCCTCAAAGCTTCCCGATGAAAGAAATAAAAAAGGAGGCGAGAGAATAGACCCGGCATATTTAAGACCCCTTTAAAATATCTTTTAAGAATTCTCTGGTCTTCTCTTGAGACATTTACTTCATCCATTATTTTCAAATAATGTGTATAAAAATACAGTAACCATGGAAGATATGCTAAACAATGTCTTCAGTGGCTAGAGTATAGCTTGGAAAAGCTACTTTTTGGGATTACAATTCCTAGCAAGAATTACCCCAGTGGGAAAAAGATTCCCCTCCACCCCAAGCTCAGTGATAGAAGTTGACTTTGGACCAGATTTCTTCTATCCCTTCTACTGTGGCAGTTAATAAATTTGAAAAAAAGTTGGGGTGTGGAACTTTGTAGGGTTCAATTTGAACTGAGTGAAATTAATCAAGCATCACTCTCATGCAACGTAACTGCCGTTCAGGGCTTCCAGCAATCTTCTCCCCAACCTTTCCCCCATCTTCTAGCAGAAAATGGAAAACTGCCCCAGAGGGAACTCAGGGCTGGTTTCTTCCTTGATACAAGCTCCCAGAAAATGATATATTATATTTTAATGAATGAATTAATTTTTTGTCGAAGGCTTTCATGGCCAGAATCACTGGGTTGATTAAGTTTTTTTGGGCTGTATGGCCATGTTCTAGAAGCATTCTCTCCTGATGTTTCTCCTGTATCTATGGCAGGCATCCTCAGAGGTTGTGAGGTCTGTTGGAAACTAGGAAACGTGGGTTTATATCTCTCTGGAATGTCCAGGGTGGGAGAAAGAACTCTTGTCTGTTGGAGGTAGGTGTGAATGTTTAAAAAAAGAAGCACAATTTAAGTCTTGGCAGACCGTGCAAAAAGAATCTGCACACCCACCTAAACTGGGCTCTACAGGTAATGGATACTCCACCTCAGACATCAGAAGAGCTGCAAGACCGAGAACAAGCCACGAGGGTAAAGACAAAGATCCACCCAGAGGAAAAGTGTTCTTGCCATACATCAAAGGAACCATTGACCACATAGGGAAGCTTATAACAAACAACAACATACAAACACTCTACAGGCCCACTAAAAATCCAACAAATGCTATGTTCAGTAAAGGACAAGAGGGATGCTCTCACCTCTACATACCATGAATACCATGCAGCTCTGGACAAGTCTACATAGGGACCACCAAACGCAGCATTGTCCAAACACGAATCAAGGAACATGAAAGGCACCGCAGACTACTTCAACCAGAGAAGTCATCCATAGCAGAGCACCTGATGAACCAACCTGGACACAGCATATTATTTGAGAACACAGGGGGGTTACTTGTTGCTGTGTTGTATTGAGGGCAGAGACTGCCTGTGTAAACCGTCCCGAGTCGCCTTCGGGGTGAGAGGGGCGGTATAGAAACGTGACAAATAAATAAATAAAATAAATAACAACTACCATGACTACACAGAGAAGCCACTGAAATCCACAAGCATGTGGACAATTTCAACAGAAAGGAAGAAACCATGAAAATGAACAAAATCTGGCTACCAATATTAAAAAAAACCTCTAAAACCATAACAATAAATAAAGATAAGGGAGCTCCAGGCAAGAAACAGTCAGGGACAGCTAATCACCTCTCCCCCAGGCAGTAAAAGCCACACCTTGAAAACTGCTAGGCCATTAAATGCTAATCAAGGTGGCCAATTGAAACTTTCACACCTACTGTAGCTCCAACAGACAAGAGTTCTTTCTCCCACCCTGGACATTTCACAGATATATAAAACCCATTTCCTAGTTTCCAACAGACCTTACAACCTCTGAGGATGAAGTAGATTTGGTAACAGCAGCGTACATGTTAGACCTTCAACAAAATACAGGAGTGTTAAATACTCCTGTTCAGTGTTCTACCCAACTTCTTTCAGCATAACTTTCTTGTCAATTTTCCTGAAATGCTGGCTCTCATTTTTTGGGGGTTTTTTTGGTCACTCAGCCCCCAACATGAGGTATTTTGCAGACACTGAGTCCTCAATACCCTTATCTGGATATGGAGCTTTTGCTTTTTCCAATCCCTTAGATCTTTGCCCACACTACAGTTCTTTCAACTTCTGCAAACCTTGGGGTTCCACTAATCAAACCAACAGTGCTCTGTAATTCTGCATAGCCACACTTTGTATACAATCCTGTTGCTACTAATGTGGCCACCTAAGACTAAGATAACATGTAAGGAAAAAAGAACAGAATTTCACTATGCTCAAAGCTTTTTCCTGAAACAAGAAGGGAAATTAACTTTTATGCTAATACTTTGAAGAAATAGGGTAGTTGACCAGTAGCAGCTGATCAGAGTTGACTGCTTCTCTTTTCAACATGTTAGATTCTTGCTGCACTAACCTCTTCATGGCCTATGTTTATGACTGCTGGGCTGGCCATAACACCACGCAGCCAACCTCCTACTTCCATATGTTTGAACAAGCTGCAAATCCTTAGCTTCAGGCATCTGCTTTTAGGTCTGAACATTTTAATTAGCAGCAAAGCAGGGGAATAACTTGAGTGCACTAGGCAGCAAGATATTGTTCCAAGTAACTACAAAGTATTATCGGGCTTACACAGCACTGAGTACAGAGTCAAAAGAATTTTGAAAGGTACCTAAATTGCTCCAGGCACACCTTCATCTCAGCTCAGAATTAAATGTATGTGCTGCAATCCAAAGCTCCATAGGGCTTGGATGAAAACAGGGAACTCAAGGTGAGCAAAAGCCTTCTCATTTGGGACTTATATGTTCCAGATAAGTCAGTGCACACTCTAAAACTCATAAGCATTATAGCACTTCAAAGCTCAGCTTTGGAATGAGAGATGTTAAGCTAGAGCTGATAAACTTGTTAATTGTACAAATTAGTTATTCATATAGTATGCAGTTTAAATGATTACATTTCCTTCAACAAGAGGCAGAATGGCTCTTAAAAAGGGATTAGGTAAATTCTCATGGAGCAAATGGTGACTATGCACACTAAAGAAATATCATCTATCAGAGACCATATGTCTCTCAGTGTCATTCATGCTTAAAGGCTTCAAATGGGTATCTAGCTGCCCTGGATCAAGACAGAATGCTAGGGAAGTGTACTGATTTGGTATAATTGTCTTTATGTTCTCAGGTTTATTGTTCAGTATTTAATATAAGAAATAGCACCCATGGGAATGGGGTTCTGCTGTGGTAGTACTTTCTGGAGTTTGGGCAGTTATGATAACTTATGATGGGATTCATCAGCTTATATATGCTTGCTTACAAATGCAATACATACCTTATAATTCCTACAAGAAGGGCTGAAGGCATTTGTTCCACAAATAAATAATGTATCATCACTTCTTTTTAGAAGAACCTTTATAAAGTTATGACATTCATCCTTTAAAAAAGAGAGGGGGAGGGTAGGAACAAAGAAAAAAATAAGCAAATAAACCAGAAATGCTATTATTTATACCCCTAGATTTTCTTGACAGGGCTACAATTAAACTGGCCAAATGGAACTTTATTTCAGATTTTTTTAAACAAAAAAGCTGTGGATTTCCTTCAGCCTATATTGTAACGAAACAGCAACCATTAATTAAGGCCATCCTATTAGTATTGTATGGAGGTTATTTATCAGCTGAACTAACTATTATGCTTGTCCTAAACTCAAAGGGAAGAGTTCAGTATTCTCATTTCCCACACTGGAGATAAATGCAAAAAAAATGTCATTTATAAGGTAGATGTGGATAAAAAGGTAGACTAGAAATTATATTTCATTAGGATTTATCTTAGTGGCCGCTAGTGACTTCCATGTTTCTGGGGCTAAGACCATGGGTTTGACTCCAAACTTTAAAGCACCAACCAAAGTGCCAAATCTATTTTGGAGATTGGATTCAGCACTTTGGATAGTCACTTTCAAGATAGACTAAAACCCAGGGTTGAGTCTCTGCAACACTGACATGTAAACCACCAGCCATCACTAAGATATTCACAACAGGTAATCAAAACAAGTAAGCTCTAATGGAAATATAAACAGAAATATAAACACCTATTTCTATAAACAGAAATGGATGAGGAGATACTTCTTCCACATACTATTTCTGTTGTTGTTGGTGGTGGGTACCCTCACTTGGTTTTTGACTCATGGCAACTATAAGGAGAAGTGAGGTTTGACTTTGCCTTCTTCTGACTCACCCAAAGGTCATGCAGTGGGTTTCTATGGTGAAGTTGTGATTTGAAACTTGGAGTCTAGAGTTGTACTCCAGTGTTCAAAGCACTGCACCACATTGGCTGTCCCATATTCAGTAGCCCTTCAATAATCATCAAAACCTGACCTGTTCTGGAGAACAGAAAATCCTACTGAGCATGATTATGAGTGCAAGGAGGTGCTGCAGCAGGTGTGTAAGGAGAAGGGAACTCTGCTGTACTGATGGACATCTGATAGTGTGACACTTACTATACTACTGTGCATAATGAAACTTGAGCATCCATGGATTTTGATATCCATGGCGAATTTTCCTGGAATCAAATCCCATCAAACACCAAGGGCCCTGTACTGTAGTAATTGTTTATGATAATTTCTGCTCTTCCAGGGTCTACAAAAAGAAGTCTGCCTATATAGATACAATATTATGCTAGATTCAAATAGAAAATGGACAGCTATCAAAAATGGCAAATGATGCTAGTACACCTTTCAGCACCCCAAATCTCCTCCCCTTCTAAGTATTGCACAATGCTGCTGGGTCTGCTGTCATAATGCTGCATCACATTAGAAGCAAACTTATCTTTTTTGCAAATTAAAGGCTTCAATAAGCTGATAGAAAAAGCAATTACTAGCTACGAACTGAGTGGCATGATCCATTCGGCACCACAGAAAACAGTCTGAGATAACAGTCAGAAAACTAAACAAAAGTGGCACCTGCCAGAGAAATGAAAATTGCCTACCTTATGTTTCCCCTTCATTCTGCATGTGTCTACATCGAGCTGTCTGGATTTCCACGTCAATTTCTGCAAGGATCAAGAAAGTAATCAATTAGAGCCTCAAGGTGTTGCACTTGATTTCAAAAGAGTCCCTGGAGAAAACTAGCTGCTAAATGCAAATGCATTGAAAGCTTTCTGCACTTTTGCTATGGTTAATTTACCAAAACAACTGAAGATCTTAGCTGCTTAGTTTTGATTTGTAGCTGGTAGTCTCAAAGTACCATATTTCATCACATAATAGTTGCCATTACATAAGTCGCACTCATTTTCAGGGTAGCAAAAATCTGGATATTACTATTCCTCACATAGTAGTTGCACCTTTAGTTCATGGGTGTGAGCATTATGTGAAGGGGGCTTCACCCACTTGCTCATTTCTCCTGTCCAAGTATGGATGCTTGCCTTGCTGAGCTGGGCAAGCCTCTGTAGCTCAGAGGGGAGAACTGAACTTGCCTACCTGCCTCTTCTCTCTGCAGCTACATAGTAAAAAAAGCCCCTAAAAGGGGAAAAAGTATGGCTATGATGTGATCAAATATGATATATCTCATTTTACTAAGCACATTAGTAAAATCCATTAAAATGGATACCCAAGTGGTTATTAGCATTCCTTGTTTCGATGAACTGTGCAATAATTCATATATATCTTCATATAGGTCAGTTCTCTTAAATTTTCCTGTTGTTGGATTGGGTTCTGTCAGAGACAATTTGCACTCCTTCTCACTATAAAAATCTGCTCTACAGCATTACAAACCTTTCTAAAGGGCTGCAGCATAAGGTTTGGGAAGTGTTCTTGCACAATTTGATTTCTACATGGAACATAATGGATTCTGTCACTTTCAGTTCTCAGTTCGGAGCTGCAGTGGTGCAATAGGTTATACCCTTGTGCTGGATGAACTGCTGACCTGAAGGTTGGTGGTTTGAATCTGTGAGATGGGGTGAGCTCCCGTCAGCTCCAGTTTCCCATGTGGGGACATGAGAGAAGCTTCCCTCAGGATGGTAACACATCCAGGAGTCCCCTGGGTAACTCAAAGGTGGCACATGCTTTCCATGCAAAAAGCCTCTGGTGGCATCCCAGTTATGGGAACTAGGCAATACTGTGTATGAACTTGAGATTCTGCCAGGTATAAAAACAATCCTGAGCTACATGGACCAATGAATATATAGGGGCATTAAAAAAAAATACAGCCTGGAGTCAAGGCAATTGTGAATCACAACTAAAACATATGCACTGACTCAATGGGTACTGAGTAAGTTATTACTTATACAAGAGCCATTGATTAAATGAGACTAGCTCCAGTTTGTCTACAAAGAAATGAATTTGGGTCTTTACCTGAAATAATTCTTCAAACTCTTATGGTTGAAAATAAATGCTAGGCAAGCTTATTTGTTGCTTTGTAAACTGAATTTTCACTCAGAAGCAGATCAGTTACGCTCACTTAAGTGGGAGGCAAATACTGAGAACTGGAGCCATTTATAGATATGCTGTCTGAGTAGTTTCATGTAAAAGCACTGGCAAGTAAAACAAAGCCCCATTAAATACATTACCCATGTCTTGAAATACTAAGAATTATATTAAGACTGTGGACAATATTTCCAGCCAGGAAATATTTTTTAGTTGTTTGGCATCATTAATAATTCACATATTTTTCATAGATGTAATGTTCCCCTCTGCTACTTCTCAGGTTTCTCATTTGATCCTTCAATTTAGGTACTGTGTACTTTTTGAAGATGATGTCATAGATTGTTCTCTGAGAGCCAGAAGCAGAATGCTGAACTAAGCCATTTCTCTCACTTCTGGTACCTATAAACGGATCTTTCACAAAGAACTGCAGGTCACATGCAGGTTAGTCGGTGCAGAGTAATGAATAGTAGGGAATATTCACATTTCCATCTTAGTTTATCTTGAATATTCTATGGATATTGTTATAGGACAATCAGCACAAATACCATATTGTTCTGTCTACTATATATTTACTTATTGGAAATTAATTGGAGCTCAGTCAATATTTTTATAGTGTCTGCCAAATCAAAAACCCTTTATTTTCACAATTTACTCTAGCACAGAAGACATAAAAAGCTGCAGGATACTAATAAAACGTTATTTGATGGACCATTTGACCACATTCCAGTCTATATTATTTGCTTATAATCTCAGCTAAGCCACTTATCAGAAGTTAACAGTGGTTATGGTTGCTCTGCCAACACCCTCTAGTTGATTAATACGCACCATGCTCCTTGACCACTGCACTTTTAAAAGCAATTTTGGAAAGCTGTACTGAACAAAGTCACCTCCATCACATTATTTAGTTTTAGTCTATGACTTGAAAATGACTGAATACTACTTACTTTGCTAAAATAAATTTCTTCTGTGTGTGATGTGTCTATATCAACAGTATAAATATGATCCCTGTAAACAAAATGGGAAAAATAATGTAAGTCAGTTACATTGCAGAAATAGTGCTTCCTAATTAGACTGATGATGTCCAGTAAGATGACATGGCGGTGGTAATGAGGGTGGTGTGCGGGAAAGAAAACAAGAATGAACCTGGGAAGGGAATTGGTGGTGGTGGCCAGGGGAAATTGGACCCCTGAGGCAGCACTGATGCTTTCCCATCTCCATGGAATAACCATCAATTTATTCATAGATCATATAAAAATCCATAATTTTGGCTCCCAAACCTGCTCTCAACTTATACATAAGATCAAGTTGTACTTGACTACATTTAAAGAAAGTTAGAATGCACACCTGCTTCCTTAGCTTTACAAACTTTGAAATGACATGTTAGGCATGAATTGCTGTTTTGCTTATATATTCTGTGAATTAACTAAGACAGTGGGGAAGACAGAAACATTACCTTGTTGACTGAGATAACACACATTTCCTAACATCTCAATCTAGATCTAGGATTACAATATTGATAAACTGTGTGAAAATTGCATTACATGGCTCTTTAAGCTTTTGTTATTGTAGCTATGTGCCTTCAAGCCACTTCTGACTTGTGACAACCTTAAGGCTAACCTAATGTGGGGCTTTGTTGACAAGATTGTTCAGGGCAGGCTAGTCATCACTTTTCTCTGAGATTGAATGTGTGACTTGCTCAAGGTCACCTACTGGGTTTCTATAACTGAATAAAGATTTGAACACCAAATGCAAATGGGCCAAGAACAGTATCCTTGATACAAAACAGTTTTTCATGAAAGCATTTTTGTACAATAGACATAAGGGGATTTTCACACACCAAAACAGGTTATTTTGTGCAAACAATTTATTTTCTTTTTAAAATGTCCAGAAATATCTCGTAGCAATGGGCCATTTTCTTTGTAGATTCTTTTTTGTTTTTGTTTAAATTTTTTATTGAGAATAAAAAGGTTTCAAGAAAGAAATAGTTTTTCCTTTTACATAAAAAGTGTGAGAACAATGTATTTGAAAGAAAGTGGGAAAAAGAAAACAAAAATGAAAGAGAATATATATATATATATATATATAGAGAGAGAGAGAGAGAGAGAGAGAGAGAGAGAGAGAGAGAGAGAGAGAACTTCCAAGCTCTGTCTAACTGGGAATCTCAAATAGTCTTCCAAAATCTTTAGTTTTTGTCCTTTCCTCCTCGGGTTTGTCTCTTTGTCGGCATGGACTTCTAATAGTTAGGCTGGCTATATTAGCAATGTCCTCTTCTCTTTTTCCATATAAACTTGGAATAAATGCCAGTCTGTCTTCTTGATAAGTTTTCCATGATGTCTTTTAAGGATTTGGGTCAATTGGTCCATATTCATTCTTTCCATAACTTTTGTTATCCATTGTTCATTTGCAGGAATTTCCTTCTGTCTCCACATCTGAGCATAGATTATTCTCGCTGCCGTCATTACATAATTGAGGAGCACTTCTTTGTTTCCATTTTCTCATCTGTGAAACTCAGTAAAAAAATATTCAAGCTTCATTTGCAGTTTAATGATTAAAAGTTTCTGTATTTCTTCGTGAATAGTCTTCCAAAATCTTTTGGTCTTGTTGCATGACCACCACATGTGGTAAAGGCTTCCTTATGGGAATAGCATTTTCAACTATTGTTATTTAGATTTTTGTAATATTTGCTTAATTTGAATAGTACACCATTTTAAGCCAATTCTCTTTTAGAGCACATGAGTAAGTTTGCTTCATTTTGTTGTTCCAACTGTTTTTCCATTCCTCCAGCCTAATTGATCTTCCAATATTACTAGCCCATTTTAACATGCATTCTTTAATCTGTTCTCTCTCTGTCGACCATTCCAATAACTTCTTGTATATCTTCGCAATTGTCTTCTTTTCAGACTTCATTATTTTGTCGCAAAAGTTTTCTCCTTCCGAAAATCCAATTGATTTGTCCTTATTGTAATATTCTTTTAATTGCCTGTTTTCAAATCTTTAAAAAAAATTCTTGTGATTTAATCTTGTACGTGCCGGCTATCTATATCAGAATATCTCTGTAGGTCAGCCATTCTTTCCAACCCAATAATCTTCTCTGAGAGACTTCTAATGGTGAAATCCATAAAGATGTTTTAGTGTACATTCTCTTTTTATATTTATTCCAGATCTTTATTAGTGTTGCTCCTATAAAATGATTTCCAAAATTCTTCTCTGTCTTGGTTTTTTTATACCAAATATATCTATGCCACCCCACTTTTAGGTCGTGTCCTTCAAGAGTCAGCACTTTTTCTCTATCTAATGTTATCCATTCTTTCAACCAAGAAAGGCCTGAGGCATCATGGAATATATGCAAGTCTGGGAGGCCGAATCCCCGTCTTTTCTTATCATCCTCTAAGTTTACAAATTTAATTATTGCCTTTCCCCCCTGTCAAATAAATAATGACAAAGTCTTTATTCCAATCATTAAAAGTTTTTAAGGTCCTGGTTATCGGTATATTTTGAAAAAGATATAGAATTTTTGGCAATACATTCATCTTGATAATGGAGATTCTTCCAAGGAGCAATAATTTTTAATTTTTCCCAGTTCTCAAGATCCTTTTAAATGTCTTTCCATGTTTTTTTCATATTATTTTGAAGAAGTTGTGAGTTTTTGATGTTATTATAATTCCTAAATATTTAATTTTATTTACTACTTGTAATCCTGATATTTCTTTCAAACTCTCTTGTTTCTTTTTTGTGATGTTTTGGATTAGTAACATTGATTTTTTAAATATTTATTTAGAACCCTGCTATTTTCCTGGATTCCTCAATTTTGTCCATCCATCTTTTAATATTTTCTATTGGATCTTCAATAATGCAAATTAAATCATCTGCATATGCTCTCACTTTATAGTGTAAGTTCCTTATTTTAATTCCTTTCAATGAATCATAGTCTCTTATGTTGTTCAGCAAGATTTCCATGGACAATATAAACATGCGCAGTGATAGATGACATCCCTGTCTTGTTCCTTTTTCAATCTTAATTGGCTTTACTTCCTGTCCATTTATCAGAATTCTGGCTTCCTGATTATATCACATCTATTGCATTTAAAAAACAATAGCCCATGTCTAATTCTCCCATTAGCATTTTAAAAATTCCAGTTCACATTATCAAATACCTTTTCAGCCTCTAACGCAAGTAAGGCCATTTCTCTCTGATTATTGGCTTTGTAATATTTGATGGAGTCAATTATACATCTTATGTTAGCCTTTAAATGTCTATTTGGAAGGATCATATTCACCTTTCAAAATATCAATGTGCTGAAACTCCCTCTTAAATTAAGAATGAATCTTCTTTACATGCCAACCTAGAACTCAACCAAGTAATCTAATCTTGAGGTTGAAGATGGTTCCATTGGGGGAACTTGGGAAGAGGTGTTATCCAGAATAGATCTTGCCCAGTGGGGTAGTGGACACTTGCCATAAATCACTGGTGGCTGAAAGACCACAGTTGGGCTGGCCCAGCAGGTATTCTCATGCCAGTTTTCCTTAGACAAGGCACCAGGCTGGATCTGTATAATCAATCAACAGTTGGGGTGGTCAAAGACTGGATCCAATCCCATGTGTGGGCCAAATCTTGTCTTTAGCTGTAGCCAAAACAGATGTGGTTTTCCCCCTCCAAGCATGATATCGGACTAGCTGTTGAGTGCTGCATGTGGAATGGGACTCACACCTAGATATACAACTTTTTTTCTAAATATTCAACTGAAGCTACTGCAATGCGAGTGATTTCATGAGGAGGACAGAATTCTTATTTGGGAAGTAATGATCCCCTCTAGTGCCCGACTTTCTCATGCACCCCAATGACAATGGTAGATCCAGCCCTCTCCTGCTACCTCTGCAACTGCAAACTTGTTCAGGGGGATGCTACTCTTCTTCATGCCTGCCATTCTCTTAAATAAAAGTCCTGGTAACCATTTAGCCATTGTAACTTCAATTTTTAGCTTCAACATATTGGCTGGCATTCATCCAGCCCAACTATACACTAAAGGACAATCTTGGACTATATTTTATAGTCATGTTCCAAAATATGTATCATCCAGATGTTTTTATTCTGTGCCAATATATTTTCCATATATTGACTATACTTTGAATATATTCTATACCAAATTACTCCTTTAGACTGTTTATTATAATATCTTCCAAAAACTGCCATCAAAGGTTATAATGACGCTAGATTTTATTTCTTCCTTTTGACAAGCAAGGCTATTTTTCTAGCCTCATGGGAGATATATTTTGACTGACAATATGAACAATGGGAAAGGTTGACAAGAAAAGCATCATTTCTAAAAGTCTTTTTGCTTTCCCAATATTAATAGCCAAATTAAGCTCAAAAATGTACTCCAGGGAGAACACATTTTGCATAACCTTGTTGTTTTGCTGAGGATGGGTTTCTTTTGTTAAAAAAATTATCTGCCAGTTTCTCCTTGGAAATGGGGAGCAGGACATTACACGTGTGATATTTTTACATATCCTCTTGAAGAAAATACAAGGGCATTTTCATCTTGGAGAAGATGAAAACAAAGTATCTGTCTAGTCACATCTTGAAGGACCTGCTCTGAACAGGAGCAAAGAAAAGGTCGTGGGACTTCAATCTCCCTCCCTCTCTCAATCATCCGGGGAGGCCCTGCTCTCGCTCCCGCCAACGTCTCAAATGCGGCTGGTGGGGACGAGAGACAGGGCCTTTTCGGCTGTGGTCCCCCGCCTGTGGAACGCGCTGCCAAGTGAAATTCGATCGACCCCATCCCTCCTGGCATTCAGGAAAAAAAGTAAAATCTAGGGTTTGGGACCAGGTCTTTGCACAATAGCAAAATTTAGCATCTTTGACCGGAATTGGATTGGCGAACTGATATATGAGGATCTGGCTTACTGGATAGGAGTTTGGGTTTGTGGACGAAATAATGGTTTTAACTTATTTGTCTGTTGATTATGTGCTTTATTTTGACTTACAGTATCTGTTATTGTTTAATTTTGTATGTTTATAGTTTTTATATTGTATGTTTGGCATCAACATTGTGCCTTTGTCAGCCACTCTGAGTCCCCCCTCGGGGGTTGAGAAGGGTGGGGTAAAAATACTGTAAATAAATAAATAAAATCTCTCTCTCTCTTTAAAAAGTCTTCTCTGATTCATTTAAAAATACAATTTTTCCTCCCTCTTGCTCCAGTGGAGGAATCATTGATACTACTGAAACTTACTGATGTGCTGCTCTATAGGGGTCTACATAAGTTTGTGGAAAGTATTAAACATATGCATAAATCTCTGTTATCAATATTAAATTTTTGTCATTTATTTTTTGTTAAATCAGAGATAGAATGGAAGCACAAAACGTTCCTTGCCGATAAGTGAATAAAAACCCCACTCTTCTTCCTATATGGAGAAATAGAACACTATTATTTTCAGAATCAGACTTTCACAATTCCACTGCCTGCTACTGCACTAGAGGCAGGTTGCCATATAAAATGCCATACTTGGAAAGAAGTGTCTGTGTGTCTGTTTATTGTGTGGCATACATGCTTCTTTTAAAATGCTTCTTGAGCTTCCGTAGAAACTGTGTTGCCTTGTAATTTGCTCAACTTTGTGGGCTAAACTGTGATCAGGGGTCAATAATAGAAGATAATCGCTCATTAGTTTTATTTTAGCTTTATATGTACTGTAATTGCAGTGTGGCTTTCTCTACTTCCTCATCTGATCTATTTTCACTATTATGCTACTATGGAAAACAGACCAATAAATAAATCCAAATTGGAAACGAATGAGTAATTATTATGCACTGGCAATGTTCAAAAAGAAGCCGAACGAAAAAAGAAATGTTCCGCCTGCCCTCTTAAGAACACATTAATTGACAGGAAAAATGAAAGCACTATGATTTCCAAACAAGCTTGGGTTGCTAAGCTCTCTTCTAACCATGTCTCCTTATAATGACTTGGAAAAAGGAAACACCAATTTCTGGAACTATCTGAATGAAATTTGATTTCCAGATAACGAGAAACCATTTCCATATGTGTTATGTAAACTGCAGCTGCTCACACAATGGAAAATATTGGAATATCTGTCAAGTACTAGTCAGGCTTTGCTAAAGGGCTAACAATAAGGGATTGTAGTTTTTTTCTCTTCGCTGACACTGCCATCCCTCTCCTGCTCCCATTTTCTGCCTATGGGATTTGTGTAGCTCTTGCTAATTAGGTTATTTTTTGCACAACTAGACAATTCTAACACTTCCATTCTTCCCACCTCCAGTCAGCGGTATCACATATTGTTGCAATGGCACAATCCTGTAAGGAAAGGAGATTTAAACAATGCTGCCTCTGTTTGACCCATGGCTATCTACTGGAGCCATCTGATCTGCATAGCCACAGAAGGTACAGGTGTGTACATCCCCACCTCCTTGTTATCAAATATCTTCTCCAAGGAATATCAAGTTATCCAAAAGTGAAGTGGAGAAGGGCAAGTGCAACACATATAGGAAAAGTTGTGCTTTGCATGAAGTTGGTAGAAGGAGAGGAGCAGAGAGAAAATGCCTGTTCTCAAATAGCTATAAAAGGAAATGTTATTTAATTATTCAGACTTTGCTCACCCTTCCTATTCTTCTGTCTTCAACACTTCAAGTCATCAAACTTCCCCGTTATGGTGTTTTAAAGAATACAGAGTATACAAGCTATATAGTGATTGCTGCTCAACCCTCGAGACTTCAGCTCTTAATAGCTGTGTAAGGCTAACCATCCAGGGCCTTTCACAGCTTACAATTTAATGACATGAAGTGCTCTAAGGAATCACTGCCACTTTAGAAGATCCACGTGGGAACTATTAGTACATGTTACCAGCTCACAGAAAAGACACGCTCACCGACTGTTTCTTCAAGCTAGCTATGAGTCAAAGAGACTTTCCAGATATTATTCTTAAGTCTCTATCAGAGGTAGTCTCAGTGCAGCAACAATAAAACAATATGACATTTATAAATAATGAATTGGGAAAAGGCAGCACTGCTCTACAGGTGTAGCCACAGCCCCGCTTCTTTTTACATCTTCTTCCATTTTAATTCGAGTCAGGGGTGTGTGCATGCAAAAGTTGGGAAGGGGATATACAACCTTCATAGAGCAAATGGAAAAAATAAATAAAACAGAAACACATATTTACTTTTCAAAAGCAAGATGTATATTAAATAGTCAGATACAGGTGAAAGCTGAAAACCCTCTTTCCTCATCTGTGGCACTTTTGCTTTAACTCAGTACATCAGAGTGCTTGCTTTGCAGGAAGCAAGTTCCAGACCCTATCCCTGGCATCTCCAATTAGAGGTATGATTCTCAATCTTTGGTTCTCCAGATGTTTTACACTTCAACTATCAGAAGTCTTAGCTGTCAATTCTCAGGAATTCTGGTACAAATCATATTATGTACCATAAGTTGAGAATCACAGAGCTAAAGGATCAGAGGTAATGGGATAGAGAGAAAATATAGTCCGATCCCTTGAAGAACTGCTAGGAAACAACTACTGGGTGAGATTGATAAATTATCTGACCAGGGGTAGGACCAATCCATTTCAAATTTCTCTCTTCAGGAAAAATTTTAACATAGGTACTTGTTAAGGTAGGCATTGAGAGTCTGCAGGTCAATTTTGCCTTGCTGGGTCCACTTCTGGTGACGTCCAGAAATCATGTCTAGTCATTTTCAGGTAAAGGTCCCTGAAACAGACCTCAAAACCCAAATGTATGGGATCTTAGAAACTTCCCGAGAGCATCAAGGGCTGCACAGAACCCCTCAATTTGCAGGGTTGTAGACTGGTTAGCAGGATGCATGATTCCCGCCCCTGATTTAGACTGGTTTCATCTGGTTTCCTGCCATCACATCCCTGCACAATGAGCCAATACTGCCCCATTCATCTAAAGAGTGGTGGCAAGTGACTTCTCCTGCAATATTCAAATACTCAAGCTCCCTTGGCTCCAAGGCTATAAGAAAAGGCAGAGTATAAATACTGCTGATGAAGCCGATAACTATTATGACTACTACTACTGATTCTTTCTGGAGTGGGTTCAACTTTTTTTCCTGGAGTGCATTAATCATTTCTTCAACATGGGAGTGACCAATCCCTTCTGCATCCATATTTTAATAACTTCATCTCATGTCTGGAAGCAGTGACAAAATGGTTGCACGCTAGGAGGCTAAAAGTAAACCCGGCAAAGACTGAGATCCTGTGGTCGGGCCGCCCGACAGGAGTAATGTACCCTTTGCCCTCTCTTGACAGCGAACCCCTATTTCCATCTATCTCCGTCAAGAGCCTGGGTGTTGTTTTAGACTCATCCCTGTCAATGGAGACCCAGGATGCCACTGTTAGCAAACAGGCCTTCTTTCATCTCCGCCAGGCGAAGCAGCTAGCACCATACCTCACAAGGGAGGCCTTGGCGACAGTCATTTATGCCACAGTGACATCTAGACTGGACTATTGCAATGCGCTATACACTGGCCTTCCTAGGTCTGTGACTCGGAAGATCTGCATTGTCCAGAATGCAGCAGCTAGGCTGCTTACACTAACACCCTTGAAATGCCATATAGTGCCAGATCTTCAACAGTTGCATTGGCTGCCAACAGAATATCGGAGTCTCTATAAGAAACTGGTCCTGACTTTTAAGGCCCTGTATTCCCAGAGTCCGATATATCTCAGAGACCGCCTTTCCCCTTATGGGCATCAGTGGTCACTTAGACCCTCCCAACACAACCTGCTTTACATTCCAGGCCTCAGAGAAGTACAAGGCCTAGGGCCTTTTCTATCTCTGCCCCAGCACTGTGGAACTCATTGCCTCCGTATATAAGAGCTATGCGCGACCTGTGCCCTTTCACCCAGGCTCTTAAGACCTGGGTTTTCAGTAGAGCATTTGATATGTAAATTTTAACTTCTATTTTCACGATCCGTGTATGTTTTATTTTGTTTTACTGCTTCTGTGTAAATCACCTGGAGCATCTTGATGGAAGGCGATTAATAAGAATTAAAGTGATGATGATGATGATGATAAATATTTATAGTGAGAGACTGGAGGAAGCTGGGCATCAAATTGCAGTGATGGGTGTGGGCATATCAAAACCTGCACAAACTGAAGCCAGTTCTGTCTAGGTGCTAACTGGATGAGTATGCGCATGAACTTTTACTCAATGTGTAAAAATCCAAAATGCAGCCTACTCTTACTAATGTAAATCACCATTGATTACAATGAGAGGGTTACATATACAGCATAACGGACATAGGAAAATGGACTGACTGGACAAATGAAATAGGACAATGGTTTTAACAAGGAGACTTGGATGACATATGTTTTTATTGTTTTTATCATGATTTTATACTATATTAATTGCTTTATTGTATTTTTATGCTTTGATGTTGACTGTAAACTGCCCTGAGTCACCTGCGGGCTGAGAGGGGCGGTATATAAATGTAGCAAATAAATAATAAATCAATAAATATCCCTGGTTCTTAATTTGTATGGGGTCCCACTTATAACTAAACATAAACTTTAATTCCATTATTCTTTTGAAAAGCAAGAGCGTTGCATAACTGGGAAATGTAAAGTCCAAACTACTGAGGCCATTTTCTGAAATCCAGGAAAAAATCAGAGAACTACAGTGATGGGTTTTCTGAGCTGCCGCAACAAATAATCATTTCTTTTTATTGTTTTAGGTAGTTGGATAAAAATGTATACTTAACATCACTATATTTGGAAATCTTTTTTTTATAAAAAAAAACCCCATACACAGAAGCATGGAAATGTCATCTGATATCATATCTCAGGGATTTATGCCAGGAAGTGTTTCAATTAATGCCTCTACGAAGTTGTCTGATCAACACCTCTGATTAGATTCATGTTTGCCACTGTGTCTGGGTTTATTTTACAACTGCCAAAGGAGAGAGAGAGGTGTAGGTATAAATTTCTATTCACACTAGTGTGAGAAGATGACTCACTGACTTCTTTGTCACCTGAAGATATAAATGACCTGTGCTCTGAATCTTCCTTAAACTACGCAGGATCCTAGCCCAATAAGGAATTTGGAGTGATATTTGGAATGGAACCCCCCCAACAACAGCAGGGCAAGAAGCTCAAAACCATTGCCGCATAATTTGGAAAGGATGGAGGAGATCCTGCATTAGGAGATTAGCTGCATCTTTGTAGCTCCTGATGCTAATCATCCATACCCACTTTCTAAACATCACATTCTCCTCCAGCCATTTCAGTTTTGTTGGTGAAGGGAGGAAATCAAGCTATTGACAATAACCAATTAGCAAGCACCGATATTAGTTACTAGGAGGATGCCCATGCTGCTAATATCTATGCCGTATGACCAACTACTGGAAAATAACCGGAAATGTGCCCACTGATCTTCCTGCTCTCTGGCAACATGGATATAGCTGTCAAATAAACACACTGCTTGTAAGTGAGATTAGGGGAACATTTGTTATTGAAAAGTGAGAACAGAATTCTGATCTCTACAATGACAAAAAAAGTTGTGATGTCTAAATCCAACTTATACCATCAGAATTCACTAACAGGGTACCAGCCAAAATTTTGAGGGCTACAACTGCCAGCATGGCTAGGTTTACTTAGTACTTGTAAAAATGCAAACAAACAAACAAATCAGGGAGTACAGGAAACATGGCACAATTGTCCCTACACACTCTGGGTGATTGTGGGGAGGTTTCTAAAAAAACCCAACTCCCCGTAAATATTTTGGTCTGATATTTTCTGGGTGCTAGAGGTCGTGTGTGTGTGTGTGTGTGTGTGTGTGCATGTGCGTGTGTGTGTGATATAGGACGTCACAGCTTTGGGGAAAAGAGGGAGTATAAATAAATAAAAAATGCAGTGCACTATGCCTACAATATTGAATGGTTTTATTCTGGAGTGAACAATTTTCTAATGACACCTGCAGTTGCCCTATGGCTGATTTTGGCCCACCTAACTTTTAGTGAGAAAACTCTTTATCATTTTGTGCACTTGGGTATAGATTACCATATTCTAGTTTTGTAATGACTGTATATTTAGCTCTATCATTGCATTATCTATAAAAGCAGCTATAAGACTAAAGTATTGACTGTTGGAAAGCTTCTTGAATTTACTTGTCTCTTCGTTGATCATAAACTGGTGCCATGAGAACATCACCACACTTGAAACCCTAAAAGCATTGTTGGAAGTAGAATAGATCCATTGAATCCATTGTTGAACATTAATTCAGCATTCAACAGGTCTACTCTGGAAGGGACGCCCAATAGGATTTTGGCCAAAGCACTTAACGCAAGGTCAAATAATCTTACATGTGATTAAGCAATGTACAGTAATCTTATGCATGTAGTGATACATAGTTTCTCATAGTCAGAAAGCCAATAAACATTTTGCTACTTGTAACAAGGGCTAGATAAACTGGTCCTTATACAACTACATTTCTGAATCTAAGTTAATGAACTGAGATAACATTTTAGATCAACTCATACAATCAGGATTGTAAATAGAGAAAGAATACCAGTAAATGATGTGTTTAGAAACCGGCTTGTACAGAAGCAATTCTGGTGGATAACAGACATTCAAATCCAACCACAAACTACATTTAATTGCCTAATGTAGAAAAAGATTGGCTCAGAGTTGTGATTTGTAGCATGCCCAGCAGCAATTCCATGCATAGGATAGCGAAATGATCACACAGATAAAGGTTTGTTCAGGAACTAGTACCTACAAATATATTTAACTTCCGATTTGCTAAACACTTAAAAAAAAGAAGCGCACACATATCCTTTTTCTCCCACTCTTTTGACATTCTACACTGAACATCCCAATGTTGTAACACTTTAATTATGCTTTGAATATTTACTCATGCAATATATGTATCTTCCAAAAGAGGCAAATAGTTGTGTACAAATGAAATGGTTGCTGTACATGGTGAACTGATGCAATTACAGCAGCCAAAGGCATCAGCCTCCAAAGACCAATAACCAAGACTTTCCTACATGAAGTCCTATGAAGTCATTGTATATACATATAACACAACTCTGTACATTCTAAATGGGATAACAAGCCTTCTTTGGAGGGGGGAGCTAGGATTTTGTTGCAGTGTTATCCGATGTAAAAACAGTTGGCCAGGTTGCTGTGCCTTCTCAGAGTAATAGAATCATAGGGTAGGAAAAAACAACAAGAGCCACCCAGAGTCTGAGTAGATGTGACCTCCAACAGAATTAATTGTTCTGTTCCTATCCTCCCATTCCTATCTCTCACTTTTGACTCAGTAAGTGGGGAGGTAATCTTCTGTTTACCAATGGGTGAGCACAACATCATGGCCTTCATTGCACAAAAGTTGCACTACTGTGGTGCATTTATACTGGAGTGCATTTACACTGTTCTCTCTCCCCCTCCCCCCCTCCCCATATAATTTTGGCTTGAAAATATAGAAAACCACATATAAAACAAGGGGAAGAAGGTAGCCTTCTCATCATGTCCTATATTCACATTTATTTCTCTCTTTTTGGGCGTTGGGAGTAAACTTTCCTTTTTTTTACTTAGACTATTGCTTATAGTCATGTCACTAAAGGCAGCACCTTTCACTTGATGTAGTGATTCTGAAAAAGCTTTCTCCATTGGCCCTTTTGTCCCCTAATAGCTAAAGAATGTTCACAAAAACATTGGTTCTATTTTCAGCCCCATCCATAGTATATGATGCCAACTTATGAGCCACACATATAAACATTCCTGCAATCCTCTTTCTTCACCAGGAGAGAAGGAACCTTAAATCCTCCTCCCTCATCTCACCATCACTCCTGTTATAGTTTACTCTCTCTTTGTTACCAGCAGCAGTGAGAAAAGAATGATTTGCATAGAACTGGCTGGAAATATGTGTATGTGTGTGTGCATGTGTGTGTGTGTGTGTGGGGGGGGGAGAGTGGTTGGATTTATTGAGAAACTCAACAAAGTGGATGCAAAGGTGCACTTTGCTGCAGGTTGTGTCCCTGTGATCTAAACTAATGGCTCAACTTTATCGCAACTTTGTATTGAGTGAGCATGAGGTGAAGTCTACAATAACATGCAAAATTACCTTTGAAAATATCTCACATAACCATTATAAAACACAAATTGTTTCTGAGCCAGGGACTACCATGTACATGGAGGTTAATGGTAAATGTTATGAAAGTCAACAAGGAAAACAGTGACAATGTGGATATAATGCATAATTGACTGAGAAATGTGCTTAACAAGCATTAGGTATGAAACTGAACCCCACAATGATTCATTTGCAGAATGTCATCATTCTGGAAAGTATCATGCCTGCTCAAATGAAGGGAAATTCAAGACAAAAAAGATTTCATAATATCAATTCAGAGGGTTCTGTCTGTGTTGTGGAGAAAATTAAATTGGGCATAGGAAAGAAGGACTGACCTAGCAGCAATGTAGAGAGTTCTCTCCATGATCATGAGTAACTGGATGTCCAATCTGTGCCTTTGCTGGGTGTTATGTCCTGGCTTGTGACCCACAAATACCGGATACTGTTTTGTATCTGTAAAAAGGAGAGAGAAGATTTGAAGAAAAAGATGAAAAAATATCTAGAGCACAGAGATCGAAAAATAATGTGTTTTTGGACCTCAGAATTCAGAGTGCCCTAGACCGCACGATTTGAGAAAACCTTTCCTAACCTGGTGATCTCTAGATTTTTTAGATCAACTGCCATCATCTCTAGACAATGTTTGAGATGAGCTGTCATAATTCTTCAACCCCAGCTAAGGATGGTGGAATTTAAAAGCCAAAATATCTTAAAAGAACTACAAAGATATATGGAGTTTTTAGATATTCCAGATATTAACATTTTACTCCAGAATATTATTTCAAATTTTGCCAAGTTCTACATATCTGGACTACACCAACCATAAGTGATTTATCAGTCCAGTCCAATCCTCATATCCACCAGACCAGTATCCTAGGTATCATTTAGCCACATACAACAAAATATGTCTCCTGTAGGCATTTTCTGGGTCTTCCAGCATGAGTCTTGGGCCAGAATTCCTCCATTTCAATGTGGTTTGCTACTCTGGCTTCACATCTCTACACAAAGCTCAGGATATTACATGGAAAGCAATAACCATTTTCTTTATTCTTTGAAACAAAGAATTAAAAACTACCAAACTAACAGGTCAGTAGTTGGCGCCCTACCTGTCCAGGGATGACCTGGCCACAGTGGTTCATTACTACAATGGATCTTGCCTCACTCTTTGGTCTCCTTCAGTAGGTGGCTTGGGTGACTGAATGAAAGGTCCCACAAACCAGGAGAGGGGTGTGTAGTGGGTTATGTATTCCTGCAGCTCTTCCATATATTCTTAAGCTTTTTGCACTGTCTGATAGCTTTGGGCCAAGACGGTATTGGAGAGTTCCTGGAAGGAGCCAGTTTTTGATAAGGAAGTATGGAGTTCTTTGGTGTTTTCATGGATTTGATGCATCTTGTCCTGCAAGCTGGAAGGAAATCCTTGTATGCTAGACGTCAATGTCTGGAAAGTGGTCTGCAGCTGCTGGATCATGCTCTGGAACATTGTGATGGCACGGAGGTCTACCTCCATGCAGACACATGCTTCTACCTTATCATCTGAGGTACCCTTGCTCCACTGTAACACCATCTGGCAAAGCTTCTCCTAGTGCTCATTAAGCTTCTGTCCAGCTTCATTCTTCATATATTCAATCAGGCATATAGTTTGCCCAATCTGGCCCGGAGTGCTCTGGATCCTTTGCCTGGTTTGTTCCAGCTTGTCTATAGAATGGTGGTAGGCCCTGTTGCAGAATTTGGCCAAGAGGGAGCCCAAGCGCACCAAGTACTCTTCTCGTTCATTGTGCTGCATTGCCACAAGATCACCGTTACTTACAGCTCTTGCAAGCTCAGCCAGTTCTTCTTCAGTCATGGGAAGGTAGTCATCAATCAGTTCTTCGGCACTGTCCAGTATTGTTTCTTGTGATTGTTCACAGTGGTTCATGCCACAGTAATCTCAAGATTTGACTATTGTAATGCCTTTTATGTTGGCCTTCCCTTGTCGGTGACCCAGAGACTTCGACTAGTACAGAATGTGGCAGCCAGACTCCTCATGAGAACCCCCGTGAGGAACGATATAACACCTGTTCTATACCGACTGCACTGGCTTCTGGTCAAGTTCCGGATTACTCACAAGGTGCTGGTTCTAACCTTTAAGGCCTTGCATGGTCAAGGGCCGGCATACCTACAGGAACGGCTCTCTCCGTGTCGACCCTTAAGATCACCTCGATCAGACCATCAGAATCTATTACAGGACCCAGGCCCTAAGGATGCCCATTTGACATCAACCTGGCATAGAGCTTTTTCCGTAATCGCCCCATCACTTTGGAACACCCTCCCTCTTTACATCAGAGCCACCCGTGATCTAAGTCTTTCGCATGGCTTGTAAAATGTGGGTGTTTCAGAGGGTATTCGGCTGAGAAACTGGTAAGATTGTTAATTGTTTTTAGATGTTTTTAAATGTTAGATACTTTTAGATGTTTTTAGATGTTTCAGGTATTTAGTTTTGTGTTTTTACTGTAAATCGCCCAGAGCCATCTGGGATGGCCAATTAATAAATCCCTAAATAAATAAATAAATAAATAAATAAATAACTTGTTAATATTGGGTACAATTTTACTGTTGTCTACTTTTGGATCAGAAGGGAGCTATGAATTGAACTTTGCATAAGAAATTGGAATAGCTCTTTTTTCCTTCATAAAGAAAATTATTAAATAAATGGGATCTAAAATACACATAACACCAGATGAAATGGCTGGTCAACACTTAGGAGGTTCAAGCAAAAGTGCTATGTAATACAGACTAGTTTTATTACTCAACAGAAGCATGTTAATAAACTTTTTTTTAGAGTTTAGATATAATTATCTTTAGGCAGAGGTTCTGGGACATTTGAAAATTATTTCAAGTATTCCTCCAGGATAAAACTGTTGAGAAAGGCTGATCTAATCATTTCCGCCTTGTGTTCTGAGTTGGTGTTTAGATTATGCCATCAAAATTGAAATATTTTTATAGTAGGATCCTATCCATATTTGCCAGGAAATAAACTCAAATGAATTTAATCGAAGTATTTTCTTCTTAGTTCCTAGGATGAAGGTATCAGTGTAGTGGCCTATTTCTATAGCATTTTTAATCAATGTTTATAGTTAATCAGTTTATCTCTAATTCTGTCAGTGAAAGAAAAAACACATCTCAGTTCAATGCCATGAGCATTTTCAAGGGGGCCAACACATATAATTTATATATGGAACCCTTCATTTTCCCAACTTGAGAAACCCTGGGATGGTGACAAAGGCAAGTCAAGTTTGGGGAGTTGGTATCTCTGGCATACTCAGCAAAAGGTCTCAAAATAGTTGCATGTAGAAGAAAAAAAGATGACAAAAAGGCAAAACTCTAGAGGGCAAAATGACTTCATGTGCAAGATACCCAAAGTTGACTTAGTGTACAGTTGATCAAATTTTATTTTACAACTTGTGTGTGTGTGCTTGTCATTCTCTCTCTCCACAGCTTGAGACTAGAACTGTTTCTTGGGAATCAACTGAAATATATAATTTCTATGCATTTGGCTGTAAAAGAAAACAGGTGGTAGCTTTGAACATTTTCAGTATTCACCTTGATTTTTACTCTTACTTTAGAGTTATCAAAAATGAAGATTCTGACCCAGCGTATGCTATTAAATTTGTATTGAGGAAATCCTGGTTAAGTACTACACACCTTCCAGTGCTTAGGGCTGTCTCAAAGATCTTGAGGTCATTAAGGCAATCATGACAATCAGGCTTTATTTAAAGCATTTTATGACTGTAGTTGTACAGCCAGATATTGTAAAAACTATCCTCTTCCACATATTCAAGTCCTCATAGTTGGCAGGATGTTGCTAATGTTCCTCCAGGCAGATTGCCACTTAAGCGTCGGCCTAGAATGTAAACTATTTGTTATCTAAAGTTTTGTTTCACATTAGAATTGCAAAGGCTGAGCTGTGTATATTTATTTTTATCCAGACACAAATAAATAGATGGCAAATTAGTTAAATAAGTAATCATTTCAGGGCTGAATGGTAGTATCCTAAAAGAACTACGTCATCTAATTGATTATGGATTTCTGTAATGATATAGCTAATTCTTCTTATTAGGGAGTAGATAACACTTGCTAAGTGTCTCAGTTGTGTGAAGAAAACTAGTATCCCATATGTTGCTGTTTCAGCTGATTTGAGATGAAGCTATAATTTAGGTTGAAGAGTAATGTCCACTGTGTCAAAAAAGAGTGTGGGTTAAAGGTGCAAACTAAAGAAACTAACATTTCTGCAGTAATAAAACTGACTCTTGCCCAAAAGGTTTTGGCTTACTGTTTTGCAGTAAGTAGATAGATTCACTGACTGCAGTGAATTGCTAGTCTTGTGAAACACAATCATTTTGGGTCCATTAAAATTTGGAACTTTAAATTGCAATGACCAATAATAAACCATTCCATCCATCCATCAGGGACTCAAGGCGGCTTGCAGAAACTAAAAAAAATTGGGGAAAGCAATCTTAGGGCAGTTATCCTTCCTTTCATACTCACAGTTGCCATGCGAAATACTGATTGGCTCAGGATCTTCTGGGAAATCAGCCCCAGCAAAGTGTAGCAGTGTGAAATATAGCAGCAAGGCTTCTGACCTCATAGTAGTTCAGCTGGGAGACTATTTCTTCACTTCACCCTGTGAAAGACAAATGGGAACATAAGAGCTTTCTATCAACTCAAACATAGCCACTACAAACAAAAATCAGCCTAAGGAAACTGAGATGTCACAAGCATGATTATCTTGACCTTTAGGTATTCACTATGAAATAATAAATATATTCATTGTAAGAGAAGATAACCATCCAACAGCAAGACTCTAATATATAGTAGTGCTGAGATCCTGGGAGATGATTTAGAAAATATAATATAATGAAGCTACCAGGAAACACTTTGCCTTTGTTACTGTCGTTATTATTTTCTCTGATAAAGAAATTTTCTCATATGAACCAGGTTGGCTCAGCTGCTCCAGTGGCATCACTAGAGCTGGTGTCACCCAGTGCCATAATTCATAGTGCCCCGCTCCCAAACGGACCTCCTACTGTACCAGGCAATACCGCTATAATTAAAAGACAATCAGTGTCTATAAAAAACCAGCAGCAATGAAAACAAGGGAGGATATAGAGATGAAACCATGAGATTGGAAGTGGTATTCTAACTGGGTAACAATGGGCATCGTAGTTTCAAAAAGTAAAATAGCACAGAGTTTTAGCTTTGTAAGTATAGTGATACCGCACACAGAATTATAGAATAATAGAGTTGGAAGAGACCACATGGGCCATCTAATACAACCCATTGCCATGCAGGAAAAGCACCATCCAAGTACCCTTGACAGATGGCCATCCAGCCTCTGTTTAAAAGCTTCCAAGGAAGGAGCTTCCACCACATTTTGAGACAGAAAATTCCACTGCTGAACTCCTTTTAGAGCCAGGAAGTTCTTTCTAATGTTCAGGTGGAGTCTCCTTTCTTGCATTTTGAACCCATTGCTCCAAAACCTAGTTTCTAGGGAAGGAGACAACAAGCCAGCTTCCTCTTCCTTATGACATTTTTTCAGATAGTTTAACAGGGCTAACATGTCTCCTCTCAACCTACTCTTCAACATGCTTAACATACCCAGCACTTTAAGATACTCCTCATAGGGCATGGTCTCCAGACCTTTGATTATTTTAGTCATCCTTCTCTGGACACCTTCCAGCTTGTCAATATTTCTTTTGAACTCTTTCGGACACAGTATTCCAGATGAGGTCTAACCAAAGCAGAATAGAGAGGCAACATGATTTCTTTCGATCTAGACCAGTGGTTCTCAACCAACTGCTTTGGCCTACAACTCCCAGAAATCCCAGCCAGTTTACCAGCTGCTAGGATTTCTGGGAGTTGAAGACCAAAACATCAGGCAACTCACAGGTTGAGAACCGTGGATCTAGGCACTATATTTCTTTTGATGCAGCCCAAAATTCCATTGTGCTTTTTAGTTGTTGCATTACACTGTTGGCACATATTTTTTAGGCAAATCTGTGCTTAAGTCTGTTCAGCAGTTCATCTACCTGGGAAGCATCATCTCTTCAGACGCCAAGATTGATAAAGAGATAGATCACAGATTAGCAAAAGCATATAGTGCATTCGGAAGGCTTCACAAAAGAGTCTGGAGCAACAAGCACCTGAGGCAAAGTACAAAAATCAGTATGTATAGAACTATTGTACTGTCTATTTTCCTATATGGGTCTGAAACATGGGTCACCTATCGCCAACACCTACGACACCTCAAACGCTTTCATCAGCGCTGTCTTCGCACAATCCTAAATATACACTGGACTGACTATGTGACAAATGTTGCTGTCCTTGAGCAAGCAGGGATCACCAGCGTTGAGGCCATGCTATTGAGTACACACCTGCGCTGGGCAGGGCACATCTCTAGAATGGAGGACCACTGCCTCCCAAAGATACTACTCTATGGTGAACTTGCCACGGGTCAGCGCAAGAGAGGGGCCCTCAAAAAGAGATATAAGGACTCCCTGAAACAGCATCTCAGGCTTTCGCAGATTGATCAACAAAAATGGTCCACCCTGGCTTCACATCAGGAGGCAAGGAAATTCACTATCCATAATGCTGCGGCCTCTTTCGAGAAGACACACTGAACGAGTCTCGTAGAGAAACGGCAACGCAGAAAGGTCCACAACTTGGAAACAACATCACCCAGGGAGACTTTTTGCTGTGCTTTCTGCAACCAGACTTGCCTATCTCGGATCGGCCTTCTTAGTCATCAATGCCCTTGTAGAAAGCGTGGGATGAGTCCTTCCTGAATCTTCGTTCGCGAAGAAAAGCCACCACCACCCTGTTGTCCATAAAGACTCCAAGATCTTTTTCACATGAACTATAGGGATTTTAAAATTAAAAAATATATTTTTGCTGAAACACGGTGCATAAGTTTGATAGTCAGTCATTTTGGTATCCAATGCTCTGATGATGTCACTCGGTGTGGTTCATACCCTTCAAGCAACTCTTAGTGATAGTATAGAGCTGCTCACCTCCATTCTCCTCTGTGAAACAGTTGTGTGTATCAATACAGACTCTCCTGGTGCTTTTGTAAACTTGTCTACTGTTTTCACTTACAGTAGACAACATCGGGGAGAAAACTTCTGGTTGACAGCATGGATGTTGTACGGTTTTTAAAAATGTTTTTATATGTGATTTTGGTTATAGTGTGATATGTGATTATACTCTTGTATTATGGTGTAGCGGTCTTTTTACTGTGAATGTAAGCCTTCCTGAGTCCCACTTCGGGGGTGGAGAAGTGATGAGGTACAAATGCCTGAAATAATAATAAATAATACATGCATTTGTAAAACAAGATAAGCCATCTTCCTAATATGTTAATTTTGCATATGATTGTTTTATGTTTTAAAGAAATCAGTCCTGTAATGTTATACAGCCTGTAATCATTGCTAAAGCCCAATGAGACCTGCCTAAGGAAATTGACAGCTGATCAAGGTTTTGGTACTTAATCTAGGATTTGAGGTAAGAGGAGAAAAATATACGGTACCTTATATACTCATGGACAAATGTAGAAACCTTTGTCGAAAAATCAACCCAAAGAATCTGTGTTGACTATATAAATTCTTTACTCTTATTGAAAAGAAGTAGTAGCAGAGCTTTCCAAAAGGTAGTAGAGCTGTCCAAACATTTAATGTTGGTGACACATGTTTCAGACATGCATCATTTCATGACACATTAATTCAGTTTTATTTGCAAACCAGAGTTTAAACCAACCCCTTATAAGGGTTATGGATACATACATAAATTGTAATAATAAAATGTATGGGGACACAACATGTATCATGAAAAACTTTCAAATAGATTTTGAAAAATATATTATTTGTATGACAATCACATACATTTCCAAGATTTTTTGTCATTTTTCATTATGTTCACACCTACACAATGCTGCGAACACACTCATGTGTCCCAGGACAGTTTCTCTGTCCTGGGAGAACATAAAAGATACAGAGACCCTTATGCTCACTACCATAATACTGATTTTGGCATTTTTGAATGCCTGGATGGGGAAAATTGCAGTGGCAGCCAGCAGCAGTTGACTCCCTAAAGAGATGCTTGCACTTTCCCCTTTCCATAGAATAACCCTCAACTTATCCACAGGTCATATCAATATCCATAATTTTGGCCCCAAAACCTGTTCATGAAGTTGAATGATATACAATAAGATGGTAGACCAGGCTGTATGGTTAAAAGGACTATTTAGGTTTAACAAGGGATTGAGGGACTATCCATGAAACGGATTCAGACTCATAAGAGTTATAAATCATGCACCTCATGGGGTGAGGGGTATGTTTGATGGATCTTGGACAAGGAATGTGTCATGAGAATTTAGCATAAAAATATGGTCCCATAAATTTATACACAGTAAAAACCAATGCTCCAAGCTGCAGTAAAATAAGGGTGAGTGAAACTACCTAAAAGCAAAAACTACTTTTAACTCCCACTTGTCACATTCCAGGCATGTATTCTTTTTTAAGAGAAGCTAAATCTTCCTTTAAAAAATTAAAAGAATTCATAAGCAGGCAACTTTCAATTTGATGTAAGAATGCTTTTGCACAAAACATCATCTTCTGATGTCCAAGGCACATTTTATGGAAGTGCTGGCCTACAGGATAAATCTGTGTGAAGATGGGGGTTTCTTTTTGTCCTTTCCAGAATTTTAGCTTTTGATGCTGCTTGCCAAAGATTCTCTTTTTGAAGGAAACTATTTTGCTGAAATGTGTCCATCATTCCAGATTTATGCAGAGAAAGTCTGTCTTTGTTACTATGCTGCCTTTTGAAAGTCCATTTGGCAATCGAAGTGCTAACTTGTCCTTTTCAAACACCATTTAATACGAGATACCTATGTGTTCTTTCTTTGTGCCAAAAAAAGCATTAACAAGCCCTGTTTTATTTTAGCATGCAATTTCTCAGATACTGTTGGTTCTTAATAATTTATCTTGCTGAACACACTGCAGTAATTAATTTGGCAATTAAGATATAGGCTTTTAAAATAAAACATTACATCCTTCAACAGTTGCAGACAGGGGAAAGGAAAAGGGGTGAAATAGATATTTTGCAGCAACCTCATGATAAGAATTTTTTATACTCTTTAATTGTTTTACTTCATACATACATTTTAAACAATATTCTGGTTTTATTTTTCTCACCTTAAGAATAAACTCTGATAAAATACACTTTGAGGTAAGCTGCCTTGTGATTAATGACTCACACAAGAAGAAAAATATGTTAGCACCAGGGAGGAAAATACAGGACAGAAGCAGCACTTTGCAAGTGAATCTACAGAAGCTACATACTTACAGAACTTTAGTGAACCCTCTGGCCAAATAACTTTTATCAAAAATCACAAGAGAATACGGCATATCATACTTGGACCCCCCCTCTCAAACATTTATTTCTGGTTTGAATATGGAGTGAAAGATACCTAATATGCAGATAATTGCAACTGACTCTAGAGCAGGCATGGGCAAACATTCACCCTTCAAGTGTTTTGGACTTCAACTCCAACAGCTAGTAAGCTGGCTGTGATTTTTGGGAGTTGAAGTCCAAAACACTTAGGGTGCTTCCAGAATGCGTGTCAAAGTGGATTATTAAAACCCGCTTTGGTGCACATTTCTGTCCCCCTCCCAAAAAAACAGGCTTTCCCCATTGGGTGTCCAGTCATGGGAAAATCTGGGGGGGGGGGGGGTTGCCTGGGATAAAGGAGGGCCCTTTCGAGTTGAGTTTTCACTTTGTTGCTGTGATTGAGCATGCACTTAGCACCCTTTTAACCTGTTCTCTCACATTTCTTTTGTGCTGTGTGGAAGGGCCCTTGGCTTTAGCTTAATGATATGGAATCCTAGGAGTTATTGTTTGGTGAGGGACCAACACTTTTTAGTAGATAAGACCAAAGACCAAATAAAACTCCTGTGCTTCCATATAGTCATACAAACCCCCTAGTCCAGGCATCCTCAAACTCCGTCCGTCCAGCTGTTTGGGCCTTCAATTCCCAAAGTTCCTGACAATTGGACAAGCTTGTTAGGGCTTCTGGGAGTTGGAGGCCCAAACTGCTGGAGGGATACAGTTTGAGGATGCCTGCCCTAGTCATAGAAACAACAATGGTCTGGTCAAGTAGCATAAGGCCGGAAAGCAGAACATGCAATTCCAATGCAGATTTCTTTATGGTCAATATATTCTCTGAAAAGGGAGGAATCTTTTGAAATATATGGATACCTGAACTTTACAGACTAAAAGAGCTGGGCTGCTTTTACTTGTTTCCTTCTTGTAGACCCATTACCATGCTATTCTTATGTTGCAAATACTTTTTTCTCAATGGCAATGGGTTGGCCTCCGGGATGATGGAAGGTCCAGATTTTTTTCAGGTGTTTGTTGGAGTTCAGCCTGTGTTTGTGTTTCAGGATCAAGGTGCTTCTGACGTGGGGGATGATGTCACTGAGGGTCAAGATGGAGATGGTTTGGTCAATGATATTAATGCAGAGAATGACATAGGGACATCAGTTCAAAGTGTAGTTTCCCATGAGAATGTTCCTACAGGGTATAGGGATGATAGTTTACTCACTGACCCAGAGAGTTCCCAAGATTTGGGGTTTGAAAACAACTTGACACCTAGAAGACTTAATGAGTAGACAGATAATGAGCACATAGATAGGCTGGAATTTAGCCAGAATAGACAGCTCAGCCAAGGTTCATAAAGTAAAATAAAATATGGTTTTGCTGTTTATTGTTTATTGTTATGTTCTAACAATGTTTTAGGCCTCAACAAATATATTTCAAGTCAACTAAATTAAGTTCCCTTTGTATATCAACAAGTTCATTTTTCCTCCCCCCCTTTTCAAGCACTTTGGGCAAATGTAAATCTATTCTGGAAAAACCAGAATGGTAGAGGTAAAGCTTCCACAGAGCCACAGAGGTTTTTATAGTAAACCTTTTTCACCCACAGATAAGGCAGATCATTCAAATTTGGCACGGCTCACAGAGAACCTCTACAACAGAAGAATATGTGCTTTACATTGCATTCTGTCATCACATCATCAGCTACCTAACTGTGTGTATTGTATGAAGAGATGGATTTAGACAGAGCTGATAAATCTTGGCCTCTCTAGTACAGGATCTTGTTTTTAAAACCGAATTATATGCCAAATATATTACTGCTTTCTTCCAGCTCAAACCCTTCCACACCAAAATGCAAAAAATGCTGAAATAACATTTTTCTGACAACAAAATCATTTTTGTTTCCCGAGCACTATTTTTTTTACTGAAGTCGCCAGCTTCGAAAACGAGCATTATGTTTTCTAAATTTGTTAAACCAGCACCACTGGCTACATACAGTATATGTTCCTAGGCAGACCAGTGAAGAAGGAGCAAGGGGGGGGGGGAAGCTTATTCCTTTTTCCCTTGCCTGGTACAGAACCAAATGGGCAACAGAGACATGATAAAATGTTAGGGGCAGTGATGAGCCTTGAAAGTTACCAATCTGGATTTAGGATTCTGTCCATGTGGTGCCATTCAACTATATGCCAATTCATGTACCCATTTGCTTTAAGTTTCTTTTTATCTGTGCATATCAGATGAATTGTTTAATATAGAGCTGACTTGTGTGAAGCAGCAACAGTGAGTTTCCTTTCTTTGCAAAGATTAACATTAATGAAGGGGGGGGGGAATAAATGTTCTTATTTTGCACAGATCTGGCCATAGTGCAGCGCAGTTGGTTCTCACATACATTGAATGTTGGGCTGGTCTTCACACACAAAAGCTCTGTTGCATTATCATTCTTTGTAGGTCATTATTCTACTATCTTTGTACTGTTCTCGCCTATGCCCACTGAATTAATCCACAAATATTTCTGTTTGCATTCTCATGTGACTTTATAATAGAACTTTGTATAACCAACTCTTTGCCCTAATCCCCATTGCAGCAAATCCCTGTGGACTGTATCTGAAAACAACTTTGGATACTTCAAGATGACTTTGCTTTGAAGTTTGTGAATGGTGTTTCAGTAGTGTAAGTAAAAAAATGATTTTCATAAACAGTCTTACTAGTTCTCAATGAAATATCTTCTCTTATGCATTAAGTATTGAAGCAGGACTCACCAGATAGTTATGCTCGGTGAACAGAGAGAAATTCTGGTTAGGATTAAAGGCTATTTTTCAAATGATGTTGTTAAATAATTGCCCTGGGAATCATAGCTCATCTGATGAACATAGCCAATTTTTAAAGGAGCAAGCCGTTTGTTACAAAAATAATACATCATATTCTTTGTTTTGAACAGATCAGTTTCACTGGGCGACCTCAATTCCTAGTGCCATGAGATAGGAGCATAGCTATCACTGGCTCTAACCAGTTCTCTTCAAAAGTCAATAGAGGGCTTTTCCTTCCACCACAGAGAGACAGTTGTAGTGGGGAATGGAAAAATAAATACCCAGCTGTCGAAGACAGATCAGGGGCCAACTGATCCATCTGGATGAAATGGTGATTCAATAGTCGTCGTTGCAAAAGGGAGCATTTAGACAGGTGCGGGGACAGCTGGATACTTAGACCTGCCAAACAGTCCCATGCATGATGCTGTGGAATTTTAGGCGGAGGTCCAAAAGCATGCCAAGAGCCACAAAATGTAAGGGTTTCTTAGGTAAGCATACTTCTAAAATTTGTCAAAGCATTCTCTAGGGACTGAAGACGATAGGATTCCCCTTGTTCTTCCCATATTTCAATGCAACATGGTAGCATTATTTAAAACCTAGATCCAGTTAGTAAACAGAAGTTAGCTATACTTATGTGGAACACAAAAATAAAGTCCTAATGTAAGAGAAATGCTCCTTTTAAAAAGGGTGAATTTGAATGTTTATAATGACAGACATAAGCAACTGCAAAGCTTGGTCCTGCACTCTCATCCCTCCCTTCTTTTCCTTCCATGTGGCACAAAGAAAATAAACCTCCTTTCTGTTTTTGATTAATCACTGGTTGTCAGTCTGTCTGACACAACAAATGGAGTTTAATCTTAACAATGGTTGGTTTGGAACAAGCCAATTTCCATCATGGCTTTGAAGAGAGTTTATTTCAATAAAGCACTATTAAGATTAACTGCATTTTGGGATTGGGGCATTACACCAAATTGTCAGTTAATGAAAGCCAGAGCCACAAGTTTTTGTCTCATCCTTACAATAATGGGGAAAAGTTGTGCCAGAAAAAGTAAAACCAGAAATAAAAAGAATGAAAGCCTAGGCTCCTGTAAATCACTCATGTCTCAATAAATAATGGCTTATCACAATATCCTGATGCAGCTATTGACTTCGGTTTAAATCTTTTGGATGAAAAGCTTGTGTACTCAAATCCTTCATTTTGGTGACTCTCAAAATGTCAGCCATAGCAATGATAACTAATTATTTGTAGAAAAATTACCAAGTTATTTGGAGAATGAGTAAGTTACTGATGCATACGATATCATAATGCAACTGATTTGGGAGGAAGTCAATTGAATCACGGATAATGCTTTGACTTATTCTGTGTCAGTGTGGCAGAAATTATGGTTAGATTTTTTAAAAAATTCAAATAGAGCCAGTCCTTCACATTTGCAGGTTTAACTTGTGGATTTTATTATTGACTTATTTGATTAATACAGTCTCCTTAGGACTTTCTAGGTCATCCAGTGTAACACGGTGGTTAACCTCTGGCAGAAAGTGATTACAGAGTAATGCTGGAGGGCCTAGAGTGTTTTCTGAGATTAACAAATTGTGGGGTTTTTTTACTCAGTCTTTTCCTACTTTCATGGGCATCCTGCACCCCTAACCCCCTTTGGCTTCTAGAAATGTATAGATTCAAAAATAAGTAAAAAGGAAAATGGCTTTTGCTTTTATCTGGGGTTTGGGAAGTAAAGACATTATAGGGAGTATACATAGAAACAGTAAGTACTAGCAGGATTTGAAGGTAGCCTACTTATAATACCATACCAATTATAGCTTGAAGAATATGAAAAAAAAACACAAAACACAAATCACTATGGTCAAAAGCAATTGCTCCTCTATCTTGAAAGATATTTTTTCCTTTTATTGTGTGTTACATATTTATATTAGCACACTTGCTCAAATTAAATGACAGCTGGAGATCTGTAACTAGAAGTTCAAATTTATTTTATTTTTTAAAAGCTAAAAGTAGCTGCATGAAAGTGGATGTAAATAAATCAAGTCTATGATAAAGATAAGGGAGGATTTAGCACTTTCCTCTCATGGCATCTTTCAGCAGCAAAAACACTTTACTTCATAGAGAAAAATAAAGATGTCATTTGCATAAAATGGTATGGGGAGCTTCCTTCTCCCAGTGCTGCAGCTCCAAATAGATTCATGGTTCTCCTTTAATTGCTATTTTAATTTTTATAAAATTGGTAATCCAATTATGATTTTCACATACACCTTTGCCCAGTATAAATGGAATACAGAACACATTTCCCTAATATTTATATCCCATAAATGTATTCAAGATTGATCGATCATCTGAGATACAGTCGTAACCAAATACAAACTAAAAAAAGTGTCTCTACCTTGTTGGATATTTTAGTTGAGGAGATATGTGGTGTTCTTTTCTATATTCAAATTCAGTCAATGTAAGATATTTAGCATGGTTTCTTATAGAAAGAAAAAATATTGATACCTGTCCTCAGTATTAGACTGGATGAGGGCAAACAAACTGAGCTCAGGCAAGGCAGAAATCTTCTGATCAGTCAAAAGGCAGCACAGGAATAGGGATTCAGCCTGTGCTGAATGGGAATACAATCCCTTGAAGAAAGAAGTCCATAGTTTGTGGGTATTCCTGGATCCAACCCAGAGCTGTCTGAAAACTCAGATTTTTGCAGTGTATTCCCACTACATGGAGGTGTCTAAAGAATATTCAGAAATTTCAGCTAATCCAAACAGCTGCAGACTGGTGGTTAACTATGGCATACAATCCCCTTGTTGCAGCAGCTCCACTGCCTGTTGGTCTGTTTACAGTCACAGTTCAAGTGCTGGTGATGACCTATGAAGCCCTTGGATTCAGGCTAGCCAAGGACCATATTCTCCCATATGTACCTGCCTATATATTAAGATCTTAAGGGAAAGCCCTGCTCTCCATCTTGTCCCCAAAGATGGAAACAATGGGAAATACCTTAGTTCTTGGATGGAAGACTACTAATTCATACCAGGTGCTGTAAATTGTTTCAGAGGAAAGAACTGACAAACCACCTCAGAGTATTCCTTGCCAAAGAAAATCATCATAAATCAATAGGCAACTTGAAGGCACATACATATGCATGCACTCTCCCTGAAGTCCCTGGGCTGGAAAAAGGTAGATACTGTTGAAAAAGATTTGGTTAACCTTCTCAGTCTCATAAAAATAACAGAAGGGCAAATTATAATAACTGCTCTATTGAATCATTGATGCTATTTTCTTTTAACTATATGCCACACAGTTTAAAGGCCTTGGAGACCCTTGTGCTGAAAGGTTGCACACAAGAACAAAATTCAACACACACACACACACAACTTTAGTTTCTCAGAAGGAGGCAGCTCATGAATTTAGCCTTGGCACTGGAAGTAATGTGCTACAACTAATGAGTTTGCTTGTAATATGTTATCTACATTCCTAAAACATTACTTTTGGAAGAATATCAGTATTTGATACATCTACAGCAAGATTTATAATGATCCTATAAAAAAGAAAACTCTAACTACCCTTCCAAATCAGGGCTGTGGTTCAACCAGTCTGTGGTGACTCAACCAGTCTGTGGTGTAATTTCATCTTTTCCCAATACCTTCCATTTTGCAGAGTATTGTCTTTTCCCACTGATCATGGCATCTCTTGAGGCATCCAAAAAATGATAACATCAGTTTAGTTATCTTGGCTTCTGAGGTCTGGAACCACTGACTTTTTTTAACAGTATATGGTATCCATATAACTATTCTCCAGCATGGGGAATATAGCTAGTTTCTTTATAGCTGCCCCTCCAAGTTCTAGTCATCTTCTGAATCCTTGGGTTATAGTCTCCATTTTGATTAATGTTTCAGCCAATATATAGAACTCTTTTTAAATTATGTTGATGTCTTTATTACCCACTTTAACGTTTTGAAAAGAATCGGTGGTCATTATTTTCTTTTCTTAATATTCATCTGCAACCTTACTATGAGCATTTATTATAGTTGTTAGAAGTGTTGATTTACCCTTCAGCATTGATTCATTATATCTTCCTTAGTTGGGACTAACATATTTGAAAGGAATTTAAAAGTTACTAAAACACATACACTTGTAATAAACCATTACTTTTAAAATAATGGCCAGCAGTATATTTCAAAGTAAGCAACACATTCTTTTTAAAAGTCTACACTGTCATCCTAGCTTGATTCCTTTTTTGCTTGACACAAACAAGTCATTCATGCATCTACCTTATCAAGCACTTTTGTGTAGATTTGATTCCTATGTTAAAAAATTAATGATGAAAAATTGAAAACTCATCATTGATGCTGTATTCACATATCTGCAGATATAAACATGTTATGTTACTAGAAAATCCCTAGTGATCTTGCAGTTTGATGTTTTGTGGGGTATTTGTAATAACTTATTTGATATGTCCCTTTTGTTATTGTCATACGCATTCAATACATTTGTTAAAGAAAGCAAAATCTATTCTAGCAAACGATGTCCCTCAGGATCAACAGGCATCTTTAATAAGCAATCCATGGCAACACTGAAATGTGTAAACAATGTCTGTTCTAATTAAAATGATAAGAGAAGATTCTTGATTTGCATTGACCCCAAATCTTTCATTTTGTATACAGCAGGTAGATTGATCACAGGTGAATCCTGTAAATCAGGGGTGCTCACACTTTTTCAGCATGCTAGCTACTTATAAAACAACCAAGTCAAAATGATCTACCTACCCACTACAAAAATTTGAAACATATAACACAATATCTGCTTTGAGCTGGGCTTTCTGAGTCCACACTGCCATATAATCTAATTGAAAGCAGATAACATGGGATTTTATTCAACTGTGTGGAAAGGACCTCAGATAACCCAGGGCCGGCAGCACTTGGGCGGAGTAGGGAGCCTGCGGTGCAGGACTGAGCCTTCCTCCCGCCCTGCCTGCGATCTACCAGGACGCCCTACGCGATCTACCAGTAGATTGCGATCTACGTAATGAGCACCCCTGCTGTAAATAGACCATGTAAGTATTCATGAAAAGGCATAGTAGAGGTGGGAACAAAGGTAGCACATAGACAATAAGAACGGCAGGGATTTAGTCTACACAGCGCCCTCTCATAATTCCACATCTGATGCTCCACTCATCCAACCTAACAAAAATTTCTCAGAAACCAGGAATGGAGAAAGTGTGGCAATTTCCAACGTCATCAGACTCCATAATCTTTCTCTTCCTGCCAGCAAGGCCAATGGTCAGGTATGAATCAGTGAACTAGGAATTTGAACACTGGTCCTTTATCCACAATAGACCATACAAAACATTTTTCTTCTTGCTAGATCAGTGTATCTCAAATTCTGCTCTTCCAGGTGTTTTGGACTTCGGTTCTCAGAAATCCCAGCCAGCTTGCCAGCTGTTAGGAAGTCCAAAACATCTGGAGGAGCAGAGTTTGAGAAAAACTGTGCTAGATGATTATTTATATTTTGTCAGTTGACCTAGTCATAGAGGCAAATACACTAAGAATGAAATACAATATAATTTCATCAGATGTAAATTTATTCCTGGTAGATGCCCAATGTTTTGATCCAAAACTATTCTTTATTTTTAAAAAGATTTCACATTACACAATTATAGCACTACTTTAACAGTCATGTTAACGTTCTGTGGAATTATGGAATTCGCAGTTGAAGGAGGGGTTGTTACTAGAATTCTCAGCCAGAGAGCTCTAGTGTCTCACCAAATTATAAATCCCAAAAAAATATGACAAAGAGATAGTAGAGTAGGGTTGGTTCAGGTGAAATGTTACAAGCAGCTAAAACAAGTTATTTAGGTATGGATGTGAAGAGCAAAATTGAGTGTGATGAATTCAGAGCAGTGGTTGAATAGCTTTAGACAAGAGGATCATAGCAAGCTGTTTAAGCACTTAACTATGCTTTGCCTCAGATACCAGCACTTAAAATGTTTATTTGAATGTCAGGAGACTCAATAGGCCTTGTTGATCTGGTGTGACACCTGCTGCCACCTGGGCCAAAATGCATGTAATTTCCATGCCACAATACTTGCATCTACTCAACTTACCTAGAGCTGAAGCTAACTAAAACCAGTAAGGGCAAGAAGAGCTGCCATGCACAAAATGAAACATGGTGGTTCCTCTGTTGAATGCTGTCAACTATAATAAACTACAAGCCTTGAAACGTCTCATGTTCAAGACACAACATTGTTTGCATATTACGTGTGGCATAATGTTTGGCCTGTATTAATAGTTAATACCTTTTATACCATTGTGGGTTTTTGAACTACATGCTTACATAATACAGGAGCAACATGTATATAATAAAAAGTAAAAATAAGGGTGTTGCTGTCACGTAATGTATATGAATGTATAATGTGTCATAGTTTGGACTATGAGCCTCGAGAACAGGGTTCAAATCCCACTTGGCCCTGGAACCTATTGGGTGATCTCAGGTAAGTCATACTCTCTCAGCCTCTGAGGAAGGAAAAAGCAAATTCTCTCTGAATAAATGTTGTCCACTTCCTGAACTCATGATAGGCTTTCCATAAGGTCACCATAAGTCCGAAATGACTTGAAGGCACACATCAACAAGAAGCCTATTATTGAAGGGACAGCGAAATCAAAACCTTGTTTAAATACAGTCGCCCCTCCATATTTACAGGTTTGACTTTTGTGAATTTGATTATTTGTGGATTTGATTTTTCTCTCTCTCTCAGAATCCCTAGGTCCTCCAGTGCCATGCTACAGACCATGGAGTTTTGCTGAAGACATAGAGATTCCTCAACAGGTGTTCCCTGAGGTTTCACTTTTGTGTGGGGTCCTGTGTTCCTAACCTCAGCAAAAGTGGTGGCTTGATTGTACTCTGATCCATGAGAAGGAAGAACAGGGACCTTTAAGGTGTCTGAGATGAATCCAAGCAGTAACTTGGAAACTGGACGGCAGTCACACAACTCACTATAATGAAAAGTATTGCATTTCTATTTAAATTATGGCAGTTATATTTTTGAATTTATATAGACCAAGAGTGGGGAAATACAGCCTACAAGCAGCTCCCAAGTTTTTTTTTGCAACTTTATTGCAGCCTCAATTTTAACTTTAAAAAATACATGGAGTGTCAGGAGTAATTCTGCCATGATCTTCTTTGAGTAGGTTTAATCTAGAAAAGTCAATTTTGTAAATAAACCCCTCCCCTGAAACTCTCCTTCTGATCTCTTGCTGTTCTGGAAGGAGGCTTCTCCTGAGATAAAAAAACAGCCCAGGGAAACCAAAACATAGTAAAATGGATCTATATCTTGTATCTTTAGGCACACATCTATCCACACATATATGCCATGTTTCTTTATCTTTTAAGGTAATCTATAAGTGGCAAGAAGAATCATATGACCAAAGGTTTCACATTTACAGAATGACAAGGGAGCAACCATGCCCATACGACACTTACTGGTAATTCAGTTGTTCTGAAATTTCTTAACTATTGTATTTCAGATCAAACCTTTTGCCTCATACAAGCAAAGTATTTGCATTGCTACTGAGCCTTGTTTCCTTCCCCGGCCTAGAACTTTTGACAGATTGTTCACAATAAATACAAGAACTTCACCTCTGGTGGCACAATGGGTTAAACCGCTGAGCTGCTGAACTTGCTGACTGAAAGTTTGGCAGTTCAAATCCGGGGAGCGGGCTGAGCTCCCACTGTTAGGCCCAGCTTCTACCAGCCTAGCAGTTCAAAAACATGCAAATATGAGTAGATCAATAGGTACCGCTTCTGCGGGAAGGTAACAACACTTCATGCAGTCATGCTGGACACATGACCTTGGAAGTGTCTACGGACAACACTGGCTCTTTGGCTTAGAAATGGAGATGAGTACCACCTCCCAGAGTTGGCTACGACTAGACTTAATGTCAATAGAAATATTTATCTTTACCTATAATCTGAATAAATGGTTACATCACCATTCAAGGGGGCCTTGTATTTGCTATAACAACTTGCAATTACTGAGATAAGTGCAAGCAGACTCAAAATTAACTTTAACAATATGATCTGAATTTATGCAACTGAAATAAATCCTCCCACAGCTGTAAGTTCATATTAAATACAGAACCATAAAGAAATATCTACAAATTATCTGGCTATAAATGACCAGAAAACTGCAAATGTTCAAAATTTCTTTAACTTGTTGTTTTTTGTCTTGTTTTTACAATATATGGAACCAGAAGGATTGAATTTAAAGACACAGCCATGTTAAACTGGAATATCAGTTTGCAAAGACATTTTGTAGCACTTTTGACACTAACTGAGGAAAAGAAGTTGATTGCACAAACTTTCATAGAGTTAAGTCTACTGATGAAGTACTGAATAAAATATAGTGTATAAAATAAAGTGGCCGTATGTCAGCTATTTGTCGGTACTAGCGTTGGCTACAGCTCTGTGAACTGCATTTGTTTTAATGTCTATTCCTCACTTTTCAAAGAATGACTGAAGTTCTTACCTTAAGGGGAAGATGTGACTTGAAAGCTTTTGATTTCTAACTCATATCATCTGCTGCAGATACTTTATTCTGCCACTCACAGAGTTCCAAGACTTGTTTCTTTCTATTGTCACCATGATATACCTTTGAATCTAGATTTCTTACATCATTTTACAAATTCCTCATACTGAAGTATGATATAAAAGCATATTGAATTGCTATCAATTCAATATGCCACTTCTGGAGAAGCAGTTACCAGAATTCACTTACTGGGTCAAAAATGTCAAGGGGCTGGAAAAGTCACCAAAACACACCATCTTAAGTTGCTTCTACACTGCCAGATAATCAGGTTATAAAAGCAGAAAATCCACATTATCTGATTTGAACTGGGTTATCTTAGTCTACACTGCCATATAATTCAGTTCAATGCAGATAATGTGGCTTTTATGCAGGTGTGTAGAAGGGTCCTTAGATCCATTGAATGACACCTCTCCTCATAATTCTAATATCACAGAAGGATGTGATTTAGATGCAAACTAAGCCATGGTTTGATATCGGCAGAAATCACACTCATGCTCTTCCTGTCCTCACCCATTTAATATAGCTCATAAGAAGATCATACAATTTCATTTACTGACAGTCACAGTTTATTGGGTCTACAAAAAGTACATTGGGTATCTTAACTATGGTTTAAGAAAACATGTCATGTAAATATTATAAATAAATAAATATTTAGTTCTTCAAATATTATTTAAAGTGTTTTTATATCTCAGCCACAGAAGCTGGATATCATATTTTGCTGTGATATGATCCAGTGGTAAGTACAAGTTACTAAGATACCATAAAAATCTCTCTAGAGTCAAAAGGATACTCGAAAGCATTAACAGCTTGGTTCATTATACACAAAGTACAAAATATGTCAGACATATTAACCCAGGCATGGGCAAACTATTTTTTGCCTTGGGGCCACATTGTGGGCCTGACTGAGAGGGAGAGAGCCTGAGAGAAGTTGGGGCTGCGAGGGGGCGGGGCAGAGTCAATGTTGTATCCTCAGGCTGCTCACTCCATCCTTATGCCGGGAAGCAAACGAGGCATGTGGCAACTGCCCCAATCATCATCTCCCAGTCTTCAGGATGTTCTCTCGGCATTATGCTGGGCAAGACAGGTGAAAGCCTAGAGCACTCCAGAGGGTTCTTAGCCACTGCGTGCCTTCCTCAGGCCATCCTCTTGGCATAAGGATGGGGCTGCTTACACCATCTTTATGCTGGGAGGAGGGCGAGACATGCTGTGTCTGAGAGCGGTCCAGAGGGTTCTCAGCTGCTGCATGCCTTTCTCCTCTGTCCTTTCTGCATAAGGATGCAGTGGGCCACTATGCCTTATGCTGGGTACAGGGAAAATGAGGAGGGCCTGAGGAAAGTGCCCAGGGAGCTACATCCAGCCCCCAGGTCTTCGTTTGCATGTGCATGAGTTAGCCTAAGAGTGTTGTCCCTATGCAGTGGTCTTTGTTCCAAGATAAGTTCAGATACAGTTTGTACATTGTGCCTGGAACAAGGAGTTAAGAAAGAGAGTGTTGTACCATACACTGAGTCCCCCAGGGGTGAGAAAAGCGGTATATAAATACTGTAAATAAACTGTACCATCTAAAACATCCTCTTTGATTATTCCCTGATAAGAGATGCTCACAGAAAGATACATCATAGGAAAAGTTACTTAGATAACTCTCAGAATTCTCTAGCCAGGGCAGACAATACATGTGTTAACTGTATAATTCTGGGAGTTGTACTCCAAAATATAAACCAATTGGCTTTTATAGTTGGAAGGTACAAATAATAGAGCTACTGTTCTGAATCCTATTGGCCCTGAATCCCCCTCCAGGGGTAGAGAAAGACAGGGTACAAATATTTGAAATATTTGAAATAGACCTCAAAAGAATAAACCCACTGAATAAAATTTAAATGGTGAGTTGACACATTCATAAATTGTATTGATTCAATAGGTCCACTCTAGTGTGATGTAATGGTTAAAGAAATAGAATATGACTCTGGAAATCAGGGTTTGCATCCCCCGCTTGGCCATAGAAATGCACTAGGTGATCTAGGGCAAGTCACAGTCCCACAGGCTCAGAAGAAGGCAAAGGCAAATTCCGTCTCAATAAATCTTGTCAAGAAACCCCCATGATAAATTTGCCTTAGGGTCTCCATAAGTTTGAAGTGATTTGAAGGTACACAACAACAGTTGAGATGAACATTCCTTCAACAAGGAGGCTTCAAGAGTTAATGGTTCTTGAGTAACTCATCTTCTTGAAAATTTGGTTAGCTTTAATATGGTACAGCAACTACTATTTAGAAATGGATGTGGTAAAGAAACCACAAACTTCATCCATGCATTCTCATTGCAATGTCCTCTTTGCCCACAAATATCATGTAAAAAACTATCTTTTCTAAAAGATTTCCTGCCAGAAAACAGTTGTAATTTTTCCACTGTAGAAGGCCTCAAAATGTAAAGCATTACATCAAAAGCTAATTGTGAAAATAATTTTCTCACTTAACAGTAGAAACATACATCACAACAAATGACTTTAAAATGATTTGTTCAGCCGTTACTATGATGCCTTCATTATTTTGAGAAAGAGGTCTATTGATTATTTGTCAATGTCAATAGAACCCTGTAAAAATTTTGAATGGGATTACAAACCAAAGGCAGGAGTAATTATTGCCCTTCTAGAAGGAAAATAATGCAATTTTAAAAAATACTTTCTTTGGTTTCATCTCAACATTCTTAATATAAAACAGTAACACCACTAGCAAGGTTAGTTTTCTCAATGCAACACTTGTCCAAAACATATATGTGCTAATCAGTTGGCTTATTTGTCCTATCCTTTTTTTTTTTTTTTTTTTTAATTTATTTTTATTGTTTTCAAATACAGGAATAAAACTTGGGGAGGGTGGGGGAAGGGGGGAAAGGGAAGGGGAGTGAGGGTAAGACACAAAGGGAATGAGGTTACACCGTAGGCTCCCGTCCAGTCGATCCGGTCTCTCCAAATTAGGTGTCCCGCACTATTCTCTCCTGGCCCTTATGCCAGCTTTCTCCTCTTCCATAAATTAACCTTCCAGGCGCGCTCATTGACTGATCTTGCCTATAACTTTGGGGCTCAGCTCATTTAGGTAAACGCTGACTTTTGCCCAGTTTGTCTTAGACTTATTGCTTTGATCCACGATCATGCTCCTTAGATTATCCAGATCTATGATTTCCCTGATGCGGCAGAACCAATTTTTCACTGATATCGGGCCTTCCTTTTTCCAATTCTGGGCAATTTCCATTCTTGCCGCTGTAGCTAACATAGAAAAAATCCTTTCATTATTATTGTCCCAGTTCGTGACATTGATAAGGAGTAGGTAGGAGCCCGGTTTCATCTCAAATTTAGCCCCTAAAATTTTTTCCATGTGAGAATGAATCTCCCCCCAGAATGTTCTTAAAATCTTACAGTGCCACCAGCAATGCATGAAGCTGCCTTTCTCCTTCTTACACTTCCAGCATAAGTCACTCATTGCCGGGTAGCATCTGGCCAAGCTCACCGGGGTGTGGTACCAGTGGTAGTACATTTTGTACCAATTTTCTGTCACATGAGAAAAGCCCAATTGTCTGATTTTAACCCTCCAGAGGGTTTCCCACTCCCGTAACATGATTGAGTGACCCAGATCTTGAGCCCATCGTGTCATTGTGTCCTTGATCGTTTCCGTTTCTGTCTCCCACTCGAGTAATTGATTATATAGGGTACTTATTATTTTTTTATGTGACTTCATAGTTTTCTCCCAAACCGTAGGCTGTGTGTTAAAATTCCTCTGTACATCCCGCTTGAAGCTTTCCTTACATTGGGCATAGTGAAACCATGACATTTCGATGGATTGATCTCTTAATTCTTCTAGCGGTTTGAGTGACCACTCCGTACCCACTTTGGTGATCAGCTGTTCGTAAGTATACCATTTACTGGTTGGGAGTTCCCTGATCTGTTGGGCCTCCTGTGGCGATAGCCATTGTGGTGTCGCTTGGTAGAACCGGTCCTTATATCTATTCCAACTTTTAAGGAGTGATGCCCGTATAAAATGGTTCGAGAAGTTTTTTTCCACCAGCGCCTTCTCGTGCCAGAGGTAGGCGTGCCACCCCCGGCGCAGATCAAACCCCTCCACTGCTAGCAGGTTACTGTCTTTCAAAGTGGCCCAGTCTACCACCCAGCTCAGAGCGGCTGCATCATGGTACAGTTGAATTTGTCCTATCCTTCAGCACATGAAAATATAGTGTTGTCCATGTGCTTGTCTCAAAGAGGACAAAATGGCAATCATATCTTATACAGGAAGCATACAACTCCCATGTTACGGTAGCTCTACTGGCTGCCAGTTTGTTACCGGGCACAATTCAAAGTGCTAGTTTTGGTCTATAAAGCCCTAAACAGCCCCGACTCAATGTACCTGTCTGAATGCATCCCCCCTTATGAACCACAACTGAGGTTAAGATCCTCTAAGGCCCTGCACTCTGTCCAACCATTATCACAGGCGCAAATGGTGGGGATGAGAGAGAGGGCCTTCTCGGTGATTGCCCCCGGCTATGGAACTCCCTTCCTGGTGAGATCAGATCGGCCCCCTCCCTCCTTTCCCTCAGTAGAAAGCTTGGTTGTGGGACCAAGCTTTCAGGACAGTGGAATAAAGCAGTGATATGAAACCTTACCAGGTGAATTAGATTTGATGCAGATGATCAAGATGGTTTTAAACAGTGAATTTAATGCGGAGATAAAAGTTTTTAATGTTTATGTATGCATATCATATCATTAATTCTTGTCCCGGCATTCAATGTTTGCCATATATATGCTGTACTCTGCCCTGAGTCCCCTTCGGGGTGAGAAGGGCGGAATATAAATGTTTTAAATAAACACATAATAAATAAATGATTTGTTTAAAATGAGACCAAATCAAGGGCACAGAAACATGTCTTTCAGAAGAATACTGCCTAATTTTACTGATTAAGTTTCAGAATGGAAAGCAATCCGATTGCATGCCTGCAGGAAATATGCTGGAGATCAGCAGTGTTGGGACTACCATTTCTTGTCACTGGCAAATTTTATCCGCTATTGGTTTCTATTGATTATTTTCATTGTTCATGTCTGTAGTTCTATCTAATCTATGGGCACATCTGCACAAACACTATAACTTGAGTGCCATCTGGCCCCAATGCAGGGTACAGCCACTTAATGCAGGTTTGCCCTATGTTAGGGAAAGTCAGGGAGTGCTCTGGAGCTTTTGTGTAGTGTGAACTTCAGGATAGCGTGAACAGTTGGGATGGCTCTGATTCAGAATTGGCTACACTGTTCACATGGGCCATTGTCACCATCTGGCTTTCCCTGCACTCTATGGTGCAGCAAAAACAGAGTGGCATTTAACTATGTCATGTTGCCATTGTCGTAGAGGCAACCACAGAGCTCCAAAGAGCTCATGGCCATCCATGAGCCTCTTTGATGTTGTAAGCAAAGGTGCCTATGTGACTCAGAGAGTGACCACATGACCCTTCTTTGAGTAAGGTGTGTCTTTGCTTAGGTGGGTTCAGTCCCACTGGACAGTTTAGGCTCTGTTCCACTGCAGCAGGGGATGGAGGCACATAGGGTAGCCACCTCAGAGGTCAATGGAGTACTACCACTCCAGTAACTAACCTATGTGGATGGGCTCATTAGCACCTTTAGTTTCAACCTACGGTCACCAAGGTTTAATCAATAAACTTTTTTGAACCCCAGGATTCTGCAATCAAGCTTGTACAGCTGCACATATCCAGGGTTCCTTGTATATGTTCCATAACAAAACTAGTCCACAATACGTTTGAGGTTAGGAAGAGCAGCTTTCATGTCAAAGACCATTAGTTCCATAATTGTTTCTATTCTTATAGCTTTAATTTTATAAGGTGAGAAATGAAATGTGTAACTTTTAAAAAGGGTACAGGATTTTCATATTCAAACCTATTACTGCAAAACTATAAAAAGTTGAATATTCATTAAGTGAGAGGCTGTATCTGAGAGATGGTGCATACACTTTGCATGGAGAAGACTCCAGAATCAATCCCTGACATTTCCAGATGGGACTAAAATACTACTCCTTTGAAATCTTTGGAAACCACTAACAGTCAGTGGAAATAATACTTGGTTAGAAGAACCAACAGATTGACTCAGTATAAGGCAGCTTCCTGTGTCCCTTGTATGTTTATAATTGTGGATATTGTTACCAAACTAAGAAAAAAAGCACATGAATACTATTTTGTGTGTGCACCTGTCAACCATTTTTTTTATAGAAAGGAAATGTAGGACACAGTACTGTTTAGGGTTCCACTGGAGAGTTTTCCATTGGAAAAAAAGTGAGTAATGAATTCTTTGCACGCAGGTCTGGCTCATGCCCACCTCTGGGTCACAGCCAAAACACTGAAGTTTTTTGGCCATGCTTAAAGCTAAACTTATTAAAGGCACATTCCAGAAATGTGATATCCTTTGATTATGGGCTTTTGTTTAGACTTCAGGAGAGATCTGTAGAATTCCATTAAAATGAATAAAATATAATGAACAAACAAAGAAATGCAATTCTTCACATTTAAGTCCATTGTTGAATAATTACCGAGCATGGCCCATCTTGTTGTAATTATGGATACCGAATATTGGCCTGTGTTGGTGCCATTTATTGAGAAAACTGGTTCATCAGCTTTGCTTGATTTAGCTCAAAAAATATGTTTCTTCAGCACAAGTTTCAAATATAATTGCAAGTGATTGAAGCTTTCCATCTATTCCTACCACAGTCCAAAAGAATAATAGTAAAAAAAAATGCTGATCAAAGCTATGCTAACCATCCAAAAACGTTCATCATCCTGAAATGTAAATCGCAGCTTGATTAAACCAATCACTCATGCAATGCATACTAGCCATAGTAATGATGGCAACATTTGAGATCCCAGTGTTCAGAATCTGCTTAAGTGAAGTCATCTTGCCAAGAACAAGAAAAAAAACCTCCAGATTTTAGAGGGAGCTGCTCAACAAAGGAAGATGCAAAGACAAGTAAGCCAATTTCTACTGTTCATTCACCAGGACTTCTAGAGGAGGTGTATGTGCATATGTTGGACTTTCCTTGAAAAAAAATCATAAGGGTACATAACACTGGAACAATCAAACTGTTGTTGAAGAATTGTTTTCATCCATTTGTGTACTTTTCTTCTGTATCTTTTTCAATATTGGCAAGGAGAGAAAGTAAACAGTATATCAACCTGAACAAAAGTAGATATTAAGTCAATATATCCATAAATATACATTAGCAAAATATTGTTTCTTCATGTTTTTAATAGCATATTCTTTAGAACTGGAGTTCAGATTGTAAAAAATAAAACTAATCTAGATCACAAACATAAGCTGCAACCTTATACATGCCTACTTGGGACTAAGCCCCAATGTGAACATATATAGTACATATAATATATGTACTGTATTAACAAGCAGATGTTCATAAAATTTCTATGGGGAATAAATTCTTGGACTTTGCACGGATATGTGAACCCGTGGATAATAGAAAATCTTATTGTAATTAAGGATGTCTGGCTCAAGAATACCTTAGAGTTGCCTTGGAAAACCTATAAAATGCCTAGAGAGGATATATTTTGTTGGATGTGGATAAATTAAATCCAGGCCCATGGATACAGGGTTGTACTGTAGGTTCTTTTGAAGCAACACACTTGTTTTTGTTGCATTTAATAAAACAATTTCCAAGTCTCATCAGTCAATAGGTAACACATAGGTATAAATATTTCCATTGTAGTCATACCTACAGTATACCTACAGTATTTACTACATACTTTCATCAATATTTACAGGAAATAATCCAGATATGGCCTTAGCAACTAACAGATCTCCCCTTCAAATCAGAAGTCCATACTAAGGCACCTTAATGCAGAAATCTGATCTTATAGTTATTTATTTATTTATTATGTTAGCATGCCCATTCCACAATGTTCACTCCAATATGGCTGCCTCGTGGACAATGTTGATGGCACCATTTGGACAAGTGTCCTCCCCCTCCCATGGTCAGAACACAAAGTCTCCAGTGCACTGAAGTACTCAGGTACCATTCTCTGATCCATTTATCACAACTTTCCATTGATACTCATTTCTGTCTTTCTTGGGGGAGGTATTGAGGAGTTCCTTCAGTAAAGCAACAAACATGCAAATTGACTAGCTCTGTTCTTAACTATATATAGGCTACTTCTTTGGAGATACTCAGGTGGGAAATATTTACTGGAAACTTGGCAATTGCAGCATGTGAAATATGATGATGAATAAAGTACCTTCTGAAGAAGAAAACCTTCTAATCCATATTCTCAATAACTGGAAGAATAAGTCAAGCTATTTTTTTCACTCTTGCTGGAAATATTTGCTGACCTTTCAACAACAGTATTTTGAAAGGAAGATTACAGAATGGTACCTGAGCAAGTTGGCTCAAATGTTCCAAGGTAACAAACTGAAGGGCAAAGTTAACTGTTTAGACCATAATAATTGTACTTATTGCAAACATTTGAAACAGAATGCACTCTTGTCACAATGCCCAATGGAAGAACATACTTAAAAGAGAATACATGCAGAGGCTTGGGGGTTACAGGGAGTGGTCAACCCCCCTGTTTAAAGAACTGCACTGGCTGCCATTTATTTTCTAATCCTAATTCAAGGTATAGGTGATCACCTACAAAGCCCTAAATGGTTCAGGACCCGCCTACCTTCGTGACCGGATCTCCCTCCATGAACCAGCTCGAATACTCCACTCTTCAGGGGAGGCCCTCCTGTCACCCCTGCCAGTCTCACAGACTCGTCTGGTGGGCTCAAGGGAGAGAGCCTTCTCCTCTGTGGCCCCCAACTCTGGAATTCCTTGCCCAGAGAGATTAGGAAAGCCCCTACTCTGGAGACCCTTAAAAACACCTGAAAACTTGGCTCTTCCGCTGTGCTTTCGGAGAGTCGTTAATTTCTATCATTGCTCTCCTCAATGTCCCCATTCTCAGAGTCCATCCCCCCTCCCCCATAAAGGATGTTTTCCCTGAAAAGGATGCTATTTTGAGTATCCCACCCTGAGTTTTAACATTTTAACATTTTATATATGTGCTTGCGGGCTGCCCTGCCTTTGTGATTTTAGATATCTAGTTGTATATTGTTTTTATTTATATGTATGTATCTTTTTATTGTGTTTATTGATTTTATTTTATTGTAATTTGTTGTTTGGGCTTGGCCTCGTGTGAGCCGCCCCGAGTCCCCATTGGGGAGATGGGGCGGGGTATAAATAAAGTTGTATTATTATTATTATTATTATTGGGAGTTTTGCTTTTTACTAGGAAAACTCTAGAGAGAACATGTACGGCTATGCCGTCACGCCTGGCTTAAGGAGAGTGACTGTAGGGATTGCTGAAAAGAATCTATGGCCAGGAGATTGTGGATGCCTTCCTCTGGAGGAGAGGGGCCCCAAAGATTCCACAGACCAAAGTTCTTACTTGTACTGTGGGTGGTGAGTTGTCTAGGTATGTGTATGTATATATGTTTGTAGTGTATATGTTTGTAGTGTATATGTTTGGTGTATTTAAATAAACACTTAAAAATTAAAAATAACGGCACAAATAGCTACTAAAGAAATGTAAAGAGGAGATCTATGCATGTTTATAGAGAAGGCAACTTGCTTAGGGCATATTTAAAGATAACTTCAGGATCAAAGATTTATTAGGTATGAGACAATAAAAAAGATTTAACACACATTAGTACAGAGCAATAAATATAAGAGGTAATGATGCTGCTTGGCATTGGATTGTGGGCAGCAGTCTGAACTGAGCCATGGGACTATCTAGTAGTAACCAAAACTGAAGAGCATACAAGAGCAAATAAAGACCAATAGATTAAAGAGTCATGCAAAAGGTCTGTAAGATTCTGATGCTGCAGTAAGCCATAAATCAACCAGTAGTCCTAATGTAATATTTAGTGCCCAGAACATGGCAGGCACGAGGCCAAGCAGATACACATAAATGCAAAGGCTTTCCATTCAGGTTCCAGGCGCTCCTGTCATTTTCCAAGTCTTGGGAAGAGTTTAACATGCCTCATCCATGTTCTAGTATGTTTGTAACTACACCATATCATTGGAGCTTCCTACTTAGTTCCCTTCCCCTTTAAAGGCGCTAAGACTTTGTGTTGGTAACAGGGTTTGGAAATGTGGGGGAGTACCCAGTGAGTATACTCATCTATAGGCCTCAAAACTTGAATAAACTTATCCATGGGGAAATGTGAGTACGGTATGTTATCTCTTCTCCAAAAAAGGGAATCATCTTTTTCTCTGAGTAGAATGCTGAAAGGCATGTGTTAATCCATCCCAGGAGAACCTAAAAGGAGCAATAATCCCCTCTACTGTCTCTGCCATGACACAGCTTCTAGCCTTTTTGAATGCCTGGGTGGCTGGCCTCCTAAAGTGGCTTTGGTGTTTTGCTCTCTATGTGGAATGACTCAACTTATCCATGGGTCATAATAAGATCCATAAGTGTGACCCCAAAATCTGTCCTTGACTTGACTTACATATGAGTATGAAACTCCCTGATAGAAAGCAGAGAATCCATGCATAGTAAGCAAAGAATCCATGGGTAGTAAGCAATCATCAAGAATCCTTGTATTAATCAAGAATTCTTGTGTTGGTGTTTATTCTAAGAAACTGTACTCAGAAATCAAGAGGAGTAGAGTAAAAACAAACTGTTACATAAAATAACATTCAGTTCCAAGATCAGACTATTCCTTGCCTTATTGGATGGAGTTTATATACAAAACAGAACATGCTGCTTACTATGGACATGCTGCTGAATATGGCCTTTGCATGGCACTTATTTATTTATTTACTATGTTTAATATACCACTTTTCTCAGCCCTCGGGCGACTCAAAGCGGTTAACAGAAGCAAAATTCAATGCTCAAAACATCATAAAACAGTTGCAAACAATTAAAACAGTAGCATAATAAACAATAATTATAAATCAATAAAATATCTCATTAGCCTCTCATAGTTAAAATTAAGATCCAGTCTCATCATCCAATTGTTCCATATTCCTATGTTCGTTACACTGCCTTTTCAAATGCCTGTTTGAACAACCAGGTCTTCACTTTCCTCCGAAATGTTAACAGGGAGGGGGGCAATCTAATATCTGTAGGAAAGGTGTTCCATAGCCGAGGGGCCACCACTGAGAAGGCCCTGTCTCTCGTCCCCACCAAACATACTTGTGATGCAGGCGGAACCGAGAGCAGGGCCTCCCCAGACGATCTTAACGTCCTAGCTGATTCATAGGAGGAGATGCGTTCAGACAGGTAACTTGGGCCAGAACTGTTTAGGGCTTTATAGGCTAAAACAAGCACTTTGAATTGTGCCCGGTAGCAAACTGGCAGCCAGTGGAGCTGGCGCAACAGAGGAGTTGTATGCTCCCTGAGCACCGCTCCTGTTAGTAACCTGCCTGCCATCTGTTTGACCATTTCAAGCTTCTGGACAGTCTTCAAAGGCAACCCCAGGCTGATAACATTTAGTTGTTTTTACAATATGGAGCTTGGTTACATATACTGATGGTTATAAAACATTTCTTCACTCATGTTTACAATACCTTTCAAAGGGGAAGAGATTCAAAATGTGAGGATATGCTGTATGGCACCAGTCCCTTCAAACATTATGGACTGAGCAAAGATCTACACCACTACTGCATTGGCCGTATTAAAGAGGTCACACTGTTACTGCTTTTCTTGCTGTGTAATTACTTGTTTCCTTTTCAGGTGAACAAATCATCACTAGAAGTTCAGCTTATGTTAGTAATTTCTTACATAGTGTCCCATTTACTCCCACACCTGTTTTCAGTGTGGGAATCCATACTGAAACTCAGCCCAGCAATTAGTTCTCAGTAAGTATGTTAGAGTAGTCACTTTGTTGACTGATCTAAATACACTGCTGACAGCTAGTTAATTTCCTTTGATTAGACTGAAGACATGCTTGAGAATGAGAGGTAGGTATGCAATGTTTATGTAGAATAAGAGATATTTACAGAGCTTCAAGATTCTGAAACAAAATTTTAAAAATAAAGGTAGTTTGGAGGGCAGAAGAAACATATAAAGGCTCAATTTGGTGGCATGTACAGATTTTAGCCAAGGTCACCCACCGAGCAGACCAGCTCTTATCACATGACGTCGTGGTGGCTCAGTGGGTGAAACAGGATGCATATACCGCTGACAGGGCAACACGGTAGAGCTCCCGTGTTGCCATACAGTCTATGGGGAAGCTATGCATGCTCTCCCAATGTGATTGCCCTCCCTTAGATCTGGGTGATGTGGGGCATGGGAAACTGTATTCCTCACACCCTGTAGCAAAACAGAGCACCACCGCCACCAGCCACTGGAGATGAGGTGGCAAATTAAATGTTAATGAATTAATTACACCCAAGAAGAAAATGGGGCAACTGGTGACACCATAGCTTTTAAACTCACTGGATGGTCTGAATTGAAGAGTAAAGTAAGTAATTTATTTAGAGTATGCTGATTGAATTTTTAATATATTTTTGTTGCGTATTTCTTCTTAATGGCCACACCCCAAACTCTGGACTTCCTTGCCCCCAGACACTAAACTGGGCATCCTCTTTGTTACTTTTTGTGGTATAATGGAGACCTTCTTGTTCAGACCAGTGTTCCTTTCATGAGTATTTACTGTTTTTGATATTAATTTGTTTTAGTATAACATTCTACAATTGTAGAGTTTTTTCCCCAAAAAGTACCAAATCCCCATCCCAGCCAAAATAAAAAAATGAGAATTTGCATGTTTTCTAATGTGCCAGGGACCACTATGTTTGTGTGTGCCTGTTGGTTCATTTCTTTCCTAGAAACTCACTATGCACTGGCAGCTAATAGTTTTCAGACCAGGATGGCCACCACTTTATATACCTATATAGAGGTCTATATACAGTAGGTGTCAGAAACAATGTGTGTGTGTGAAAGAAGACATGGAAAATATATTAACACCTTCACTTTAACATTTTATTCATCATTCTATTTCCCCCTAAAGCCTGCTTTTTTAATTAAAAAATGAATATTAATAAACATACTTGGGTGGGGGGAGATAAAACCCATTTCATAATAGTCGCACACCAAGCCTCATGTTCCTAGCTGATTCACTGATCTCAACTTTAATTCCCACTTGGCAATTAGCTTTTGAATATTGTTTTCCCACGATTTTCTAACACCAAGTTTTCAGCTGCTTGGCTATGTCCACCAAGTACATCTGAAGCATGCAATGTTGGCTTGGCCCTGTGTTGTTTTTTCCAACACTTGTTGGCAGTACAAATGGGAAAAATTCTCCATGACAGGGTTGCATCTGTTTGAATTTTGCATGTTCTCCACTTTAATAGATCATACAAATGTTCATGTTCTTACCTGGAATGAAGGCTTCTTTGCCTTGGCTCCACAGTAATGGAAAACCATAATTTCTTGTCATGTAATGTTAGCTTGTGTGCTTACCCACCTATCTGTGTTCTAGAGAAGATCAAAAACTCATGGTTTTATTTTTTGGAACCAAATCCAATTCTTGGTAATGCTTAAACTTTGGAAACTATGGTTTGTTATTCAATGAAATCATAATTTCAGATCTTGGTTTTATCCTGTTGACTAATCAGAGCTTAAACAAGCCACTGTTCCATGAATTTGAGCACCAGATACATACTTTCTTAATTTGAAGCAGAAGCAGAAATTGTTTTTTCTCATTGTTTGCTGATGAGGGATAAGGTAAATTATGTAAGCCTGGGAGTTGCTATGGCTTTTTCACAAAGCAGAAAATTTCCCAGTGAGTTTAAACCTTGCGTTTACATCCTCCAGTCCCAAGATATTTCAAATTCCAGCCCTATGTAATCATCACACACCTGTTTCCTTTTAACTGACAGGATCTAGTAGGATCTAGAGCAGAGGCGGGAATTTAAGGATGTCTCAGACCAAGAAACCAGTTTTAACAACTCTGTGTATGGCACTTCCAAGTGCTAGGTTAAATTATTCAATTGAGTTTTGGGGTAGGTGAAATACAAATGCTACATGTAGGCTCAAGTCAATTTATGGTGGAAAAATCTTCCCTTCCTCTCTCTCTCTCTCTCCATGCTAAGGATTTATCCTTATGAAGTGTCCAACAGGGGCAGTTGCATTTCTGTTCCAAAAACATTCATTTGAACTGGCACTGGCTTTAATGGCAAGGGCTTCTGTTGAAGATGTAAGGCTGGACAGAAGGGGGAAACACTCAGTCACACAATTAAGATAACACTACTCGCCTGAAACCCCAAATTTGGCTGGCTCTTAAAAATCACTAAACCCAAGTTTTTGGTGGTGGGGAATTAATGCACCCAACAGTAGTATCTGTGTATGAAGGAATATTAATCTAAGGTTCATTTCATAATGAAGATAGGACAGCTTCATGTCAGGAGGAACATGTATATCATGGGTATCCAACCATTTGATTACACTGACCAGGACCCAACTTGGTGGTGGACAGAGAAATTCTGGAAAGCTGCCCCCCTCCACATCCTATGTGTTTTAATTTCTGCTCAGGAGGGATGAATATCCTCCATAGTTCAATTGTGGAGAGCTGGAGATGCAGGAACAAAGAACAGCGGGATTCCATAGTGGAGAGGGAAATTATCTTCTCTTCAATGTTCTGACAGAGCTTCTTTCATCAGCATGAGTACCCAGTTGGATCCTGGCCCTTATATACTTTCAGAACTGTGCTTGTTTAAAACCAAAGCTGTTTAACAACTGCTGTATCAGAACACAATGCAGTGAGAAACAGGGATCTAACTGGGAGCCATTTGCAACCCCTTATCACATGGTGAATCCAATTATCATATGATAGCTAAGGACTTCTATAAAATATTATCTCTCCTATCTGTTCATTTTCTGCAACACTCAGCAGGCAGAAAGGAGAGAGATTTGCCTTTGGTGAGCTTAGTACCATATGCTGTGCATCTAACTGGCAGACCAATTTAAAATCTATTTGATTAGCTGATTGAATTGGGTAAATTTAATAACACATTCCAAGGCTCATGGAAGAGGTTTTTGTTATGTGTGTGAGATCAGAAATAAAGAGAAAAGTCTTACAAGACTTCAGTAATACAATAATACTCCCTCTAAAAGTTGTAGAGTCAGAAACATGAGCTGCAGTGTAGTCTCCCCTGTTCTACATAGAAAAGTCATTTTGTCCAAGGATTTCTGCATTAAACATTCAAGCACATTTTTAAAAGCCTCATGAGATTTGCTCCAGACAATACATATTCAGGTTGTGTCATCATAAAAGTTATACTGAAGGTCAAAGCATGACAATTTAGAGTGGAAAGCAAAGGATTTCTAAAATACTGTTTTTCAGAAATACACTAAAATTTTCAATTGTATACTGTCTCATTGTAGGAGACATAAGCTTTGTATACACCCAGTGCCAGAAAGTACGTATATAATATTGGCAGTATGCCTATAAATATAATGCTGTCCTTTCCTTATTTGCCTTGATCTAGTATGAACAAGGCTAAGAGATTGACCATAGAAATGTGCAAGAAGACTTAGTGATGCTTCGAGAAGTGTTCTCTCTCTAGGCCTTCTGCGAAATTCTGTGGTCTATGAATCATGCTGCAGGCCTAAAAAGTATATTTCTTTCGGTATCACTAAGGACCTCATCAGACGGGGCTTGGGAAGCATCCTAGGACAATTCCCTGATAGTCCAGCAACTAATGGGCACACTACCCATCCCACATAGTCACTGGACTGCCGGCAGAGGCCCTGCCCACAATTGGAGTCAAAGCATCATAGGAAGCTTCCTTCCCAACATGGGAACCTGCCTATGTTGTACTGGCCACAATGGAGCCAGCACAAATCTTTACCATTCAGGCGACACTTCCCACTAATGATGAGGGAAGCATCACCATGAAAGAGTGGCATGCAGGGTGATGAATTTGTGCTGCTGCCCTCTGTTTCTTTGGTGAAGCCACGTGAAGTGGGGCACCAGTCAGTCCTTCTGTGTAATTCTATGGTCTTGGCCAGAAGCCATGATATTGCTAATTTCAGATAAGGAAAACAGGGTTCCAGAGAATATGTGAAAATCTAATTACAAGAAGAGTCCTGAAATTGATCCCTTGCATAAATATGAGGGCCTACTGTATTGTTATTGTTTTGTAAGCTATGGCCACAGGTTCAACTTTATAAGAACATTGAAAAAGTTATGCTACATCAGATCTGAGTCCCCCTTCGAGGGTGGAGAAGGGCGGGTTATAAATAATTAAAATAATTAAATAAATAAATAAATCAAAGGCTTAGCCAATCCAACGTTCTGTCCAAACACTAGCCAATTAAGTTCCTTATGGAAAGTTTGGCATCAGGACTTGAAGTACATCTATAATCCTCTAGAAATAGATAGAAAGCAGCATCATGCTTCTTATACTGAAGGTAGCATACAGTCATTGATGGTCCTAAGTTCCACAAATATATCTAATCATAGCTGTGCTGTGCAGCATTTAATGTGATCAGATCTACACTCCTTCTTCTGATCTGGTTTAGCTGGTGAGGTACTTCCTTCTTGCTTCCATCTAGTGGTGTGTTGACCCATGAAGCATCAATACTGGAAGGTGTATCCTTGCCTGTAAGGTGTGTCTACCTTCCCAGGACCCAAGATCAACGAATGCAGAAAGCTACAAATTCCACAAGATGACACTTTAAGTGAGATCACAGTATTACACATGTGTAGTGTTAAGGGCCTCTTCTCCTTCTCCAGGTCTTAAAGCATCTGCTTTCTTATTTCATTTCCTTTCACAAAGCTTTGACACCAATTTTTGCTGAGGAACTGAATATGCAACCCCTATCTCACAGGGAGTAGGTGTGGTGACAGTTTTCCGCCTGGTTGGAAATGAATTCAATGACAAAAACTCATTTGTAACATCTGCCGCTTACTTTCCCCAGATACAGCCCTTTCTTGATTGAAATGTATAGAGTATAGGGGAGTATAGAAAATTGTATTGGAAATAGCTGACTATTATGAAATGCTTACTATTCTTTTTTTAGAAGGCAAAAACTTGCCTCCGTCTATCTGTTATTTCACAGCATTGATTAGAATCTTAACAACAAATATTGAAACGCAAAGTTTAACATAGCTTTCTCCTAGAACAATCTCTCAGGGTAATTTCCAAAAAAAGTAACTGTCTAAAATATATGGCCCAAGAACCCAAACCCAGTCCAATAGCCTCATATTTAAAGTAGTCACCTTATGGTTTTCAAAAAAGAAAACAGAACAGCCTTTTAAATAGTGTTGGGTTGAACAGCCCTTCTGAAATGTAGCACAGCCAGGCTCGTTTGCCCCGGGAGGGCTGGGAAGCGGTCCCGGGGTTCCATTAGCATTAGGGCCTGCAGCAGCGGAGATTGATTCAGAGGATGAGCTAGATGACTGGGGCGAAGCACAGGGCCCTTCAGATGGGCCTCGTTCCGTTGCAGAGAGCCTGGCATGGGATGATATGTTGTTTGGAGAGAGCGATGAATCAGATTACCAGGTGGACATGGGAAACAGCGAAGGGAGTTATGAACACCCGGGGGAGGAATTCGCAAGAGGATCAGAATGTAAACATGGCAGAACCCGAGTGGGAAAGTGCTCGGGAGGAGAGCTCCCAAGATGATAGCGACACATCTGCTGAAAGGCAAGGTCGAACCTTTGATAGGAGACGGGACATAGAATCTACGAGGAGGGCTTGGTCTAGAGTGCTAGACCGGCCGAGGTCCGTGAGTGGAGATTGGAGACGCAGAAGCCTAGAGCGGCGCGGACCTCGGCCGAAGGATTAAGTATACGTCCCGTGGGAATCTTTCCTCAGTTCTCCGGCCACGTCTTTCCTGACTAGGCGAAACGGAGTTAGACCACAAGCCTGTGGTGGTCATCAAGCCTTGCCTTGCTATTGCCTTGTTCCTGTACCGCATGGGATTGCGGAGCCTTGTCCTTGTTTCCTGAACCGCATGGAATTGCGGAGCCTTGTCCCTGTTTCCTGAACCGCATTGTATTGCGGAGCCTTGCCAAGCTTCAAACCGTTTGCTAAGTTTACTTTGGACAATTTTGCTAATACCTTTTGGACTATTACTTATCTTTGGACTATATACTCTTTGAACTTGATTTTATACTCAATAAACTAGTTAGCCTTCAGTACGTCTGTGTGTGTGTTTAAGGGGCCCGCCAGGTCCGTGATCGTGACAGCTGGCCGGAGAACTCCAAGAACCCCTTAACACACCACGGGACGCCGCTCGGGACGCCGCAAGAAGCGCTCCACGCCAGTGGTCGCCATGGCCAACTTGACTGATGCTCAAGTGCAAGAGTTGCAACGAGAACTGGGGGAGCTGCGGACCCGGGCCGGACGGCACCCCGGGGTGAGCCCACCTGGCCGCTTTAGTGGAAATCCGGCCCAGGTGGAAGTTTTTGTTTGCCAAGTGGAACTTTATTTGGAGCAACGCCCCAACGAGTTCGCCAATGATCGAGCCAAGGTGGTTTTTGTCTTCAACCTGATGGAAGGGACAGCGGCAACGTGGGCCACCGCGTTGATCCGGGCGCAGTCCCCCCATACCAACACGCTGCAGGCCTTCCTAGATGCGATCAGGGCGACTTGGGGGCCTCCCGTCAATGAAGAGCTCGCCGAACGGGATTTGGCTCGGCTGACGAGCAAGGACCTGTCCCTGTCCCAGTACATCTCCCGTTTTCGAGTCCTGGCTTCCCAGACACAGTGGGGTCTGCCGGCGTTGCGGTATCACTACATTGCGGGGCTGTCCACGGATCTGCAACAGGAGATGTTAAAGCACCCCAGGCCCGCGGATCTGGAGGCCGCCATCACCTTGAGCCTTCGCATGGAAGCAGGATTGCAGACCAGGAGGCGATGGGACAAGGGCGGGATGGAGAAACCGGTGGCACGGAAGGAAGGGGCTGGGCAGTTCCAACCCCGACAACTGCCAGTACCGGCCGGCCCGGATGACCCAGAACCCATGCAGTTGGGAACAGTTCGGCCCAAAGTGGACCAGGCGGAGAAGGCACGGCGTCAGCGCCTCAACTTATGCTGGTACTGCGGGGGGGCTGGACATTTTTCTAAGGAGTGCCCCCAGAAACCGCGTGGAAAGACTCCTCGGGCCTCTGCCGCCCTCGGAGGGGCCCCAGAGGCCGAAGAAGCCCTTCAGGCGGCGGGGGAAGGGACCGGCCGGGTGTAAGAGGGTTCGCTCACTCGGCCGACGTCGCTAACCTCCCCCCTGAACCCAAGACTGGACAATTGTTCCTTGTAATGGTCAGTTTGTGGTCACCCGAGAAGGGGCCGATGATGGTCCACGCCATGATCGACTCGGGAGCGACCAACAACTTCATCGATGCAGACTATGCCAAGTCTGCTGGATTAAAATTTCTTGATCTCCAAGAGCCCAAGGGTGTCCAGACTATCGATGGGAGAGTTCTGAAAACGGGGGCTGTAACTCAGTATACAGCTCCTACCAGGATGTGGACTAGCTCCCATAAAGAGGACATTTCTTTCCTTGTGACCAAGCTCCCAGATTTCCCCATTGTCCTGGGCATTGTGTGGCTCGCGCTCCACGACCCCCAGATCTCCTGGGCCAAGAGGCAGCTAATTTTTTCTTCGGACCATTGCCAGGGCCACTGCATGACGACGGCTCGGGCGTGCCTGGCCCAAGAAGTGGAGAATGTGGCCACCCTGCCCAAGAAGTATGCCGGATTTTGGGATGTCTTCAGTGAGAAGGAGGCGGAACGCTTGCCTCCCCACCGGCCCTATGACTGTGCCATTGAACTGCAACCGGGGGCCCCAATCCCGCGGGGGAGACTCTATCCTCTCTCGGAACCAGAGCAACAGGCTCTCCGAGATTTCCTGGATGAGAATCTGCGGAAGGGGTTCATTCGCCCTCCCAATCCCCGGCCGGGCTCCGATTCTTTTCGTCAAGAAGAAATCGGGAGTTGCGGCTTTGCAATGACTACAGGGAACTCAACAAGATCACGATCCGAATCGCTATCCCCTGCCCTTGATCCCCGAGCTCTTGGAGCGGATGCGGGAGCCAAGGTGTTCACTAAACTGGACCTGAGGGGGCTTACAACCTTGTCCGGATTCGCCAGGGTGATGAATGGAAGACGGCCTTCCAGACCAAGTGGGGCAGTTTCGAATACCTGGTGATGGGATTCGGTTTGTGCAACGCCCCAGCATGTTTTCAACATTTCATGAATGACATTTTCCGAGACCTGTTGGACCGCTATTTGGCGGTCTACCTAGACGACCTGCTGATTTTTTCTCCGGATCAGGCGACCCATGACCGCCATGTCAAGGAGGTGCTCCAGAGACTGAGGGCCCACGGGCTCTATGCTAAGCTGGAGAAATGCGCTTTTGACTTGCGTGAGGTGGACTTTCTGGGCTACCGTATCTCACCTACGGGCATTGCCATGGATGACACCAAGGTCCAAGCCGTGGTCGACTGGGCACCCCCTGCTAGCAAAAAAGACATTCAAAGATTCCTGGGCTTTGCCAACTACTACAGAAAGTTCATTCCTGACTTTGCCAAGTGGGCTGATCCGATCACCCAGTGTTTGCGGGGAAAGGTGCCGTTCCGGTGGACTCCGGAGGCGGATGTGGGTTTCCGCAAGTTGAAGCAGCTGTTCACCACTCAGCCGCTTTTGCAGCACCCCAACCCCCGCACCCCTTTCATCGTCCAGGCCGATGCTTCGGATGTGGCAGTGGGAGCGATCCTGCTACAGCCTCAGGGGACGGACTTGTTGCCCTGTGCCTACTATTCCCGGCAGCTGACGGCTCCGGAAAAGAACTACACCATTTGGGAGAAGGAACTGTTGGCCATCAAGGTGGCTTTCGAGGTCTGGAGACACCTGCTTGAAGGGGCCAAGTTCCCGGTGGAGGTTCACACCGACCACCGGAACTTGGAGCATCTGAAGTCCCAGCGCAAATTGAACCAGAGGCAACAGAGATGGTCCCTGTTCTTTGAGCGATTCAATTTCCGCATTCACTATGTGACCCCCAAGCAGACCAAGCAAGCTGATGCGCTGTCCCGAAAGCCGGAGTACGTCCGTGAGGGCGACGGGCCGTCCGAGGCCCGGTTGCTTAAAGCGGAGAACTTTGCGGCTGCTCGGGCGCGTCCGGTCAACCCTCCAGTGGCCCCGCCAGCCCCTGGTGATAAGAGACCCTTGAGTGTCCGCGTCCAGGCTCGCCAGCGGACCGATCCGTGGGTACAGGAGCAGCTGACCAAGGGGCCCCAAGCCCCTTTCCAGGTAAAGAACGGGGTGCTTTACCACCGGGACTCTGTCTATGTTTCCCCTGGGCCCGAGCGGGCGGACATTCTCAAGCTTTGCCACGATAGCCGGGCCGCAGGCCATTTTGGGCTATTCAAGACTTTGCAACTGGTCCTACGGGACTTTTGGTGGCTTAAAGTGCGGAGGGATGTGGAGGACTATGTGGGATCCTGCCCTGTGTGTCACCGGGCTAAGAACCAGGGGGGCAAGCCGGCCGGTTTGCTCCAGCCGCTTCCGACCCCCTCTGCTCCTTGGAAGATGATTTCGGCCGATTTCATCACCGACCTCCCCAAGTCCAAGGGCTTCACCACGATACTGGTCGTGGTGGATTGTTTCACCAAGATGGGACACTTCATCCCCTGTGTGGGGGTGCCTACTGCCAAAGAGACTGCTGATATGTTTGTGCAACATGTGTTTCGGCTGCATGGACTTCCACAGAGCCTGGTGACTGACCGGGGCACCCAATTCACTTCCCAGTTCTGGAAGGCTGTCCAGAAGTTGCTGGGGATTGATGTGCGGATGTCCACGGCTCATCACCCGCAGACCGATGGCCAGACCGAAAGGGTCAATGCCACCTTGGAGCAGTACCTGCGCTGCTATGTCAACTATCAGCAAAACAATTGGGCGTCCTTGTTGTCCCTGGCAGAGTTTGCTTACAACAATGCGACGCAGGAATCCATCAAAGAGACTCCTTTCTTTGCTAACTATGGACACCACCCTCGGTTCTACCCGCCGGTGGATCCGTCCGGAGAGGTTTCCGAGGCTAAGGATTGGCTTCGAGAGCTCACCGCACTCCAAGACTTGCTACGCACTCAATTGGACCAGGCGAAAGCTGATTACAAGCGGATGGCTGATCGGCGGCGCCAGGAGGGTCCTGACATCCTTGTGGGGGACAAAGTTTGGCTGTCCACCAAGAATTTGCCTACGCAACGACCCAGCCGCAAGCTGGACGCGAGGTTTTTGGGCCCCTACAAAGTTTTGGAGAAGGTGGGGCCTGTCTCCTTCAAACTACAACTCCCAGCGGACATGAAGCTCCACCCGGTGTTTCATCGTTCGTTGCTCCGCCCGGCGAAGGGGGTGCGGCCTGACGTGACGCAGCCGCCTCCTCCCCCTGTGATGCGCGATGGCGAGGAGGAGTTGGAGGTCCAGGACATCTTGGATGCTCGCATCCGCTACCGGAAGCTGGAGTATTTGCTTGACTGGAAGGGGTTGGGACCGGAAGAACGTTCATGGACCCGGGCTCGGGATGTCCATGCTCCGGATCTGGTGGCTCGTTTTCACCGCAAGTACCCTGACAAACCCAAACCTCGAGGGAGGCCTCGGAGGGGCCCTGAGGGGGGGGATAGTGTAGCACAGCCAGGCTCGTTTGCCCCGGGAGGGCTGGGAAGCGGTCCCGGGGTTCCATTAGCATTAGGGCCTGCAGCAGCGGAGATTGATTCAGAGGATGAGCTAGATGACTGGGGCGAAGCACAGGGCCCTTCAGATGGGCCTCGTTCCGTTGCAGAGAGCCTGGCATGGGATGATATGTTGTTTGGAGAGAGCGATGAATCAGATTACCAGGTGGACATGGGAAACAGCGAAGGGAGTTATGAACACCCGGGGGGGAGGAATTCGCAAGAGGATCAGAATGTAAACATGGCAGAACCCGAGTGGGAAAGTGCTCGGGAGGAGAGCTCCCAAGATGATAGCGACACATCTGCTGAAAGGCAAGGTCGAACCTTTGATAGGAGACGGGACATAGAATCTACGAGGAGGGCTTGGTCTAGAGTGCTAGACCGGCCGAGGTCCGTGAGTGGAGATTGGAGACGCAGAAGCCTAGAGCGGCGCGGACCTCGGCCGAAGGATTAAGTATACGTCCCGTGGGAATCTTTCCTCAGTTCTCCGGCCACGTCTTTCCTGACTAGGCGAAACGGAGTGAGACCACAAGCCTGTGGTGGTCATCAAGCCTTGCCTTGCTATTGCCTTGTTCCTGTACCGCATGGGATTGCGGAGCCTTGTCCTTGTTTCCTGAACCGCATGGAATTGCGGAGCCTTGTCCCTGTTTCCTGAACCGCATTGTATTGCGGAGCCTTGCCAAGCTTCAAGCCGTTTGCTAAGTTTACTTTGGACAATTTTGCTAATACCTTTTGGACTATTACTTATCTTTGGACTATATACTCTTTGAACTTGATTTTATACTCAATAAACTAGTTAGCCTTCAGTACGTCTCTGTGTGTGTGTTTAAGGGGCCCGCCAGGTCCGTGATCGTGACAATCAAAAAGCAACAATCACCTTCTCTGAATAGAAATTAAAAGTTTAGTCCACCCCAGAAACATTGAAAATAAGCACTGCCTCCTCTATTCTCTCTAACATGGTACCTCTTCTGGTCTTCTCCAATGCCTGGGGAGAAAAAGGTGACCAGGGGCGGCTGACCCCTGAGGTCGCATTATACTTTTTCCTTTCCATGGATTGTTCCTCAACCTATCCATGTGTCATATCAAAATCCATAATTTTGTTGCCAGAACCTGCTTTTGATTTAGGACTTCATCACATTGAGGCCCTTAAGCTGGGAGACAGCAGGGGCATGCATGGGGCAGTGGGGCAAATCTGGTGGGCAGCAGGGAAAAGCATTGGGCAGCACTGCACATCACCCCTTTCTACAGCACACATGGGAAAACGTTCCTACCTAGCTTCCCCCCACGCTGTCCTCGGCTTAACTAAAGAGAACATGAGTAGACACCCATGTTCTCAGGGCACTGTCTCGTGATGCTTCCAGGTCAGAGCCCGACCATAAGTAGCCCTGTGTCATGTGATGGGCTCCGGAGCGCTCCAGCTTGGAAGCGTTGGTCCTTATATCTGAAGATATACAGTAGCTCTTTGACTGTTTATTTATTTATTTCGATTTGTTCGCCGCCACTCCCGTTTGGCTCGGGGCGACTTACATATGTTAAAAACACAGTAAAATACGACAAGTAAAAACAGTTAAAGCAGTTAAAAACATCAGAATTACACCAAATTTAAAACATACAATGTGACGAAGCACCCAGTAGATACTCCCGGGCTGAGGCTACAGTCATTAGCCAAATGCCTGACCAAATAGAAAAGTTTTGCAGGCCTTCCTGAAGGCTAGCAGGTTGGTGAGTGCGCGGACCTCAGGAGGAAGAGCATTCCAAAGAGTTGGAGCTATTGCACTAAAGGCTCTCCTATGTGTCGAGGTTAGGTGGAGGGTTTCGACACTCGGAACCACAAGTAGGTTAAGGGACTCTGAACGCAGTGGTCTTGCAGGACAATATAGGGAGAGGTGGTCCCTTAAGTACACTGGCCCCAGACCATTCAAGGCCTTAAAGGTTAAAACCAGCACCTTGAAGGTGATCCGGTGCTCAATCGGAAGACAGTGCAGTTCGCGCAGGACAGGCGTCACATGGCAGGAGGCTGGTAGACCTGCCAGTAGCCGAGCTGCAGCGTTCTGCACCAGCTTCAGCTTCCGGATCACCAACAGGGGGAGGCCAATGTAGAGAGCATTACAGTAGTCCAATCTTGAGATGACCGTGGCTTGGACCACTGTGGCTAGGTCATGGCGGGACAGGTAGGGAGCCAGCTTCCTTGCCTGCCGAAGATGGTAGAAAGCTACTCCGCTGACGATGGAGATATGTTTCTCCATCATCAGTTGAGAGTCTAGTGCAGGGGTGCTCAGAATGGTGATCGGGATCACCAGGGTGATCTTCAGGCCTCATCCTGGTGATCTTCAGGCCCCTGACCAGGTTTTTTGCTATTGGTCCTCTTCACGCGCCCCTGCATGCTGCAAAGAAGTCCTCCGTCGTTGCTCCTCCCCGCTCCCTGCTCGCGCGCCGCCTCCAAAAGCTCCAGAGTCCAAGAGGCAGAATGGCCCCCCTATTTTGGATTCCTCCTCCTCCCTCCGTCCTTCTCCAGCCACTCAGAGCCGTAGGAGACCAAAGGGGGCGGGCCTGGATGACGCGATGCATGGCTGGCCCCGCGCGCATGTGCAGAAGCGCCCATTCTGCCTCTCGGACTTCTCGTGAGCTCTTGGAGGCGGCACACATGCTGGCGGCGTGGAAATAGGAGCAACAACGGAGGAGGAGGAGAAGGACGCTTTGGGGTCATTTCCTTACTGCATCTCAAAGGTCGGTCTTTTTACTTTGGGGTGGGTGCTTGATTGTTCTGTGGCATGTCTCTTTGTTTATTTTTAATGTTTAAAAATGGACTTTTAGCTCCAAAGCCTCTCTGCTTGCTTTGTTCCTTGAGAAATGTATGTTGGGGAATATGGAAATGTGGGAGAAATGGGGTGGTTGGATGTATTTATGCATGCCCCTTGGTTTACCTTGCTGAGTATTAAATGGCCTTGCAGTTCAAAAGTCTCTCTTCTTACTTTCTGGCTGATAATATGTGTGGTAATATGGCAGTGTGGGAGAAATGGGGTGGTTGGATGTATTTTTATGCTCTGTTTTATATTGTTGTTATTAAATTGAAATGTTGATGTTTTATAACTTCATTTTATGTCAACTGACCCGAGCCTGCTGGAAGGAGCGGTACATAAAAATGAATAATAAATATAAATAAATAAATAAGAAAATAGTTATACGTTTTACATTTCTGGGCAGGTGATCTTTGGGGCTTGGTTTTTTAATCAGTAGCTCCCATGCTGAAAAAGTGTGAGCACCCCTGGTCTAGTGTAACTCCAAGGCTTTTAACGTTAAAAAGAACAATGTTAGAAAGAAGTTCCACTGTATTCAGTAAAGCATATTCCCATGGATGTGGGACCATAGCTGCAATTTCATTTCCATCTTAATTTGAACTTGCTTTGAAAAAGAATTCCAAAGATCATCTGTTAAATAAACTGCACCAGAAGTAATTGGTCACCATTAAATGCAGTACAGTCAAAAGTGCAGTGAAACATCTCTTTGCTTCTCAATGCCATTTCCAAGGAAGGTGTAATTTTAAAAAAATACATTATCATTTTTTTCAGGTGTCAAAACATGTGTTGCCCAGTGCTCCTTGACTTTAGCAATGAGTGAGAAATACATCTGCAGCTGACTATATATAACAATGGATGAATAAAATACAAAGGATAACAAAAGGACTTGGTCTAAAAACAACATTCAGGATCTAGTTTTCAATGTAGCTTTAAAAACAGTGCCCTGTCACACAAGCACCATTTTTCATTCTTGAGAAAATTAGTTTCTGTAGACATGTGTGCAATATTACATGTCAGATAACTATCAGAAGGAGTTAACTAACAGAGTTGTGTCAGAAAACTATCAGAAGGAGGAAGATAGGATTTGAAAGCGGAAACATAATACATCAATTTTTATAGGCGAGGGAATATTTTCTCAGCAGTATCTCACAAAATACACGGAATGTTTTGAAGTCTTTCTTCTCTGAATCATGGCTGTTTAAACAGAACAGTTTAAACAGATATTCATTGCTTTTAGAAACATGCTGGTTTTCCTTTTTAGGTCCAGAGTCATTCATGCTTACAATTATGCCTGCAACCTTAATAGGATAAACTAATTACAAATTATTTAATTGGGATGGGGGAGTCATGTGACCTTTTATATGTTGTTTGGCTGCAAATCCCAGCCAGGAGACCTGAACAACATTAGCATTGGCCACTGGGAATTGCATGTGAAGCTAAGGGTCGATCTACACTGTTGGATTAATGCAGTTTAACAACAGTTTAATGGACATAGATCAAAATTATAGTATCCTGGGAGTTGTAGTCTGACGAGTCACCAACACTCTTTGGCAGACAAGGTTAAAGACCTTGTAAAATTACAACTCCTATGATTCCATAGGTTTCAAATCTCATTAATTCTACAGAATATATGTACCCTCAAGATTCATGGGTGCTACAATATTTCCAAGTTCTGCAATACATACAGTAAGGCATATGTGTATGACTGAATCTGGATTTAACCTGTTGAGATTTCTATTACCATTACATATTTTTCTTTCTGTCCATTCAATCCTGTGGAAATTTGTTTTGATTTCTATCTAGACTTCTTCTACAACTGCTATGGAAGCAGCCATGTAATACATTTTATCTTAACTGCAAGACCACAAATGGCATATATTTCAGCACAATCAATCCCCTCTGCCAAGAAATGATTAATATTATCATTATGATTTCTATCATTCACTAACTAAGGAAATATGGAATTATAAGGTTTCAGTATTTCAGCTCAAATACTTGTACAATGATTCATTTATCTGATAAGAGCCACAACACTGTCATACGTTACAAACTGCTAGTTTACCACTAAGTGCAATACAAATTAGAGCATTTGACATGGTTCTACATAAATATTAAGAAGTCTGCCATCACATTGTTAACCTAAACAGTTGTCATCAATGTCATATTTGAATAAGCAATTCAGTCAAAAATTAGATGCCAGAAACAAGTGAGCTGGAGACAGTACCCAAATGCACACCGAAGAATTCTAGCTTTCAGAAGTACAGATATTGTTGCATTATTCTATGTTTAACTGACTGCTATAAATTTGGGGGGGAATGAGAGTAGTGATTACACAGTTTAAAGGCTTTTCCATATGAAACTCCCCGTACCAGCGTTTCTCTACATGGGGGTGTTGGTCATGGGGGTTCTATGTGGGAAGTTTAGCCCAGTTCTATTGTTGGTGGAGTTCAGAATGCTCTTTCAATGTAGGTGAACTATAAATTCCAGCAACTACAACTCCCAAAAGTCAAGGCCTATTTTTCCCTAAACTCTGCCAGTGTTCACATTTGGGCATATTGATTATTCATGCCAAGTTTGGTTTAGATCCATCATAGTTTGAGTCCACACTGCTCTCTGGATGTAGGTGAACTACAACTCCAAAACTCAAGGTCAATGCCCACCACATCCTTCCAGAATTTTCTGTTGGCCATGGGAGTTCTGTGTGCCAATTTTGGTTCAATTTCATTGTTGGTGGAGTTCAGAATGCTTTATAATTGTGGGCGAACTATAAATCCCAGCAACTACAACTCCCAAATGACAAAATCAACCCCCCAACCCCACCAGTATTCAAATTTGGGCATATCAGGTATTTATGCCAAATTTGGTCCAGTGAATGAAAGTACATCCTGTAGATCAGATATTTACATTGCAATTCATAACAGCAGCAAAATTACAGTGAAGTAGCAACGGAAATAATGTTATGGCTGGGGCGTCACCACAACATGAGGAACTGTATTAAGGGGTTGTGGCATTAGGAAGGTTGAGAAACACTGCCCTATATGAAGATCATATGCCAGCTATTGTATGATCCAAAATTATGGCATGGAAAAACACCTACTGACTTTTAGGATTCATTGTCAGGGCTAGGCAGTAGCTCAGTCTTTGGCACAACAACAACAACAGCAACACTTTATTTATATTCTGCCCTTCTCACCCCAAAGGGGACTCAGGCCGGATCACAATACACATACATGGCAAACATTCAATGCCGCTTTTTTATAAACAATACACAGACAGACAGAACAGAAGGAGGTGTGTTGTTTCAACTCAATCCAGCTGTTTTGGTGCCATAGGCTCGAGTTCAGCCACAGGGGGTGCTGTTGCTATGGGGCTATGGGGACAGAAACACAGCCGTTTTCAATTATTATAGCTAAAACCAGATATGAAATTAAATGTTCTCATTTAGATATTATACATACACACAATCAAGAGGTAATAAAGCTTCTTCTCACTTTCAAAAGATTCATGTTAACCAAATTATTATTATTTTAACTTTATTTGTACCACACCACTATCTCCCCAAGGGGAACTCGGGGTGGCTTACATGAGGCCATGCCCATCAATACAATAAACACAAAATAACACAAGATAAAAATTTGAAATATGCTGACAGAATTGTGAGATCCAGGTGCCATATTTTTTTCTGAATACATGGAATTAATTGTAGGGGGAAAGGAAATCAGTGGATGCAAGATTAACATGATTTATGGATTTATTATATTTCATGTCTTGTTACCATGAGATGAAAGAGAAAAAAATTGTCTCTATTACAGCAAATGTGTTGCATTTTATGTTATATTTGTAAAATTAGCAGCAGTGAATCTTCTACAGTGCTGCTCTTTTTAGGAAGCCCATTAAAACTGAAGGATCATTTTGCCCATTTTTTTTCTCAAAAAACCTGTATAACATTGCAGTGCAACTCTGAACCTTCGGTTCGTCAGATAATTTGTCCTATTTTCTGCTAACTGGGCTGAACCCTGCTTCAATCATAGTTAGAGAGATCAATTGAAATTATGTTGTTGTCTGCTTTCATGGCCCTACAAATGGGACTATGAAGACTTAGGTCGCCATGGTCTGCCTCTAATTGTTCCCTCCTTGAGCCCTGCAACTATAGCTCAGCTAGGATTAGATGAGTATGACACAATGTATTTGTTTGTAGTAAATAGCATATGCTTTGTTTGTGTATTTTATAATTGTTGTATCTGCTTGTTATTTTTACTTCTATTTTGCTATAAACCGCTCCGAGCCCTCGGGGAGTGGCGGTCTAGAAATTTGAAGTAATAAATAAATAAATGATTTTCACAATGCAAACCAATTCATTATATTTTACTGGCAAGATTAGTTCGTAGGTAGTTTGCCAATGGCTCCCTCTGAGGCCAAAAGAGTGTGACTTACTCAATGTGAGTTTTTGTGGCCAAGCAGAGATCCATTACAATATGTTGACTTCTAGTAAGTAAGTACAGTACTTCTATTCGGTCAAAGCTGGCCTTAACAGCTCCACTTAATTTTATGCTCTGAATGTTCTTTAGCTTATGTTGGTCATATCTCAGAATAACATGAATAGGTGCAGATGTATGCATATGCATGAAGAAATTTGTGTGTCTGCTAGCACCCACAATCATTGTACTATTTCTATTTCCATTAATTCTGAATGTACATTCGCCATGTGGTTGGCATGAACAATACTACCAACACAATTCAAATTTTGCCTATTTAACAGTAATTTTGAAAGCATACTTTAAAAAACCCATTAAGAAAAATCCTCTTTCTAGCAGCACTGTGGAGTAAAGCAAAGATAGGCAATTTTTATGAAAGGAGCTGTATTCTCCTGATGTCAATCTGCTAATTGGTGGACTTGAAAAACAATAGAGGATTTTTTTCTCTCCCCTTTTCTGCCCAACCTTTTCATTCTTCTTCAGTGGACTTCTGGAGAAGAGGGCAGATGGTTCTCACTACAATCTGAACTGGTTGTGTTTAGATCTTTAGATAATAAGCTAAAGGCACTTCACATAAGAAGGTGGGGCTAACGTTCCCCCTCAGTAGACTGAAAGAACTGTAAGGTTGGATTCAGATGAACATGCAGATTTGCTTTCCTCATAAATGGCTCTCTAGAATCATAAAAAATGTGTCACAGAGGGCCAGAGCAACCTGCTAAATGACATGAGCTGTCTTCCTACCATGGAAGACAGATCCTATTCTCCCCACCTTTGAAGTAAGAGACAAAAGCTTTGCCATAATTCAGTCAGATTTGGTGCCATTTTATCACTACCCTGTGCTTGGTTTGTGTGTTGATGGTTTTGCCAGAGGTGACCCATTTTATTTGTCAACATAAAATGCTCAATGGCTTAGGTGAATGAACTCAAAGGGGGGGGGGGGCAATTATCTCTCTTCCACCGTGCCCACAAGAACATTTGAAAAATTCACCTCTATTTCTAACCAGGAGTAATGTTGAAATTAGCCAATTCTGAAAATATGGATTACACTACTGTCTTGAATCCGTAAACCAGAGTCAAGGCTGATAACATTAAAAACACAGTGTTGAGAGGAGTGCTCCAGGTAACTCAAATCAATGTGAGACCCCCTTATTCCTTAAATAACCTCTGCCCCCAAAATGAGAGATTGCAAAGACTTGAGGAAGGCAATTTACTATTTAAATCCAGTATTGCTTCTTCCAAGAAGTTTTATTCCAAGTGTATGATTATAGTTTATGGTTATCTTTTTTAAAAACTAATATGATATGCTGGTTGCTCAGGCTGTTAAATCACCTTTTCTTCTATTTTATTTCTCAATTCCCTTTTTGCCTTGATACTTGATGGACTGTCATTGTATGAAATTCTGATTTGGAGGCAAGATCTTTAATTAGATTAACTTAATGAGAGTGGAAGTACTATGCAATGCCAATTAGATTAAAGCATCCACTTAGTTCACTTTTTTTCGGAGAGTCACAGCCCACATTTGATACTTGAATGAACACTAAGGATCCTTTCCCCACAACATGGTTTTAAATTTTTTTAAATAAAAAAATGTTCAAACTAACAGAAAGGAAACTGAAGGATGTTCTTTGGATTCAATTCCTAGACCCTCTGAAACCCATCTCTGGACCAAGTGCCTACGGGCCTAGTATTAACAACCTTTGACTTAGCTAATGGTGAAAGGACAATCTTGTGGAAGTTTGTCAGTGGGATACCATTCATCAGACTTGCTGACTTTAAATCTTCTAACCCTCTAGCCATAAGCATAAAAAACAGGCACATTTCCAAATCAGTATAACAGCTGTTAACAACCTATATAACACGACCAACATTGCATTGCTTTAAAGATCCCCCACACACAGAAAACAGTATAGCTTTCAAAAAGTGCAGTTATTATCTCTAACTGATTGGAAAGGGGACTTCTGAGTGGAGAAGCAAGGTTTAAACCAGGCCTGCACAACCTGCAGTTCTCCAGGTGTTTGGGCCTCCAACTCCCAGAAGCCCTAGTCAGCTATTGCAAGGGCCAGGAATTCTAAGAGCTAAAGTTCAAAAACCCTAGAGGATCGAACGTTGTGCAGGCCTGGTTTAAACCATCCTTTCTCCAATCATAGTATGTTTGCAATACAGAAAGGTTTCCTGAACTTAATTTTAAGAAAATAAAAACAGTTAACATGATGTCTACTCTGATTCTAAGGCTACTTTGTTAGTAGGGGCAATTTTTAAAAACTTAAGGTCACATGCAACAAAGTTACATGAATGAACATCTAATTCTAGTGTATGCCATTGTTGGGAATTATAACTTCTAGGTCTTTATTATTTATGGAGTGTCAGCTGTGTACATGGAATTGTATATATATGGGGAGACAGCTACAGAGTCCCACCTCTATCTAAGATTGTAGAGCCTAAAATAACTCTCTTTGACAGCTGTTCTCATATGCAATCCTTACTGACTTCACAGAAAGCTACAAATGAAAAAGGCTGCAGAAGCACTCCCATCCTGTTTGTCAGAATTCTCTAGTGGTTCTCCCTATCCATTTGCTTTAACTGTAGCCTGGGTTGTGAATGTCTCTTGCTTAGGAACAGCAGTTTTCTCTCTCTTCCAGATTACTAATATTGTGTAGAATAAAGGATCTTTATAGATCACAAGTGACCCTCATGCAATGCTTCATGACACCACTGAATTTAGCAGTAGACTACGACTCGTATCTCACTGCCGCCTTAGATCTTCAAGCTATAACAAGCTCATGCCTTGTTTACAGGCACATATCCAAAATTGTGGGTTGGGTTTTGTTGTTCTTTAACTTTTTAAACATTATGAGCCCATAGTCTGGGTAGCATATTATTAAACTAGTACTGCTATGCCTTTTCACTTTAGCCCTGCTCACTTCTCTAATAGCTATAGATATACACACATATTTTGACATAAAGAGCCAAAGGAGGGAATAGCTTCTCGTGTTACACTTAATATATCTTGTGCCTTGTTTCCAAGTATTTATATCATATGAAATGTGTGATCACAGGCACCTTTTGAGAATAGTACATTGGTATGCTTCATTTAGTTGACTAGGCCATTACGAGAAACACTACATACGAACTGTACCTTTACCTATGCAAAGGTATTCCCTGTTTCACCCATTGTAGCTGAAGTTCTCATTTACTTAAGACAAGGTCGGTCCACAATGACTCTTTTGGCACACAATGAACATGCCTTTGGTCTCATGTTCCACTAGAGGTGTATATCTGTATTTTTTCCCATTTATGTAAGTTTTTTTTACTGCTAGATGAGATTGCAAGATTTTGGGGACACAATTTTAATGTTTTTGTTAACATGCTTCTGTGAAAAAAATGCAGACATGTTTTTGGAAGAAAAAGGTAATTACATAAAGTTTTGAGCGAATTGTTTTGTGCAAATTGAAACATTTTATGCCAAAACAAATATTTTCTGCTTTTTGTGTTGCTACTGAAAAAGTGCTTTTCACCATCATACACAGTTTTTAAAAAGGTTGCTGAGGGCATTTTCAACGAAACATTCCAAATATTCTTTTACATACAAAATTCTTACAAGAGCATTACGACAATAGAGTCTGATGCTTTCACTAACGCCTTGTCACAGTACATACACAACACATTTTGATTCTGACTTCGGAGGGATGCCATTAAAACAGCTGATGACAGTGACACCTGGTTTGAAAACAGTCCACATGAAAAGGATCAAGGAGTTTTAGTAGACCACATGATGAACATGAGTCAACAATGTGATGCAGCAGCTAAAAAGCCAATGCGATTCTAGGCTGCATCAATAGGAGCATAGTGCTGAGAAGTCATAGTCCCACACTATTTTGCTTTGGTCAGACCTGATCTGGAATACTGTGTCCAATTGTGAGCACCATAATTAAAGATGGATATTGAAAAGCTGTAAAATGTCTAGAGAAGGGCAACCAAAATGATCAAAGATTTGGAAGCCAAGCCCTAAGAGGAACAGCTGAAGTAGCTGGGTAGGTTTTGCTTGAAGGGAAAAAAGGGCTGAGAGGGGACAAGATAGCCATGTTTAAATATTTGAAAGGACTGAGGAGGGGACCCGCTTGTTTTCTGCATCTCTGGAATTTTGCCTAAACATCAGGAAGAACTACCTGAAGGTAAGAGTTGTTTAGCAGTGGAATATGCTGCCTCTGAGTGTCATGGGAGTCTCATTCTCTCTGTGTTTTAAAGCACAGGCTGGATGTCTATCAATTGGGAGTGGTTTGATCATGTGTTCCTGAATGGCTGGAGGCTGGACTGGGTAGCCCTAGTCTTCTAATTCTATTACTCTATAATGGAGTAAAGTGGCTTCCCGAATTAGCAAGACCATAGAGTTGGATAATAATGACAGGGATACTATGCTCCTTTAGCTGCCATCATGCATTGTGGAAATGTTGTTACATCATGGGTGTTGAAGTTTCAACTCCATCCAGTTGGCTTCTGAATTCACTTGTTACTACCTTTGCCAAAGGACTTCTTTTTGAACTAGTCCTGGTGCATGTGTTCATTGTATTTTGATTTCTCAAATCATAGCTTGGGAGAAAGGTTAAATATAAATAAAGAAGTCGCTGAATGGGTGTTACGGTCCTTTCAAATCAACATGCTAGTCTAAACTGCATTTGGCAGACAGCTTGTCTCCAAATGTCATTGTGGAAAAAGCGTGCACATCAGAAGGATGTTTGACACTTGAGATTTGCAACAGCGACAGAAGGAGAAAGATAAAATATGAATGTGCACACGTTCCATGTGCTGTGGGAACTGTAAAGAAAAGAATGATTAGACCACAAAGTACTTTCTTTTTTACACAGCTGTACAGATTAATGGTCTTCTCCATGTCTCCATCATAAATTCATGGTTTTCAGGAAGTTTTAACATCACACCTCAGCTGTTCCAAATTGTATTGGACTGAAAAACTTTGGCAGCCTGGAAAATCAACCATAGTCCAAAAAATTAGCTGAATCTGTTAAGCATTTTTAAAGCTTTTAAAATAATAAAATAAACACATGACTACACTGTAAAGTTTTAGTTTCTTTGTACACTGCTTTAAAAACACAATATGCCCAGAAAGAAAGCTTTATATTTGAAAAGTAAAATACCTCATTTTTTCATAGAAAACATTTCCAACTGCTGTTACGGGTTATTTTTTAAAATGTTTGAATTTGGTTAAAGGGATTTAATCAGCACTAAATACTTTCTGGGATTTCTGGCAGGAAAAGGGGAAATGGGCAAGCTGAGAAATATTCTAAATAAATCAAAATGAAAAGCTATTGCCCCCAGGTATTTCTTAATTGCCACATTATTGTTTGCTTCCTAATAGAAATTACTTGAATGAAATTTCAATAAAACACCATTCTATTTCAGTGGAATAGCCTCACGCTTACAAGTATTAATATGCTGAACAGCAAATGTTACAGAAGTGCCACAAGAGGTATTGAGTACTCAAAATTCAGCCTATTTTCCATACAGTGATGGCGAAGCATTTAGAGCAGATTATTACCATTGAGTTTGACGCTATCTATGGATCTCGATCCTGCTGAAGTGAATTACACTGTAAAGTGGCAAAGTATGCACACTTATATGTCAGTTAACAAAATAAATGTGTTCCTGAGCAATACAGCCAGTCCTCCACATTCTCAGATTCTGTATCCGTGGATTCAATCTTCCCTGGCTTGACAATATTAAAACAAATTTAAAAATTCCTGGTTTTTTGCCATTTTATATGAGGGACACCATTTTACTGCACCATATATATAAATGACCTGTTCATTTTGAGTGACATCACAACTCGAAATCCGCTGGACGAATTGCCGCCAAATTTGACCACAAGATGCCTACTAACCCAAGGAGTGACCATCACTAAAAAAAATCTGATTTGATCATTTGAGAGTTGTAGTTTCTGGGATTTATAGTTAACCTACAATCAAAGAGCATTCTTAACTCCACCAAGGATGGAATTGAACCAAGCTTGGCACACAAGACTCCCATGACCAACAGAAAACACTAAAAGGGTTTGGCAGGCTCTGACCCTACATCCAGAGAGCACTGTGGACTCAAACAATGATGGATCTGGACCAAACTTGGCACGAATACTCCATTTGCCCAAATATGATGGAGTTTGAGGGAATAGACCTTGACAATTGGGAGTTGTAGTTACTGGGATTTATAGTTCACCTACAATCAAAGAGCATTCTGAACCCCATCAATGATAGAATTGGACAAAAATTCCCATACGGAGCCCACATGATCAACAGAAAATACTGTGTTTTCTGGTGGTCTTTGGCGACCCTTCTGACACCCACTCACAATCTCCCCAGGGGTCCCATCCCCAGGTTGAGAAATGCTTCCTTAAGGACATCCAGTCCAACTACCTTCACCAGGCAAAGAAAACATAATCAAAGCCCTCCTGACAAAGAGCCATCTAGCCATAGATATAGATATATATGATTCACACCCACAAATATATATGTATATGACAGATATAGTATCATAGATTTGAAAGAGACCTCTAAAGAAGGACAATTATATCTTGCATGTTCCACAGTAGGCAAACCAGACAATCTCTACATCAACACTGACAAAGAAACAAGAAATACTCTTTACCCACAAGCATAAAGAAATTGCATATATTAGAAACCAACACTTTCTCGTTACTTTATTTTCCAGATCACCAAACTGGGCCACAGCAATGTGTGGCAGTGGACCGCTAGTTGTATATAAAGGATCTCGAACACCCAGGAATGTGGCTATCCATGGCAAGATCTGGAACCAAAATTCAGCCAACACCAAGGCCCTTCTGTACTTCTTTAACAGAAAACATGGTACCAGGAGTAGAACGTGGAAAGAATAGGGATAGGTTCCTATATCACAGAAAATAAAAATAGTTCGACATGTATCAGTGATCTTTTTGTTCAAAACAAAACACTGCAATAGTAAAAACCATTTCCAGTATTTTACACACCACTTGGAGACTTCTCCCAAAAATGCATCCAGAGATTTCTTCTTTTGTTGTCAGTCACCAATTTTCTAATGATTTCCATTTTGGTTACAAGCGTAAGATTTATTTCCCAAACAGGGGTGGATAATGTAGCTTGTGAAGCTACTTTCTCATATCTATCCTCTCCTCTGATTTGCAATTAATAAGGACAGCCTACAGTAGAATTGGTTAGAATGGAAACTCATTCTTTCTTGGTTCACGTATTATTGCATTGTTTGCTGCAGATGTGGTGCTGCCGCTCAACAGTAAAGATCTATGTTTCTCCACCCTCCTTTAATATTATCCAATGCTGATGCTACTAAAATAAATTTCCAGCTAGACAAAGCACAAGAAGAAAAAGTGGAACTGTAATTTATACACACACGTACACACATATACTTTGTGAAAAAGACCTGCTTCATTGTCAAAGATTGTTAACTGAGATAAGCCAGCATATGCTTCTCATTTTAAAGCTATCGGCATTTAGAAATAAGGCATTCAAGCTTACAATAAGAGTATCTTTGCAAAGATGAGAAATTCTCAAACTGTGTTCCACCACAGGCCATTGATGATTCACAAGATCCATTCAGGTAGCTCTTGAAAAAACTGTGGTGTGGAACATTTGAGAGTGTTTGTACTTTGTCTTGTACTTGATTTTATTTTTCCAGTGAGTGAAATGTTGAGCGATTTTGAGTAGGAACAAGGAAGACCACGAGTAAAGTGGGCAACTGCTGTGGCGGTGGGACAATCTTCTGCCTGCCACAAAGATTATCACGAAAGCCAAAACAAAATCAGAATATTCCCGAAAGACAGTACAGGAAGTATGGAAGAGTTGAGGCTTACGGAGATGGCATTGAGGGACATTTGAGGCCACTCAGGCATAGAGATTGCGATTTTCAGAAGGAGGCATTGAATTTGAAGATGGGTCTGAAACACATTATGTCTGACCGTTGATTCATAGGACAAAAATGTTTCATGAAGTAGACTTCCAGCATTTTTCAAGTGATCCATGAAAAGCAAATACTAAATTGATTTACATGGTGCCAGTGTTTAAAATGTGGCCATCTGTGAAATGTTCAGAATGCCAAAGCAAGTACATTCTTACTCTCAAGAGCTGCACTGGTTTCATTGGGCTCAGGTTCCTTCCTCCCTAAAAAGCAAAAATATTTATTAGCCATTTCACTGTAATTTGGAACAGCTGGATCTGATTAATTACTAAGGAAAGAAAGAGGCAAGAGAAGGATGAGGAATAAGGCCAATGTATCAAGAGGGTAAAAGGGAACATTGTCCTGAGATTCCCTCATTTATGAGAATACGTCGGAATGCACTGTAAAATTTGAGAGCTAAATATCTACTTCCTTTAGGTAACATTGAGGTTCATTTTCAACACACACACATATTACAAGGATTTTCAAACAGAAGGAAACTGAAAAATACTTTCAGAGACACACATCCTTTGGCAAGATCCCAAACTCAACTCCTCCTTAAAAAAACTCAGAATCACTCTGTTTCCTTCAGATACTACATTGTCAACAGCAAGATGTTCCCAGCAGTAAAATAACAACTGCACCATACCAGCAGCTAATGAATGATTGAAAAGCTTTTATATATATGCATGCACAGGCATGGTGTGATTAAAAAAAAGTTTGGTGTTTTTTCCCTCTTTTTCTTATGCCTCACAAAACTTACACTTCACTGATTCCAGGTTCAAATCTCATGGGCTATAAACAGGACAGGAGGGCAGTCCATTAGCATACACGACAAGAAAGGAATATGTGGTATTCTGGATGCCAAATGTTACATTCTTGGCTCAAAGCCAAGAGCAGCTTTTATGTCAATTGTAATTGAGGTATTCCTGCAAACAGAGATAGACAGTATGTAACAATATCTCTCTCATGTCTCACTTGCTGATATAAAATGGAAGGTTTTTTCCCCCAAAAGATGGGAAAGCAAAAAGGGGTGGGGTTTTTTTTGCGTTTCCCATTCTTTCTACACAGCAAGAAGCACCCTTAATAAAACACACATGATAGTCCACATGACAAAACTAAATTAGAGGTTGCAGGTATGGAGATAAATTTTATTCCAAGAAAGATGAACAATAACAAAAATAAAATAAAACAAGAGATGGGAGGATGGTGGCAGAATGGCCATCACTCATGAACAGTAACAAAAGCAAGTAGCAAAATGTAAAAAAAAATGAACAGAACATACACATTTTTGATAGCACACCCTTTTTCAATGAATGAGAAGGAAAAACACACCTCTCTCTATACAATATATTCCTTTATGACAAAATAACTCTGTTTCACTATGGACATCAACGTGTGTGTTCAAACAAAATGCTTTTTCTTGTTTCAGGAGATGCTCAGACTTTGCTTTGTGGATACTTTGAAGGAAATATTGTCAGAATGTGTAAATTACTCAGCATCTATTTAAGTCATTGTAATTGAGGTGTTGTAGCAGAGTGCTGAGACTGTTGCATATAAGTTTGTAGTAACCCAATGAAGTTTTGATGAGGGTTGGAGGTTTGTGTATGAGAATAGAAGAGATAGAGTTTGTACACATTGTATTACCCCCTTTGATTGAAACAAGAAAAACAGATGAAGAAAGTGTTCCTGGGAAACATCAGAGGCTGAAATGTACTTTATGGGGCAGGAGAAGCAAGCAAACCAAAGTGCCTTGAAATGCTCAAATGTTCTATCCATGGAACACAAGTATAATTAGAAAGTGGGCCATTACATTTAAGACTGGACACAGTCTCATAGTGATTAGCAATAGCATGTCACAGTTAAGCCAACTTCGTAATTATGTAGGCATGAATTACGGCTGCCAGCCAGGTCTGAATCTGGAAGACAGAGTGTCAGCTTTCCCTTGAGGTGAAAGTGATGAAAGCTGAGCCACTATTATCCGTTGAAGTTAAAACTGAGCTGCTGATGAGTCTAGGAAGAACACACCAAAGCTGTCAACCTGATTAATCAGTGAAGACTAATCCCCAACACTGACAGATGTTCTTGCTAGCCAAATGCCCATGAGACCATTGACCATTATTGCTTGTGGTTTTTTCTAGATTCAACATCCATACATTAGTTGAAAACTAGTTCCTGATGGTGAATAGACCCCAAATGTTGCCACCAACATGGAACAAAATAGGAAAGCCAACTGATCAAAATAGCCAAGATATTTTCATTCTAAATAAGTAACACTCTCCCATGATCTCTAATGTGACAGTTGACTTTCACTCACAAAACAAAGCAAACTCTTTCCAGTAATTTCAGATTTCAATGGAGATTCCACATACTATGATCTGAATCTTATTCTTAGTAAAACTACAGTCAACCTATTGTATCAATGGGATATTCCTATTTGTTGACCCATCCAACAAGTCTATTCTAGTTGGGAATAATAGTATTCAGGTCTAAAATGCAGCTATAAATACAGTACTACAGTGGGACTCATATATACTGCAGTGCTGACACACAGGACAGTACTACGTACATATAAGGATAGAGAAGATAAAATGGAATCATCAAAATCTCATTGAGTCCCTCTTTGGTAAAGTGTTGAAAAGTTTCTGGCCCAACAGTTTTTCTTCTCCCTATTAACAAGTAAACGAATTGAGTGCCCTCTCAAGAATACCTGTTATATCACACAGTCACAAAGCCAACACTTCACAATCAGCAGTATCAAAGGCAACCAAAAGGACTTGAAGGATTAACAAGGTATGTATACTATTACTCTCCAGGCAGAGAATGTCTGCCAAAGCCGCAATGTAGGCATAGTGCCATACTTGGGTAAAAAACCGGATTGCTTTGAACATAGAAAATCAATAATGTCTTCATGTGTCTGAATTTGATGAATATCCAGTACAGCAATAAAAAAATAGTTTGAGATATTATGTCATAAGCACAGAAGATGTTATATATCAAGGTTTAAATTTCTGAGCAGTAAATGAACCCTCCAAAAGCTTCATGTATAACTGAACCCAAAGGGAGGTTCAGCTGTGATTTAATTAATTTCTTGATTAATGTAGGAAACAGATGTCCCAGATTTTTTCCAGGTGGCATCTTACCAGTCTTCAGAGACCATGTTCATCTTGCAATCCCTTGTGATGGGTAACAACCAAAACTTATATAAGTGAACATGACAGACTAATGGGCAATGCTCATCTTTATTTCTAAGATGATAAACTTGAGCCATGTTGACTTTACTTTTTAAATATCAGGGTGTGAAGAGGGCTGGCAGAAATTGAACAACTTGATTTTTAGAAATTTTTTAGAAATTTATTTGCAGTTTGTCAAGAAGTGGAACAAGCTTCTTGATAAACTTCAAATGTGGTGTTTTGTATCTTATTTCAGTTATGTTATTTTAACATTCACTGGAAGCTACCTTTTTATTTATTTTGTATCAAAAGCATTGCATAAATAAGTATAAAACCAATAAAAATAGGAGCACAAGCAGCTAAATAAATATCTTTTGACCAAAAACGGGCAACAGCAACGACATTGTCTGTAGCCTCCAACTATTCTTCCTCTATACATGAGACAGGGCAGTCTCTTCTGCTCCACACACACACAAGGTGGGGGATTCCTTTAGGTAATGACATTTTGTCAGGTTATCTTAAGGTAAGCTACCTTAAGTCCCATGTTGGGAGAAAAATAGGTTTTAATTTATTTAATTTATTATTATAGCCTATCACTAAGTATGTGTGTGGAACAGAACCTTTGTCATCTTCATTTTGCAGTTTCCTACATGGGTGTTGGATAGAAGGAAGTAGCAGGTGCAAACACCTCAAATATCTACCTTCTGTGTCACACAAATGGCTCCTACAGGCAAGCATGGAATATTAAATCATCAGGTGTGGACTTTGTTGCTTCAGAAACAAACATGAATCATCTTGAGTTTTAGGTGTCAAACTAGTAATGACAGCAATTGGAACCACAGAAACATATAATTGATTTCAATAGGGAAATAGCTGGACAATTAACCAAGCAGTATTGTTCTGCCAGCTGAAAAATATTTTGGAGACATAAAGTAAAAGCTCCTGAATACATTCCCTAGTTAGGAAAGTTACCCCACCATTGGTAGACATCAGTGGCAACTAGGAGTACCCATATCAGTAAGCCAATAAATCTGCTCCAGGGGTTAATCTAAACCTTAAAGGAGTTGTCCAAGTTGCTGAACCACAAAGACACTGATCCTCTTTTAAGATTAAGAGCCAGTGCATAGTACTGTATAGTTTTAATTTAGACTAAAGCCTGGAATGGATTCACCTTACTGACACAGAAGCCACCAGGAATTTAACTGTTGGTGCAATTCTCTCTCTTTCCTTCTCATATATGTGAAATAATAGGGTGGGGTAGAAAGCATGTAAAATTAAACTATATACATACTCTTTGGGTTCTTCTCACAAGAAATTGCTTAACTGGAAGGAAAGTTATTTCATGTCAATGCCTCAGAATTGATACCTCTATTGTCCACTGAAATGTTAACAAGCAATACCCCTCAATCCTGAGACTACAGCTTTCAACATTTTACCCTGTCATTCAGTTAAAAAAACCACTTTAGAAATTACTATTTCTCATTAATGACTTGTTCATGTGATACGAGCATGCCTCCTAAATACAAACACACTGTTACTCTAGAGCAGGCATGGGCAAACTTCATCTCTCCAGGTGTTTTGGACTTCAACTCCCAGAAATCCCAGCCAGTGTACCAACTGTTAGGAATTGTGGGAGTTGAAGTCCAAAACACTTGGAGGGCAGAAGTTTGCCCATGCCTGCTCTAGAGTCTCTTTAGAAGCACACATACACTAACAAAAACAAAGCTCCATTACCCATGACAAAAAGATTCACAGTATAATTTTTATATGACAGGCATTTGGTGAAAATGGGGACAATCATTTTCATTTAAAAGAAAATAATTTAAGAATTTATCAGCTTATTATCAAGATCAATCTTTTTCCCCTTTCGGTTTAAAGGTTTATTGTAACCACAAATATGCATGCTTTTGCCCAGTTCTGTTTACATATTTCCCCCCTGCCTGTAATTAATGATTAGCATGTTCAAACAAGCTAGTAAGTGAACTTTCATAAAATAAGACAAAATAAAAGGACATAAGTTTGAAGCAGACAGCATTTCATGTGGGTGAGGATCAAAGAGTTGTACCGCCAAAACAAAGGGGAGACATGCATCTCCACCTTTTACCAAAATAGCTTATAAATGGGTCTTTTTCAAAGGCAAAGAAAGTGATGACAGGTTTGAAGAAAAGTCTGCTGTAGCTAGAAAACCTTCACAAAATAAAAGATCTTTTTTCAGAGCTGTTTTTCAGATTCATACCTATTTAGTGTATTGACCAACTTCCTGCTGTTAATAATATTGTGAGACACCCCCCTAATCTCCGCACCAAGTTAAGTTAGTAATTTATTTTCATCCACCACCATCCCTCCCATCCCCACTGGTTTCTACATGGTTTTGTACTCATTCTCTTTTGTTCGATTATTTCAATCAAGAAGTTACATCCAATTTTTCATTTTTAATCAAATTTCCATTTCAGCTAAAATCAATAGGGCATTTCCATCAATGTTCTTAAGAAAACCAATGGTTATGTGGTGTAAAAGACAGATAATCTTGTAAGAACATAAGACGAATCTCTTTATACAGCAATCCTTTTGAACATATCTCTGGAAAAAGCTTTTTTCCTTTCAGGGAGAAAACATTGTTTCAATCATGTCAATGGGAGTTTTGCCAAATAATTTTTCTCATGTAAGAGTAATGATTCCTCTCAGGTCAGAAAGTTTGGTCTGTCCAATTATATGACATAGTTTATTACCACTATGTTGGTGACAACAGAATGAGCAAAAACAGAAATGTGAAGCAGATAAAAGCAATATTTCATAGCATTTCTCAGTCAGAGGTAGAAGCTTTTATTTTAAAAAGAAAATGGACTAAGCAAAAGTGAAGCTGCTATGTACATATTAGGCACAGAATAGATAAGGAATGGACAAACAGCACAGGTCCAAGGGGCAATTTTAAGTCCCAAGACCCCTCCAGGGTTGCAATGGACTGCCAAAAAGGATAAAACCAAACCAAATTATAAGTGATTAAAAAGGAGGGATAGGCACAGCATAGGCAATGCAACTCTTTTGAAGGATAGGAAAAGAGGCAACCAGGTCATTCAGGTCATTTCCAACTTATTGTGGCCAGAAGGTGAACCTGTCACAGAGTTTTATTTGGCAAGATTTGTTCATGGTGGGCTTGGCTTTGCTCTCCTTTGCAACTGAAGCTGACCAGTAGATTTCCATGGCCAAGCAACCTTAGGAAAAGAGAGACTTCCAAGATACCATATTATTAACTGTTAAAATATTTCAAGTACAGGGCGGTGACTTCCTTAATTTAATTCGATTTTCCTTTTTCCATACATTGGCAATCATTACCTCCTTTTCTAATGAGTGTCATCTCATAGTATGTTCAAAGTATAATAGCCTGAGTTTAGACTTGGTAGGTTCTAGGGAAAGTTCAGACTTGATTTGCTTGAGGGCCCATTAATGTTTCATTTTTGCACCCAATGGTATCAGGAGAAATCTGATAGATTTGTAGGATGTATGGAACTAAAAAGTGCAGGTGATATCAAAACCTGGACAAGCTCATATGACAAGGTTTTATATATTGCTCAGGAAAGAGTCATAGCTAATATTTGTGTTAACTTAAATGTTCACTTATTTCCTCTGAGAATTCAGAATGCTACCACTGAAGTCTCTGGATAGTCAAGTATAGGCTCTTTTTATATTAACCTTATAGTGATGGTACATCGTGTGATGCATCTGTGTACTGAAATATTTGTAAACAAACTTTTTTGCTGGTTTGCAATAATGTAAAGATTATTTTAGACACTACCATAAAGCAAATGGCAATCAATGTTTTTATTTAACTAATACCTTCCCTCATAGACAACAGGGCAGCTTCTAAGAATGCCAATTGCTCTTTCTATAATGGCATTGAACAACTGTCTTTCAAATCAAGATAATGTTTAGACCATCCACAACTATGAATACTGCAGCATCCCATGAACTGGAAAGCAAATTGACTTTGCACATACACCTCCACCTTATTTATTCTAGACTCATCATTTGTCAGCATGTGTTTCAACAGCCCATTCTTCCAGCATGCTTATATTAACCACCTGCTTTTTAAAAAGCCACACATTTCTTACTACAGGTTACAAACAAAGGCTCATGTTTGTATTTAATCCTTTTGAATGTAACTTTGTTAAAGCATTTAACTTTGTTATACAGAAGAGAGTTGAAGGGTGTAAAATGATATACTCAGCTAACAGCTAGATAAACCATCAGCTAGATGACAGCCAAGGTGATCTACCCTTGTTTATTCAGGTGATTGCTACTGGGATGAAAAGCTTTTCTACACATTTTCTGTTTCTGTCTTAATCATTAAGTAATTGTTCCTTTTATTGGAGCAAAAAAAGTTGCCTGTTTTTAGAATTAGAGCTTCCAGAACCCCATGTAGTAAAGTTAACTTGCCTAATATTGTAATCCAGTGTTGTGTATGGCATTCTCCTTTAGAACAGTGATTTTTAGTCTTTGGTCCTCCATACATATTGAACATCAATTCCCAGAATCCTTCACAATTTTTAGCCAAGCAGGTTAGGGCTACATGTATCCATGTTTTGCTCCCCAAAGGACTAACACAATTTTTCTGCAGGGCATATTTACTCTGAAGTAAGTCCTGTGTATCTAATGAGATCCACTCCCATATTGGATTTATTACTGCGTTTGTTCATATGTCACTTTCCCACAGCAGACTATGTTCAAGCAGCTGACAGTAAATACCAGCTTGTCAAATGGTTTATGAGAAAAAAGCATTTTCCAGTAATAACTTCAAATCAAATAAAAACAATGCAATAAAATGGGATAAGCTCAACAATACTGTACAATGAAATAACCAAAATCTAATAAAGAAATACAGAATCTAACTAAAAACTAACAGTGGCAAAGTAAACTAACTGTCATTGTTAACATATTATATGGCTCAATTCCAGGGCATCTGAAGGATAGCATCTCTCAAGTTCTAAGATTTTTAGGGAGAGCTTCTCTCGCTCCCACACTACTCAGGTCTAGGATATTGAAAGTACTACATGATCTTCACAATTACATATTTCTTTCCTGACTATATTCTGTGAAAGGTGATAGGCAGGGCAAGATAGAGAAATTTTGCGGTCTGATACAAAAAGAGTGGTTTTCGTCCCCCACCCCACCTTTGCTGTCAAAATCAATGGGACCCAAAGTCAATTGGGTTACTTTAGTTCAGAAAACGGGAAATCCCCTTTCTGGCTGAAATCCCAATGGCAGGAATGGGAAAACATTTGAACTGCAATGACCAAAATCTCTAACCTGTGATACTGCAAATTTTGGGAAGTGAAATCCAAAATATTCAGAGGATCAAAGCTTCCCTATCCCTATCTTATGGAATAGCCTAATGGACCTGAGAGCACCTACTCAACTGTCATCTTTATCTCAGGAAAGTTTACATTATCATGTAATTCAGGCAGAGAACTGACTCCAATGGATCCTATAACTGCTTATGATCACATAATCCATGACAATTCTTTAAGAAACATCCTAATCTAACTGGCAGCGAAGATCCAGAAACATATAAGTCTTTATGAGTTCTAGGGAGACCAGCGACTACACAGGTTCTTGCTGAAGACATAATAACTGATTTGATGTACCGACCATGGGACTGGATTATGAATCAGGCTGTTCTAGTTTAAATCTCCCTGCTTTGAACTCACTAGATGGCCTTAGGCAAGTCACTCTGTTTCTGCCTCAGTTCCCACATTTGCAATATAGAGAAACGTAATACTATTTCACCTGAACAGCGTTATAAAGATTCCAGTGAGATATTTCATACAATGCACTTTGAACTGAAATTGCTTTTCAAGTGCTACCTATGATCAAAATGTTGGTGTCAGAAATGTTATAAAAACTACCTACTTGTAATTAATTCTTTCATCAAGTAACACAATTATGACATCATAATTGTAACTTAATGAGGGATAACACCAGTCCCTTTGCGGGATAATTATAATGTTTTCATTTTATAGTTATAAGGGTATGGCCTCATTTAATGACGATGGAAGAACACCTGCATAGTTAAGTAGTGGCTCATCATGTGTCCCATACTGTGTTTTGGGTACTGAGGTGACAAAGTAGATTGGAGAGCTTGTTTTGTAACACAGGCCAATGGTTTGTAGTGCTCAGGTGTTCTACTTAAAATATAATTTCAGCTTTATATCAACAATGTGAGAACGATGAATTATTTTTTTTCGTGAACAATAACAGTAACTATTTTTGGGACCCTTGGTATTATAATTCTTTTTTTTTTGAAAGCTCTACATATTGTTAAGAAGCTATTTCACATCTTACCCATTTATACCCTTCAAGGATTTCTAAGAGCTAAAAAGAACAGGGTAACCTCCAACTTTCTCTTTAACTTTGGATTGCTGAGAAATAACTTATTTTACAGACAGCTGCTGTAGAAATGGGGTGGGATTCAGCTAAAACCTTTCTCTTTTATGCAATTGTCAAAGGGGCAGGGGTCCTGTCTTCTTTCACATCTGATGCCTCAACATGGAAAACGCTGAGAAAAGCTGCATACAAAGGATAGGAACTTGCTCCCAAAGGCAACCATCACATGATAAACTTGGCTGGAAAAGCAACTAAGGTGGCAAATTCTTGTTAAGTAACCGCTCATGCTTAGCTTTCCTGTTCACCTTTCTCCCACATGCAGTGATTTGCAGCATTGTTGAAGCTTTTTATTCTCCAAAGAAATCACACATTGGCTTCTTAAAGTAATTTTGTTCTCTTTTCTTTCATTCAGAACTTGTTTTGAACATTGCATGAAAGCACTTGCTGATAAACAAAGCCAAGATCCTTTTCCAGAGTACCTGGTGTTGAACACTGTGATAAGGAAAAGTTAATCCAAATAGCAGTTTTAATCTAGGGTAATTCCTCCTATCACATCCAGTCAGCAGAGTCTACAATCTCTGTTTATCTTTCTGACTATGGCTCCAGTCATATCATCTTAAAATTCTGCTTTCTATTGTGCCGGTGACATTTAATAAGGCATGCCAAATGGTGAAGCCTTAACTCCATCACTTTCCTAGCCAAAGAGCAGCGGCATTGAGTATTTAAAGCCTAACAACTAACAATGAAAATAAGATTGTGCAAAACAGATTAAAAGAAGCATGCAGTTAAATGAAAGGATGCTTTTCTTGTTAAAAGACATTTGTTATTATCATCTTTCCCACAGGTATTCCTAGTTCCCTGATGACATTTTTGGACTATAGATTTCTCTATTCATTATAGGGGGCTTTTTGGTTTAGCTTTAAGTTTTCTATGTATAGATTTGTTCCATTTCTAACCACAAAGCCTCTACATTAAAGTACTAAATACTGAAATCAGTTGAAACTGTAAAGTAATACAGGATATAATGCAGCACAAAGTCAAGGACAACACTCTTTCTGAGTCCCGAGTGGTTTCATAAAGAAGGGGGACTTGGTTTCCAAGAGTGTATGTTTCTGGTATTTGATACCTGATAGCAACCCTGTTACAAAAGCAAGCTATAGGCTATGGCAATCACCCAATTTGAAAATCATGACAACCCTGCAAATCAGAAAATGAGAAAAAAAGGTATCAGAAAACACAAAGAAAAGGAGAGGTAAATGAGGAACATGGTAGTCTGAGGCCCCTTCTACACTGTCCTTATAACCCAGGATCTGATCCCAGATTATCTGCTTATCCAGGATTATATGGCAGTGGTGACTCAGATTCAGGGAAATAAGGACAGTGTAAAAGGGGCCTGAGGTATAGCCAAACCATCATTTTGCTATCGTGTCTCAAATAAGCCAAAAATAACTTCTATTGCTACACAGCATGCACGTGAGCTTGATTCCAAATATAATGCTACCTGAGAGGAAAATATCTTAATTTATGAAAAGTTGGGACTCCCAGTTGTCACCAAATTCCCTTACACACTACAGCCCTTTAAAATTTTCCCCTGAAAGCTCTTCCAGGACCCCCACCCCCCGAATATCATCCAATAAGATGTGAAGAACTTAAATGCGTAGGAAGAAGGGGTTTGGAAACTGGGGCTCTTACGTCAGTAAGCAAAAGTACAGGCTGTCTATTCAAAAAGTGTTTATATCTCAGCTTAGTTTATCATTTTAGATGGCATACTTAAGAACATTCTGTATTTATTCACTTTGTCATACAACGATCCAGAACTCCATAAACAAAAACTTGGCTAGCATTTCACTCTGGATGAAGGAAAATGCCTCTGGATACTGTGTGTATATGCCTTCATGTCACCCATGGAATTATGGTGATCCCATAACTTTGATAGGATTTCATAGGTAAGGAGCAATCAAAGGTGCTCTCAGTACTCCCAGATAATCTGATAGTTGTAAGTTTGTGGTAAACTTTTTAAATATTTTTGCTTCTGTGAAAGTAAGTATGCATGCAATAATCAAGTCTGAACATGTATGCTGAGTAGGCCAGCGATTTGCACACAGAAATATCTGTTGGATATGTGTGTTTCTTCATCTCATTTCAAGAAGTGGGACTACAAACATGCAGACTTTAAACAACATGGAAATTCTAACAGACTGGCTGTTTGGAAGGGTAAACGGAGGTCTGGATCCTGTTCCTTCCTACCCCATCCTCCTATTCTGTTGAAATATCTGATGCCAATGCTGCAGGCTTTTTAAAGAAAAAAAGATTGATATGTGGATTACATATGAAAGCATTTTTACCCTTACATTTTGGATTAATCTTCCTCTAGCTTTTCAGACAATAACTGATGTCAAGCCATTTTAATAAAGCTCTTCCTCTCTTCTGTATTTGATGGTCTATTGAGTCATCGTCATTCCTTAAGCCCTTTCTCCCTTGAATCAGAGTTGATTCTTCTGAGACACTACACAAATTCCATTTGGCTCTCCTCATACTTTCCCTCTTTCTGAATATACACACAAATCAGTTCACTGGCATGTGTATTCAGCAAAAGCAAAGCATTTTAACTGAAGGTTAGAAGAATATTCCTTCCCATGGGGGAAATAGCACAAGAACCATGTGTAGTTCTGAATGCTATCACTGCCAAGATAAATCACTATTAAACATTCTGCTGTGCTTTTAGAGCAGCAGTACATGTAAGAAATGTTGCTGTTTTGTTTGCTTTGTTTCCTTCTGTCCTATTTCTCAATTTTAATGCAGACTACAGTTTTAACAAATATATAGCACTTATTTGCATTGTATTTATTTTATGATTTGTATCTATTATATGTATTTTTGGTTTTCTAGTACCATAATAAGACAGCGATCAGTAAAAAACACTAAATTCCATCAACCAGATGCAATGTTAATTCCCTTAAGGCAATGGAACCAAGAGCCAATGCAACAATTTTATGCCCTTATCAGTAGTCCCCACCCATGCCAGTAAGTCACTAGTTATTTTGTACAAAAGTATTTTTAATTTTCCTAAAAGCTGCAATAGAACTGAACCAATAAAAAGTCCACGGAAAGATGTTCCAAAATATGGATACCATTGTTGAAAAGGTCCTGATCTATCTACACATTTTTTTTACTTCTGCAAAACAATGGACTTAGAAGAAGACCTTCTCAAGTTCTTACAATACAAGAGAAAATGATCTGTAGAGTAATCTGAATCCATTAGGATTTCAACAGTCAAAGCCAGCACTTTGAATAATACACAGGAACAATGAGGGTGCAGGTGAAATTGAATCAAAACTAATTCATTTCCATTTGCTTGCACCCATCACTAAGCAGGCTGCCAGCATCTCAACTAATTGTAGCTCCTGGTCTATGCTGAAAGGCAGTTTTCACCCAGAACATGGCATGATACTCTTGCCTGGAGGTTACCAAGGCTTGTAAAATGGACTAAAGCAAATGTTACTTTACAGACACATCCAGCAGCTGAGAATTTTGTCATTTTTATTCTATAGTAAGTGCAAGGAACTAATGTGGATCAAAAATGTAGTAGAGAGGCTAAGGTTCAAGTTAACCCTTCCTCTTCTCCACTAATGTCAGAATGGAACCACTAAACCTTCAATTTCTTTTGCAAAATAATTCACTATTTTGCAATGATAACTTAAGGAGTATTTGGCCTAAGCTACATTGAGAAGAAAAAATTAAAAACTTCCTCAATATAATTAGAGTCTAGATCAGTTCCCCATGCATGTTCAAGCACAAATTAAAAAAACGACATTAAAATTCTGTTGTTAGTCTCACAGAATAGTGCCACTGAATCAACAGAACTAGCCAGTGAAATAATGACATTGGTTTACCAAGTTTCTCTTGATTTCATGGGTTTACTAACAATTAAACTTAGAGTTATCAGATACACCTTTTCATATCTCTCTTGGTCCACAGGATCACCATTCTCATTCCATGCAGGACAGGTGGTATATCAAACTATTTGAATAACAAGCACCATTCTGAACATTTAAAGTCTAGGTCTTCTATTTCAATCCCAAAACTATTTCTGCTCTTTCCAGAGGACTGGGATATCAATAAAGGGAAGACAACACTCCCAGATAAATCCAGAGATGTCTGCCATAAGCTTTGCCTTCCACTGTCTTGTAACGTTCTTTTAAATGACAGGACATTTTTGAGCCCCCCCAAATACATCTAATTATTTTGGTGTCATAAAATATACTTTGCTACATTGGTTTTAAAAATTAAACAGCTTACATGGGCAACAGCACTGAAAACATCGTTGATCACTGAAGGCCAAACATTTTATTTAGCATTTGTGGAATAAAATGTACTACTGCGTTGTAGGTTTTTTCGGGCTATATGGCCATGTTCTAGAGGCATTCTCTCCTGACGTTTTGCCTGCATCTATGGCAAGCATCCTCACCTCTGAAGATGCTTACCATAGATGAAGGCGAAACGTCAGCAGAGAATGCCTCTAGTCTAGAACATGGCCATATAGCCCGAAAAAACCTACAACAACGCAGTGATTCCGGCCATGAAAGCCTTCAACAATAAAATGTACTACTCTTTGGAATAACATTATTCGCATAGTCTAATCTGTTGACTATTCTCCAAGAGTCATTGAGTATATGTGTATATACCCGCATTGTCTCTCAATTTATGACAATGCCATAAATTTCATAGGGCTTTCTTAGGCAGTGAATACTCAGATGTGGTGTTGGCAGTTTCTTCCTCTGAAATGAAGCCTAGGTGTCCGTGTAGATCTTGCTAGTGTGTTTTCCAATGGCAGCATCACATATTTGTCTATTATGCTATCACTCAGCCCAACCGATGATCACTAAGAAATGTATGATTCCTTGGCAATAAAGTTCAGTATATTCAATTAATTTCACACCCAAATAAGAACATGCAGTACTAGAGCCTTAATTTTCTCTTTCAAACCACACCTCAGCCCTATTTCGTCTATAGCAGCTTTCACAAGCCAACATCACCCCATCTGAACAGTTTACTAGCTTACATTCCTTTCTTGCGACTTCATTGTCCACCCTGACCTTGCACAGAATTGTCAACTTTTCTTTCCCCTCTTTGAGGTTTTAACATCCGCATAAGAGTCAAGTTTCACTAGGGAAAATTTTCATCATTCTCTTCATTGGAAAAAGGATTAACAATTAAATCTCTATCATTTAGCTGGTAGGAAGAGTACATTGGTAATCTTGTTCTTATTCACTGAGTTACCATTTAGTCTCTGTTTCAAACATCTAAAACACATTTTGTGTGCTTTTAACAAAATATCCAAGTGCATATTTTCTTAGTGGTAAGCTTCACTGCATTCAATGGGGTTTACTTACAATGCGAATTTAGGTATTATGACTTTATGATTTAAACAGTACTAACATTAGCTGAATTTATTTTGAGTTAACATGCAAATTACTCTCAAGTGGAAGCAGCTTCCAGAAAGGAAACGAGTATCCCTCCTTTTAACAATGTTTATTTTAATATTCCTCTTCATTGACGTCCCCATTGTCATGGGAGAGAGAGGCTTGCGTACCTTAATGAAGTTGTGGGCTATACTGGCGGTGGCATAATTGTCACCGGTAGGGCCTCCCATGCCAGACAGGTCACAACCAAAGTGTCTGAGAAAGAGCGTCAATGGGCAGGATAGGCTCTCTAGCCTTTTGGCAACCATCCTAAGAGAAGGAAAACTCTAAATTCAAACCCGGGCAGATGGTGCTCGTCTAACCCTATAAGTTCAACCATCTAAGAGAAGGCAACTCTAATCAAACCTACAACCTGAGGACCTCGCTGCCACCATCCAAGCTTGCTAGGTCCTGGCAGATGAATCTTTGGTTTAAAGGGTGAGGCCAGTTCTGTGCACATTGCGCTCCACCAGATAAATCCATTGCACAGGCTCGAAGGACACATCCAACTTAGTCATCAACGTGCTTGTAGAAAGCATGGGATGAGTCCTTCCTGAATCTTCGTTCGTGAAAAAAAGCCAAGAGAGAGAGATTGAGATTGTAATATTATAACTAAACTAATAAAAATTTTATTATTTGTACAGAATATATATTTCATTTATATGCTCCCTTTCTTCCAGTGTGAGGCCCAATCAGGTTAAAAGAAATATGTATCAATGGTAGCAGTAATCATTAAGTGAGATCTGGATGAACTTAATTGCACTGTGAACCCAATATGAAGAATGAGCCATTATTTAAGTTTTATTAATTTCAATGGAAACTAAGGCCAACTAACACTACAATTCTACAAACGTCTAGTCAGAAATTATGCTCATTATACAATTTTAGTCAAATTCAAAATAATTTACTGTACGTAGAAGGACTAAGTCAGAAGGAAGCTATTAACAATATTTAGGCTAATTTCTTAGAGATCACATCCACTGCCATCTCAAAGACTATTCCTTTTTTCTCTCTGCTGTATATCCCATGGCTTGCAAATCATGACATGCGGAAAGATTGCTTTAGTTTTTATAAAGGCGTTGTTTGGTGTAGTCTTTGATCTTGTTGCCAATATAGTGTCTGACAACCAATGACTGATGAAATAAAGGTGTAATCTTCTGACTAACATTTATTTTCCTTGACATGATTAATAGCAGGCTAAATATTTTGGCCCTCCAGATAAAATGTTTAGTGAGCCATTGTCAGATATTGTAGTTGTATGCTTTATTAAAACTTCTGGGCATGATGCATAGTTTTGATAGAATTTGAACCTTTGCCCTCTTCTCTTTTTATTTGACATTCTAATTGAAGCTGTTCTACTGACACAGTTAAGTAGCATTTGAATACTGCTGACATACAAACATGAATTTAAATGGCAGCAAGGAAAACTATGACCTAAGCTTCAACTATTGCCACTAACAACCATCATGTGGTCTTTCTGAACACTTTGAAGCAGGGAAGTTTGCTGGAGCAACTTGAGAGTGTCTAAAGAAAACGGTTCTTTGTTTGAAAGGGTTCTCCATATCTTTAAACAAATACAAGAATTGCAGGGAAGACAAAAGAATGAGTATATGTTTAAACTGCCCAATTGTCATGGAGGATTCTTGTGAGATTTTTGAAGAGGTTGTTACAAGATGAGGATAAGAATGTGAAAAAGCCAGTGAACTCTATATAGTTGTGGGTTCAAAGCAAAAATGACAAAAGTCTTAGGGTATCCTAAAATACTAGGACCTTAACATATGAGGGAATCATGCCTTTGGTGGGGTCTCTATCGCATGGTGCTATGTGCATTCCACTACTACTCTCCTCTATGCAATTTAACCTGTCCCCCACTATCACATACAAAACCTATGTTTCTCTCATCTACCTGGTGCTTATGTATCAGCACGGTGGCACTAAAGAGACGTTAGGAACCAGATTCTCTTTCTCTCTCACTCCACCCCTTCCACCTTGCTATTCCAAAACCAATAATTTTTAATTTTTTTAGTAATATCTTACTTTTTTAAAATTCACCACACCCAGATCTGTGAATTTTAAAGAAACATGAAGCAGTGGAAGTGTAGCAGGGTGGGGTTAGGAAGTTATAAAGAAATACAAGTGTATGACCATGGATCACAAATCAGTTGCAGGAATAGAGAAATGTGTGATAGTGAGGGTGTTCATGCTAGTATGTTGCTACTATCAGTGGTTACTCAGCTGCTGTGGAATGGTGGCTTTGTGTGATAAAGTGCAATAAAGTCCTGACAACTTTTATTTGGCATGAGCTTTCAAGAACTGCAATCATCTGATGGATGTGAGCAGCAATCTACTACCCTGTGCCAAACACAACTTGTTAGTAGTCTTCTAAGGTGTTTTAAGATGCTTTACTGTTTGTGTAACAGACTTGACCATTTAAAGTGAAAGCAAAAAAAGAAAAGAAAGGAAAGAAAGCAGTACTAAATGGAGAAGGATTGCAGAATTGAATTATTAAATAGATAACAAGAGTGATGCTCCTAATACAATAGGAGCCCCACATCAGCGGGACTGATGTCATCAATGTCTAACAAAACAGGTTCTCTCTGTACATTTTCTAGGTCCTCAAGCACAACTCTAGGATACTCTTGGGCCAGAAGTCCTTCATTTCAAAAGTTTTAATGATTACCTGGAAACATAATCCCTACAGATATAGAGATCATACTGAATATTATTTGCTGAAGGGGAGCTACCCTGCATCCAATTAATCATGGCAATACACTGGGCTTATTCTGCTGTGGCATCCCAATTACAAAATACTCTTTTCTTGGAGATCTGATAGCTATCAATATTGCTGTCTTTCGCTTGCAAAGTAAAAAAATGTTGTTTTTTTTTACTAATGTCTTTCGGACATAATCGTTTTTATTCAAATCTGCATATGTGCATAGTTTTAAATAGTTTTAACTGGTTTTGAGCTAAAAATAACTTGACTATTACATAATGTGATTTTAAGATCATTTTATTGTTTAAGATTGATCAAGCACATTTTGTTGTAGGTTGCCTTGATATCATTTGATAGAATGGGATAAAATATCTTGACATTAAAAAAAATAAAAGAAATCATTTCAAAAATAAGATATGCATTTCCCAAAGGCTGCAACCTTTCCAAAGGCTGTAGCAGAAGGCAGAGGGCAAGCCTAGGCCTCTACAATTTATCATCTTCCAATCCAAATACTAAATAACAACCATGCATGACTTGTTTAGGTCCTGTCAGGACAAAATATGTCAGCAGGTGAACTGAATTTAGCTCAGTGGGTCACAGAACATACAGGCTTGTTAAGGCCATGAGAGACTTCCATGTTTTTGTTTGACAGAAACCTTTATGATTCTGAGAATGAGTGACCTCTTTACTCTTTTCAAAAAAGAGGCCAGTGTCCTTGAAAAACGTGCATCATCCACACAGCAATATAACCAAGAATACAAAGGAAGATAATCCACAATATCTGCTTTGAACTGGATTATCTGAGTTCACACTGCCATATAATTCGGCTCAATGTGGATTTTATACAGCATCTTTTATTTATGTCAGAAATCATCTTAACATTTCTGCCATGTATATCTTAAATTGCATGGACCTGACTGGTAAGGGTGGGAATGTGTTGGTGATCCCATCTGCTTTTATCATATAGCCAAATCTGCAGAAGAGCCCTTACATACAAAAAGCTATATGAATAGTAACTCCAACTATGCAGTGCTTTTATTCCTAATACCTACACACATACTAAGGAGCCCCTGGTGGCACAGTGGGTTAAAGCACTGAGTTGCTGAACTTGCTGACCGAAAGGTTACAGGTTCGAATCCACGGAGCAGTGTGAGCTCCCACTGTGAGCCCCAGCTTCTGTCAACCTAGCAGTTTGAAAACATGCAAATGTGAGTAGATCAATAGGTTCTGCTCTGGCGGGAAGGTAACAGCGTTCCATGAAGTCATACTGGCCACATGACCTTGGAGATGTCTATGGGCAATGCTGGCTCTTTGGCTTAGAAATGGAGATGAGCACCAACCCCTCAGAGTCGGATACGACTGGACTTAATGTCAGGGGAAAACCTTTACCTTTTACACACATACTGTCTGCTTTTTGTGCCTATGGGAACCAATGCAGTCCTTCAGCTATACAAAACTTAAGGATAAGGTCATAAAATATAAAATGTTACAAGCAAGGTAAAAATTTGAAAAAAAATTGACTGAAGGCCCCCTATTCCCGCAATTGGGAGTTGCAAAGTTTGTATGGGAGGTTCTAGGAACTGTAGCTTAAAATGTAGTTTTTATGAGCATCTCACCATATGGCTGGTAGCATGGTGCTTCTCCTGTCTTTTCCATATACATGTAGAAATATCCTTAAGGGAATATTGAAACCTTTTTAAGGGGAAATGTCTTTTCAACCTGTATTCACTGCATTTCAAGACATCCTTTCCCCAGAAGGTAAGAAAATATGTGACTAAACAATTGACACCAGAGTGGTCTTTCTTGAATTTCAAAATGCAATATTTCGACTAACAATCACAATCTAGTAAAATAATTTATAAAATGAGTTTCCTAGTAATACGTTAAAAATACAGGTGATGTACATATTCAGAAACTCACCCACTGGTTCAGTTAAACACCTTACATTAATCTGGGCAATAGCTAAAGAACATGCCGACAAAATGCTTGCAATATTTAAATAACTATTTAGTCTAATAAAAGTATAACTCTACCTCCATTAAATTGCTTTTCTCATCATCTAGCTAACAAAGAGGGTGTGAAGCCATTAGAGTCCTTCAGAAGGTTATACAATTGGGTATTAGGGATGAGATTTCATGTTAGTAATTTAACTCCAACGCTACTGAATTTCACATATGAGTCCATTTCTTTCTTTTATCACATGCTGCTGCATATAAATTGCTTGCATATAATTAAGTCACATATTTTATCTAATCCATGCACAGTGAGATTATCCACATTTCCATTTTGTTTTACAAGGTTTGAATCAGTTTTGACATAAGCTGCATGCAAATGAGAAGCTGAAAGTAATCAGATGCTACAGGATAACACACATCTATCTTTCTTTTAACACCTATTCTGGATCTATTTTCATATCCGTTTCCCACAGTGGCACCCTGATGCCAATCTCATATGTGTTTGTGACTATAATCAGCATCACATGACAAGTGAAACAGAAATGAGCTGGTGAGACAGAAGGTTGGCAATGAATTTTTACAGTGTCAGCAATCTTCATATGGATTGAGGAAAGGTCACAGAAATAAATTTGATTTGAAGTGTTACTTGATACTGTTAGAGCTTTATTGTTCCTGTGCTGGGAACCGAAATCAGCACTAGGTCAAAATAGTCCAGCAAAATTGCTTTTGCTAAGAATATTTTGCTATATACAGGAAAGCAAGACTAGCTGGATTTTGTTACCAACACGGCTCCAGGGTTCTCTCAATCTTCTCCCTATCAGATTTGTCAACCTACAGAGAGTCTAAGTACCATTATTGTGCTTTTCCATTCACCTAGATTCCCAGTTGTTTATTTTTTAACTTTAAGAAGCATCTTTTTGCAACATAGTTGCAAAGAAACAAAGCGTTACGCCGTGATATTTCCAGCAAAACCACAAGTGTATTCCCACCCACAGTGATTTCAAGAGAAATTATTCCATTCATTTGGCCCATAGTTTGGTATCAATGACAGGATTAATGTTTACAAGCATCCACAGCAAGGAATTTCATTACAACCTTAAAAGAGATGTCACAAAAAATAGTAAGCCATGTTTTTATCTCTCCTATCCTTTTTCTGGCCTTTGTGCATGATAGGAGATGAATTTCCACTCAATGACTGTTACTATGGCAGCTAATGTTATAAACATATGCTATAATTATGTAGTGCAGTGGTTCCCAACCTTTGGTCCTCCAGGTGTGGTGGATTTCAGATCCTAGATTTCCTGACAGTTGCCAAACTAGTTAAAGCTTCTGGGGATTGATGTCTCAAGCCCCTGAAGGGCCAAAGGTTGAGAACCACTATTGTAATGAGAAATATTCAGCCATGTTTAATGTGATCCTCTAGAAATAAATGTGACTTGTGTTCATCATAATTAACTCGCCTCGTTTATTTCAATGGATCTATTATCTACATGACTAAGATTCATGAACTATGATCACCTATAGCAGAGATCAAAACATTGTTTGCTACACTTGTTTGTAGACAAACTATAAGTATACATAACATTTATTTATTTATTTATTTATTTACTCCATTTATACTCCGCCCTTCCCACCCCAAAATTGACTCATAGCGGCTTACAAATTAAGGCAAAAATTCAATGCCACATCGTGTACATTAACAATAAACATATTATATTAAATTATAAAACAGTTAAAACATATAGTTAAAAACATATAAAACAGCAATGCAGATTTAAACATTAGTGCCGAGTCATGATTTCCAACTTGTTGGTTTTCCCGTAGTCATTATTCAGACTGCTAGGTTAAAGTAGAGTCCGTGTTACACTACTCCCCAAATGCCTGTGTACCGAGCCAGGTCTTCAGCTTTTTTCTGAAGACCAGGAGGGATGGGGCCATTCTAATGTCCTTGAGGAGGAAGTTCTACCACTGAGGGGCCACCACTGAGAGGGCCCTGTCTCTCACCAGTCGCACTTGGAAAGGGGATGGAACCAAAAGCAGGGCCTCTCCACCAGATCTTAAAGCTCTAGTTGGCTCACAGAAGGAGTTACTTTCAAACAGGTAAGTTGGACCAGAACTTACTTGTTCTAGTCCAGAAGAAAAAGGAAATATGGCAGCACCTTTAAGACTATCTATTCTTTCAAAATTCAGGTTCAGGTGATTTAGCATCATAGGTATCTACTATCCTTACGTGGTACGCTGAGGAAAAGAGAAGGGAACAGGTGAGCACCCAAGCACTAGGCTTGTTGTTATACCTGGATTCAGTCTTAGAATCAATATAAATTGGATGGATTCTCCTGAAAACAATTAAAACTACCGAAAAGCAAGCAAAGAAACAAAGCAACCCATATCTGAACAACTTACTTCTATAACACTAAGGGCCCATCCAGACAGGGCCCAAAATGTGAGCGCTCTCGCGCTTTTACTGGAGGAGTCCAAATGATGCCTCCGGTAAAAGCAAATTAATTCAGGACAAAATAGGAAAACCTTGCTCTAGACCAAATTAGTTAGATTGCCCATTAGATCCAGGCCTTTCTGAAAAACCAGGTTCTAATTGGCAATGGAACCTGTGGGGACAGACCATGGGTAGTCCACACACTCATCTGTGAGATGCTGTCCCACCTTCCCAGCCCCTTCTTCACCACCCAAAAACCTTAAAAATAACAAAAGCTCTACCATGTTGCCATTAGGACTCTCTGCAGGCTCCTGGAATGGTACCAATGATGGGCCAGGAAGTAGGGGGAGAATCACTCCTGCCTCTCTCCCCCCCCCCCCCCAACTTCCTGGCATGTCATTGGTACATTCTAGGAGCCTGTGGAGAGGTCTAATTTTTATTATTTATTTATTTATACCCCACCTTTCTCCCTGTGGGAACTCAAGGCGGGTAACAATCCACACTAGACAAGTTTAAAGAGAGCAATAAAAAAGTTAAATAACAATTAAATAGAATGAAAATACAGGAAATACACAAAAATGGCCTTCAAAATTCAGATCCGCAAAAAGCGGTCCAGTAAGTTTCCCTGTGTTACTTAGGCTTTTAGAAAGAGATTTGAGGTGGCCTCATTGCAGTGTGATAGTTACCAGGCCGGAATAAGGACAACCCACATTTAAGCCCATTTCCCCCCGGGTTATACGTACTTCAACCCACTTTGGAACGGATTTCTTAAACCCTCTCCGAAGTGGGTTTAATGTATGTCTGGAAGCTCCCTAAGCCTTTTGGGGCACATAAAATATTGAGGTGGGTTGGATTTGGCTGGCAGGCCTAATGTTTGACTTGTGTGCTTTAGGAGATCTGTGAACTAGGTGCAATTTTTAAAACTTCAATTGAATTCATCTTTTCTTTTTCTTTTCATTTTTTTCTGTCACAGCAATTTTTAAAGAAAAAAATAGTCTTTTTGAGTGTTTACTGCAATTTTTTTCACTCCAGGCTAGTCTGTGTGAAAAGATCAATTTTAAATGCAACAAACTAGGAACCAAATATTACATGTATCAACATAGAACAGTCTTAAAGGGAGCCATGTTCTCAAAACCATTGCTTAAAGAAATGAAGGTAAGATGACAACAGGTTTCAAGCCCCAGGAGAGCAACATGTACTAAATTTGGTCATTACTGCCAAGAACTAAAATTTCTGAGTCCAGCTATTTAGAGAACACACACACAAGCAGTTCTCAGGCCGTTAAAAAGAATTATTTGTATCTGTTAAACAGATTAATATATTAGAAGTAATCCTAAAGAGATTGATTAGTGGGCAAAGTGCAGGTGAGGGGGGCAAGGGAGCATAATAAATACTATTTATCACACAGACATTTTTACAAGATTTGTGGTGGTTAAAAATTACAGCATGCTCCCAACTACATACAATTGCTTCTTTTTAAAATAAACATTGCTTGGGCAGAATTACAGTAGCAATCTTGTCACACCTCTAATGATGCACACAATAAAGTTTATTGTTACTTTAACAAGTGAGTAGCCCTCCCTTTCCCACTGCCACACACATACAACAAATGGTTGTCAGCAGTCTTCCACCAAGACCACCCTGGAATTCCAAACAAAATCAGAAAGCCATGTTATGAATGGACGCCAGAGAAAGAGATGTTTCCAACAGAGGCTGTGTCCCTGTTTCTAATGCATTTTGTTCTCACTTGTTTCAATAAAAAGTAAACATGTGGAACTGGGTGTAACGCTCCATTCTTTGTCTCAACAATTCAACAATATTCATGATGCCCCTAGTCTCAGTTGAGCATCGATCAAGATTTTCAAGAGATGCAAACTGCAGTGAAGGCAGCAATAGCAATGAATGGGTAAGCGGGGAAATCTATTGCACTAATGACCTGAAAATTCAGCCACACATGGTGCTATATAGCTAGATTTGGCTTCTGAGTGGAAGAGCAAAACAATGGATTTAATAGGACACAATGCTAGCAATTGAGTAGGTTCCGACTCTCTTAATGAGGGCAGCTTTTCGAAGGGTAAGGGGAGAGACCAGCGCAGCAGCGGGGGTGTATGTGAGAAATGGGTACAGCCAAGGCCCTTACATTTCAAATGCTGTCACGTTCCATAGAGCACTGCAGCATGAATGCACCAATTCAGCTGTGGGTCACAAGACACCCACACTACTTTAGAAAGTATGTAAGCATATAGTTTATATGCTTTGTAATTCCCAGCGCACCTAGGATAGAGATCAAATGAGATGTCTGGCACACAGAGCACACTTCATAGCCAAGCCAGGTTTTAGCACTTGTTTTTGACAGACACAGCTGACCAATCCTTTAAAAAAATCACTTTCAAAGAACTTCAGGAAATGAAAAGAGAGTTTGTTTGAACCAAAAGTAGTTAACTGCAGCTTTTCCAAGTAGGAGCAAATCCATCCATTTATTAATACGATATTAAGCACATTCATTATTTTAAAATTCAATCTGGACCAATTTTTTAAGGTCCTGAAAGTATGTCTTTTGTTTTTTAAAAAAAGGAAAAATACCCACAATTGTTACTAGTCAATTAAATTCACCACACTAACATGAACAGGCTGTTCTTTTGCTACATTAATAACCAAGGCAGAGTTTAATGTTTTACAAACCATTCATTTGGAAAAGTTTCACAGAGAAGCTCAATATGCAAGGTCATAATTCCACCGAAGTTATGCTCTGGAAACTGTTGTTAATTCTTACAGTGAATGCAGCGCTTTTCTTTGAATTATTTTCTTTAATCTCATGAAAAATGCCAGATTTACAGTCTTCTGTTTACCCCAGAATACAAGCAGCTTGGTCAGCACAAAAATACTAACTTGTCTAGACTAGTAGTAGCAATATATTCACTGCTATTATCAAGAGAGCAAAGGTCCTAATGTAGTCTTTTTACTATTCCTGGGGAATGAATATATTCTGAAACCCTTATACAAGTCTACATCTGTTTCCTGAAGCTCAGTTTGGATTCAAGCCATCTTGATTTTTAATAGAGATTTTCTATGATTAAAAATATAGCTCTTTGTGGAAAGTTAGCTTTCCTTTAGTTTCTCCAGTAGACTGTATTTCCAATATGCCTTGGTAATTAAAGAGCAAACAAATGACACCTGCTATGAACAGAGGACCTGCGCAATTACAGTTCTTAAGCAATGAAGGCTAATAATTCTTTGATCTTTAATTTCAGCTCCAAGGCTTCAGACAGAGGAATTGATGCCTCTCCCCAATAACATTTCTTTTAAAATTATGCAAAATGTGACCAGAGTTTTAAGTCACCATCTCCTACAGACAGTAACTACAGGAGATGTTGAAGAAAAACCTCTCCCTTTATACACAAAGGTAAAATTATTTTATACTCATCCTTTCTCCTTAACACTAAAATAGGTTTACAATATGTATTTCTTTGTATTGTTGAAGGCTTTCATGACTGGAATCACTGGGTTGTTGTAGGTTTTTCGGGCTATATGGCCATGTTCTAGAAGCATTCTCTCCTGACGTTTTGCCTGCATTTATGGCAAGCATCCTCAGAGGTTGCAAGGTCTGTATTTATTTATTTATTCAGTTGGTAATGGTAATAATAAGCAAACATTCAACACTTTAAACACCCTTTTAGACCACATTAAACATTAAAACATGTATACCAGCACCAATGGCTGTTGATAGTATTTTAATTTTTTTTGAAGAGCAGCAAGAAATTTAAAAGCACATGTAGTAGCTATAATGTTCCAGAGAAAGAAGATCTTTCCAAAGAAACATTGATTCAGGGTGCATCTACATTGTAGAATCAATGCAATTTGACACCACTTAAACTGCCATGGCTAAATGCTATGGAAGCCTGGGAGTTGTAGTTTGGCGAGGCAACAGCACTCTTTGGCAGAGAAGGCTGAAGACTTGGTAAAACTACACCTCTTAGGATTCCATAGCATTCAGTCATGGCAATTAATGGTGTCAAGCTGCATTAATTCTACAGATGTACCTTCAGAAGTGAGACAACCCCCTAAAAGAAGAGTTTAAGAACTTAGTATTAGTTATCTGCTGCAGGAACAATTTTCCACTCTATTGGGTAGAAGTATTTTCCCTGTTTACCTGCTACATGACACTTTTATCTGGAAATGTCACAGTCTGAACTGGGATCTTCTGCCTGCAGAGCAGGTGCTCTTTCGCTGAGCCATGATTTTTCCTCTTAGTTGAGGAAAACATTGCTTCTTATGGCAGCTTTTATTTGTTATAGCAACTCAAAACAAGCAGAAGCACTAAAAGGCAAGAGTTTTTGGCTTATGATAAAAGAGATAGCAGGTCAAAATGGGCATTTTAATGAAACTACATCTGGCATTCTGGTACCCAGTCTACTGCCAAACTAGAACTAGAACTGACGCCATTCATACCCTATTTCTAGGTCTAGTGACATTACCAGACTGTTCAACAGGACATGGCGGTGTTGCCTAGGGCTACAGAGTCAGTAGTTAGAAAGGCTTTTGTTGGCACTGGGACATGTTGCAGACTGTATAATTACTGTTCTTTAGCTTTCTCATGTGCTGAGATTATTAATTAACACATCTTTCAAATGTAAACAAATGAACTGCTTGACTGGAAAGTCTGGTTTCCAAGCAGGTAGAGGTCTGAATGAAAAAACAATCCTGAACTTCAGAAACAGAATGAAATATATGAACTCGCTCTTGAAGATTATAAAGAGGGTTGTGGATCTGGCCTAATCTTGAGCAGTTCCCTTTATTCATGCAACACGAAGTGATCCCAGAGCCGAGCATGTTTAAAAGAGCATCAACATCAACATCTTCATCTTCTAAGATTGTCAATAATATAATTTCTATTGTTGCCTTAAACAATAATTGCAGTATTTGTAAATGTAGCATGAAGACAATATAGCACACTACTAATCTTGAATTACAGTATTTTTTTCATGCATTGGAAGATGTATTGCTTTGGAAGATGTATTGCTTAGCCATGAAAAAAATATTTTTCAGAGAGTATGTTTTAATATGATTATAGGTTAATAGTTTAGCTTGGTTTTGTGGTTGATATTTTTGTTATGTACTTAATTGCAATCATTTTAATGTGTAAGTTACCTTGAGTTTCTTGGGGAAAGAGGAGGATATAAATAAAGATAATGATGATGATAGTTTATTATTGTATCACATTCTATGATGGAGGTAAGTCTGGAAGACCAACCCAAGGACACACAGTGATCAGCAAGAATTTTCCACTCTAGTGGCAAACTCAACTCTGTCTACCTAGCCATTGTTGCTAAAGAATAGCCTCTCTCTTCTAAATGTTGGCTGCTGATATGTAAGGATTACCAAAAAAAATGTTTCAGAGTGGAAATGAACAGTCCTTTGTTGGACTGCAAATCATGGGTTCTCTCAGCCAATATGGCCTCAATCCCAGGGCATGTGATTGCTGATTGGCTTGCAGTCCTTGTTAATATATCAGTCTATGATTGCACTGGAAACTTCTAGCCCAAAACAGTGTGTTGCAACATGTTAGTTTGTTTGCTGCAGTGTGTAGATGGCCAGTGCAAATGTAATAAGAAACCTCTGGGTCTATATGAAATAAACAATAAAATATAAATGAAAGGTTGTAATGAGATATGTTGCATTCCCAAACATGTCATTATTAGAATTTATGGATGTGTTCAGGTCTCTTATAAACTGTTGGTTTATTCTCCGATTTGCTACTGAAACTGAATTACTGTGTTGTGAAATGATGCATGTCTTTAAAATGTTTCGCCAACATGAAATGTTTGGAAAGCTCTGTACTAGCCAATCAGATATTGCAGTTTTATGGCAATCAATTGCCACCTCTCTTGACAGTGACCAGCAGGGGTAGATTTCATCTCCTTTTGACTACAACATCATAGTTGTGGTTCTCGACAGATTATTAAATTACAGATACTACTGTAATCTAATAAATTATTTTAGCTTTCCTTTCAGTTTACTAGGGTAAAGGGCACCAGAGGTTCTGGGCTTATTAAAAATTGTCCATTGAAAAATATTTGTTTTGTTTAGGCCAAAGAAGCTCATTTGAGTGTGAGGGAGAATTGAGGGTTTTTTTTCTCAATTGCTTTAATGTTTTAAAGTAACTTTTATTGCCACGTTTGGCAAGTAAACTATTGCTATTGAAAGCCTATGTAGACTTCTTTTTTGCTACTTTTCTTAAAATCATTGAGTTTGTTTGAATTTAATTTTAAGTCTTTCACAGAACCAAAAAAAAACCCATCACTAACAACCCAAGAAAGAGAATTGTAAAGCATGCTATATTAGTGGTTTTGTGAGAGCAATATTGTGAAAGTTAACAGAGGAGAAAAACTATTATTTTGCACATGTGAGCAGATGTATAATCTAACCATTTGCTCAAAGAATTGTAAGAAGTATCTGACATCACTTAAAAACATTACAGTTACATACCATAACATCACTTTGTGCACTGTTTCCTTATTTTGACTGCTTTGCTAAACATCTGGCTGGTAAGAGTAGTTGCAATGAGTCTGTATGTCACAAGAGGGCAGACTAGAGAAAGAAAGGGGGGGGAGAGTAGAAGGAAGAATTTTATAGAATACTGGACTTTAAACAAGTGATGCCACTGGCTCCAAGGCATTTTTGCAAATATATGTTTGTTGTAAGTTATTTTTGGCATTTCTAATGAAAAAGCATCAAAGGCTCTTTCAATGAAATTGCAGCAGCAAAATGTCCTACAACAATTCAATTTAATAATTTAATAAATCAGAAACAATATTGAATATAAACTATTGGCCATTAACTGCAAAAAATAAGAATAAGAACAGAATACACCCATATATACGATTTTAAAAACTTAAAACTAGAGATATAACGGTAACCACTCAAGTTCACACATGATAAAAAAAGGTTTATTTGCTATTACTTCAAATGAAATTCAAGGGACAACCTTGAGCATAGCTTAGAAGTAACCAGCATAAATATCTCATTATTTGTAATTCTTTTAGCATAAAAGAATTTTAATTTTAATAAAGGATAACCTTTTACAGTGTAATTTCCTTTTTTGCTTACTTTTATAGTAGTAGTAGTAAATAATAATAATAATAATAATAATAATAATATATCCCACCCCTTTGGGGACTTCTAGGTGGCTCACAACATATAACAGTAAGCAATGTAACAATATAAACAAAATAAACTGGATAACATAAAACTATTTAAATTAAATAAACAAGATAAATAAAAAGGAAAACAAACAAATTAAAACAGCCATATTAGAGGTGAGCATAAAAGACATAATCAATAGATAAATAATATAAAACAATACTTACACCATAAAACCATTTAAAACAACCCAGCCACTGTCCTAATTAGGTCCACTGTAAAATTCCCATTAAGTCCTTCATCCATTGTCTAACCATTTTTAAAAGTCTAACCATTTTTAAAAGCTTGTTTTCATAGCCAAGTTTTCAAGTCTTTCCTAAATATTGATAGGGGTGGGAGCCTGCTTAATTAGTATGACCTTAGTAAAGGTGGAAGAATAATATTGTATGGTTCAGGTACTGGCCTACTATGTGTATAGATGATATAGCCTGATTCAGAACACAGGAATGATATATCCTAAATTATAAATTGCTGCCTTGGGTTCATGTTTGGCAGAAAGCTGACATATAAATGAAGTGTATGCAGCATTTCATTTAGAATCCTGTGTCCTGGCATGGCAAATAGGTATCTCATTTGTTGCTAAATCAAAGGGGTTTTGTGAGAACCAAAAAAACAGGCATGTACCTAAATAAAAACCCAGAAATTGATAATATATGTCCACAAAAATGAAAATGTTCCATAAGCAATGTGAACTCCGGAGCTCTTTAGAGCTCTTAATCAGACCTAATGATACAAAAAAGTAGGGAAGGATTAGGGAACAAGTTGAAAAATCTAGCTACATGAATGGGACATTTTGCATTTTCTGCAGCTGCAATAACAACAACTTTATTTTTATACCCTGCCTCCATCTCCCCGAAGGCGCTTGGGACGGCTTACATAGGGACGAACTCAAAACAACATGGTTAAAATACACACTCCCATATAAACATAACATAAAACAGAATAAAACAATAGCATTGTATATAAAAGCAACCATTAAAACAACAACCAATGAACCCATAGTAATAAATAATTCCTGGGCATGGGTGGGCAGACTGGTGCAACTCAACTGTGAGGATAGGGCTGGTGGATAAAGTGCATAAGTCAAGTGGTACCACTAAGGATAGCGGGCAGTATAAGATGGGACATCATGATTTTGTGCACAGAGTGATAGTAAAGTGCAAGGATGAGATTTAGCAAGACCGCTAATGAAAGGACAGTAAACAGAAGATGTGTTGAAGTAACAGCCTTTAGCTTGTTGGGATACATAGTTAATCTGTCTTCACAAACAAGAGAATTGGCTGATGCTCACTGCCTCTTTCAAAACTCAGAAGGTCCTGGGATGGCTGAGAGTAAAAGCCAAGAAGAGAGCAACATATGTGTCTCCCTATATGAATTCAGTTAAATTCCCCACTAGAGATAATGAGATTCCTTCAGAAGGAATGGAACATGCAGAGAGAAGAGAAGATACAGTGTTTTTGATATGGCAGTCATTACATCTTGCATCTATATAGAGCAGTATGGCTGTGGCAGACAAGATAAGCATTTTTTTCCACCACAGTCTTCACAGCAGCTTTTTATATCTGCCAAGCTGGGTAAAGCTGCCCACCTGTAGACACTTCATGCTTTCATGAAGTCTTTTCTTATTACCTAAAATGAGTGGATGACTGTGGCCATTTCTTCTAAATTTCTTCTATCATCCCTAGCAAGTCCATGGGATGGTAATTTGGGAACAGTACTGAGAAAGCCAAACTTGAAGGTCAGAATATATTTTTAAAGGATGGCAACCACAAATATAAAAATAAGAACTGTGAAGTAAGTAGATGGAGCCTTCATGACCATTTACATGTTATGCTAAATCTGAATAACAGCAAATAAGCACTGGTATATTTGCAAGTCAGAGAACATATAAGCTGTCATACCAATTACAGAATCTTTAATAAACACGTATAATTCACATTAGACCCCATTAAAAGTCTTATATTCCCCATCACTGTCTCATTATCAAAACCACAGTGATTTTCAGTCCCATGTCACACGAAACATGGCGGTAGATTGAGGTAATAATGCTATTTCTCTAGCACTAACAACAACACTTGAGTTAGGTGCTATTTATATTATCACAAATGATGTCACTTTCATCACTTCACTCACACAAGAATGGATAAAAATATCTTTTGTAAAAATATATGACAGTTACAGATTTAAAATGATGGCTAAGGATGAAGTAATGCCCTTTGAATGTAATCTTATTATTAAAGAAGTGGAAACCTTTTATATCTCAAACTTGTCTACTGTACAGTTGAAGTTTGAATCTAAACAAATCCATTCACTTCCCTAGATAAATTTTATCAGGGTGGCTTCAGTAGGACTGCAGAATGTGCTGTCTATGGCTTCTGTGTCATTCAAAACAGCTTGACATATAGAAATTGGGAAATGAAACTTTTCCTGGAATTGAGATAAAATACTGGGAAGAAAAAAAGCAACAACTGTACTTGCTGACTGAGTGCTATTAAGTCACTGTTAAAAGACACAGGATCAGAGCCACATAAAACAAATGAATGTAATTTTCAAATGTTGCTTCCTGCAACTTTGAACAAGACAGAGGAGAAACAAAAAATGCACGGTATGCATACTTCCTGTTCTTCCTACATCATCGTATCCTAAACAACTCCCTAAGTAGTTGGTGAGCCATCTCATTCAACCTTCAGAACAGGCTCAGGTAATTTAAATGGTAGATTTTGAAACAGCAATATGACCTATCTTGTTCTTGGGAACGGAAATGACCTGGCAATCTGTGTGGGCCTTTATGTTCCACGCAAGGTGAAAGGCCAAGAGGACAACACCCCATGCCCGCGTGCTCTTCTGAGAGAATAACAGTGGTGCAATCAAACATGCTGAACTTCCTTTCATCAAAACAAAAAGGAAACACCTTGCAGATAATAAAATAATTGCGAGAACTTATGCAACAGCCTTTCCTTTGCTGGATGGCTTTTAAAGGACTCATACAGCATTCCTTATTTTCAGTAGCCTTTCAGATGAAACTCTTAAGTGTAGCTTTGGACAGAGCTATACATTATGAAACAGAGTTGTACCAGTTAATGTAAATATCAAGACAGGAAAAAGACTCTCAAAGAGCAAATGAATTGAAAAGAGAGGATTGCCCCCGCTGCATGATGTTTCCCACCTACACATCCACTTGCCCATTTTAAAGTCCTAAATACAGTAAAGAAACCAAATCCCATCTGAACTTGGAAGTTAAGCATGGTAAGCTCTGGTTGATACCTGGATGGAAGACTGCCAATGAATAGCAGATGCTGTAGGTAGGGTATATTTAATTGGAAGTAACTGGTATGCCCACCTTAAAGTATTCCTAAGAAAAACCTATGAAATGTATGGGGTTGCCATAGGTTGACAAGTTTTAAGAGTTACCACACTGTCCATTTTTACCATTTTTACTGCAGCCCGCCCTACCACCTGCTCCCTCGACCCGTGCCCCTCCTGGCTTGTTCGATCTTGCCTGGAGGGGCTACGTGGGCCTCTGTTGAAAATCATTAACAGCTCCCTTGAGCAAGGAGTCTTTCCAGAGTGCTTGAAAGAGGCGGTGGTAGCTCCATTACTGAAGAAACCATCATTGGACCCTGCGGTTCCCTCCAACTACCGCCCAGTGTCGAATCTTTCGTACCTGGGCAAGGTAGTTGAGAGGGCAGTAATGGAGCAGCTGCAGTCCTTCTTAGATGATGCAACATGGCTTGACCCCTTCCAGTCCGGCTTCCGTTCGGGGCACGGGACGGAGACGGTCCTGGTCTCCATCACAGACCAACTCCGCTGCCAGCTCGACCAAGGCGGGTCTGCGCTGCTCGTGTTATTGGACCTCACGGCAGCGTTTGACACAGTTGACCACAATCTTTTGATCCACCGCCTGGCCATGGCTGGAGTGAGGGGACAGCCCTTAAATGGCTGACCTCCTTCCTCCACCAGCGGTCTCAGCGTGTGAGGAGGGGAGGGGTGGTCTCTGAGGGTTCCCCACTGATTTGTGGGGTTCCCCAGGGGGCCATCCTTTCCCCTCTATTATTTAACATCTACATGCAGCCGCTTGCACAGCTGGTGCGGAGTTATGGGCTGACCTGTCATCAATATGCTGATGACACTCAGCTCATTCTGAGGATGGGGGGCAGGCCGGAGTCCGTCCCCGATAATTTCCAACATTGCCTCGAAGCCGTTACTGGATGGCTGCGAGCCAGTAGGTTGAGGGTGAATCCGGCGAAGACGGAGATCTTGTGGCTGGGCCGCCCGAGCGGAGTGGGTACCCGGCTTCCGACCCTGGACGGTGCGGCGCTGCACCCAGCGCCGTCAGTGAAAAGCCTAGGGCGTCCACCTGGACTCCCAGCTGACCATGGAGGCCCAGGTCTCCATGGTCAGCAAGGCGGCGTTTTTCCATCTCCGCCAGGCGAGGAGGCTGGCTCCCTATCTGTCCCGGAACGACCTGGCCACGGTGATCCAAGCCACGGTCATCTCGAGGCTAGACTACTGCAACGCGCTCTACGTTGGCCTGCCTATGTCGTCGATCCGGAAGCTCAAGCTGGTGCAGAACACCGCCGCCCGGCTCCTGTCTGGGGCTCCAGCAGGATGCCGAATAACACCAGTCTTGCGGGATCTGCACTGGCTGCCTATTGAGCACCGGGTCGCCTTCAAGTGTTGGTTCTTACCTTTAAGGCCATCCACGGCCTGGGGCCAGCGTATCTGAGGGACCGTCTCGCCTTATACTGCCCATCGAGATCACTCCGGTCTGAAGAGGCCAATTTACTGGTTGTACCATCTGCCAAGCTGGCCCGTTTAACATCTACCCGCCGGAGGGCGTTCTCTGTGATAGCCCCTACGCTATGGAACGCCCTCCCGGTCGAGGCCAGAGCCGTGAGGGACCTACTCCCCTTTAGACGGGCCTGCAAAACCTATTTGTTTGGGCAGGCCTTTGGGGAGTAGGCCCTTGCATCCATATCAGACCGCTCTTCGGCCACCGTTCATTGTACTGTTTTAATATTACTGTTTTAACTTTTTATTGTATCGCATGTTTTAAGCAATGTATATTTTCTGTGTTTTTATGCTAACCTCTGGCACTACGCCATTGGCCTGTAAGCCGCCGCGAGCCCCCGGGAGTCGGCGGTGCAAAAATCCAAATAAATAAATAAATAAATAAATAAATTATGCCCACTGGAAATCTAACATGTTAATTTAGCCTAAATATATCCTCCCAACATTTCACTCATGAAAATCAGAACACATATGGGAATGCATCATTTAAGTGTAATCAGAATGGCAAAACTATCAATGAGTAAGAACAGGCAAGCTGAGGCTGCAGCAGTTTGCTTTTGCCTGAATAGAGGGAAGATTCTGCTGACTTAACTCTTTGCAAGTCACCTTTGCACTCTGAACTCAGTTTGCAGCACCTGAAATAGGATGAGAAAAACTGGGACATTTCAAAGATAGTTGGAAAAGTGTCTTGAAAGGGGATTATTCAAGGCCTCCCTGCCACATTGTGAAATTTGAGGACTGGGCATTTGGTTGATATGGAGCAGCGGACGGACAATCTGAGTAGGATAGGACTGTGTTGGCGGATTGTAGATTGGCTGACAGCCTACAAATATGAAACGGGGATTATGGGGGATTTGATATGTAAGTGTTTTTAATCTGCTTTGTTGTTTTTTTTTATATGTTTTTGTCCTGTTCTTGTATGCGGCATTGAATTGTTGCCTTTTGTGAGTCCCCCTTTGGGGACAGAGAAGGGCGGATTAGAAATGAAATAAATAAATAAATGTGAAAGGAAGGTAAAAGTTTGGTACAGTACAGTTGTCAGAGATGAAAAGGTTAAGCATTTACCATTTATCTCCAGTTACGCAAAACCTCAGCCTTATATTACGTTATCATATATGGGGTTGCAGCACAGTATATACAGAACTTCTATCCTCACAAAAAGTTTCAATGCAAGACATAAAGAAAAACACCACAATATGTAATATTTATTATTGCTGTGCTAAACAATGAAACCTTTTCTTCTCTTTAGTCAAATCACTTCCCACAGGAAAAAATACATATTATTGTATTTCTTTTATAGATCTTAGATGGGATATAATTCTAGAGCTAAGTTGCACAATACTTTCCTAGAAGTCATTACAACAAACGTTAAATCAATGTGAGTTAGGTAATTTCTCATTAATATGGTTAAAAATCAATAGGTCCAAGCTGCAAAAGCTCACCATTCATAATTAATAGGTAGAACTATTATATAATACAACTGATGGGTTGAATACAACTAGTGCTTTACTTAAGATACCCTATCACAGTTGGGTTTTTTAAAAAAAAATTAAATGTAATAATTGTTTTGATATGATATCTCATATGTACATTAGGAAAACCTTTCTTTAAATGATTTGGAACCTTAAGAGTGAGTCAATAAGCTAAATCATGTATTGAAGAACATGATGTCCTGTTCATATAGGCCATTATATTGTAAGGCTGAAATCCTGTGCACATTTATTTAGTAAGACCCAGTGAGCACTGTAAATAAACACAAATAAACACTTTTAGTCTGCAGTGCCATAAAAATGCTAGTATTATGCTTTTTTGTTGAAAAAGTTGATTTAGTCCACTTCAAAATGTGTGAAATACAAAAAACACACAACCAATTTAACATGCCCTCCTTTTTAATATCGAAGTATCTCTCTATGATTCCATTTCCATTGCTAGGGAAGCATCTTGTGGAATTTTGTGGTTTGTAGTTTAGGGAAAGGTATTGGGAAATGTCTGCTAAAGCACTCTTGTTCATTTGTAAAGTGCACATTCCAAAATTCTATAGGATGTTGCCATAGCAGTTAGAATGGAATCATAATGGCATAATTTTGCAGTGTGAGAAGGCCCAGAAGAAAAATGAATACTGCATCAGTTCACATATTCTTAAAATGAGCCGAAAAAACTGTGTTTGTTGCATTTCATACAATTTGAGTGGACAAAGAAGACTAGTGCTATTCATTCTTCATGAGAAACACTGTAAATAAATTATTTACCAAATTAGAAGTGGGAATCATGTAACCCTCCAGATGTTGTTGGACTGCAGCTCTCAAGATTCTTCATCATTGGCTATGTCAGCCAAGGTTGCCGTGAATTGCAATCCAACAATATCTCAGGGGCTGCATTATTCCCAACCCTGCTCTAAATTCTGCTTACCAGAGGAACAGAAGTGGACATAAACAACTTTCATACCCTCGATTAAATCTGTAGAGTTGTTCCATATTTGAACATTGCCTAAGCAGAATCTTTTTATGGGCAATTCTACTGGGATTGTATATAAAACTTTTTGCCTTTTTATTGTATCTTTTCTTTGCTGTTGTGTTTCGTCTGAGCCAAAAGACAGAACAAACACAAGGAGACTGTGGGATTGCCTAATAGCCCTGCTGCTAAGATTGTATGACTCCTCTTGGCCCCTCCAGGGTTGAGGATATTTGCTGGAGCGTGGAGCCTTTTCTATCAGTGGAAAGTCCCTGTGGAAATCAAATTTCTAAATCACGCCAGCTGCGTCCCTCTATTACAAACACTTTGGCTACCTTACAAACACAAAAAGTCAAAATCTGAATGTTACTAGGAGTATAAAAATGATGCAACATTGCTTGATATGAGTCAAAATCACTATGTAACTTTTTGTAAAGGAATAGCAAAAATAGGTGAGACTGAAAATATCATACATATGATTTCCCCTACAATATTTACTTTGGTCTAGAGTAAACATGTATACCATGAATTATGCAACACACCTATTGACCCACTTATTGGCTTTAAAAAAATAAAGATATGCATAAAATTTTCATTTTCAAGATTAACTGCATTTTTATTAATTAAAATAATTGTGGACTCCTCGCTTCATTCTGATAGCGCTAACTTGGATATTGACAGTATTAATCTCACATTCTAAACAGAGCACTAATATAATAGATGTAGCCTCATTACAGAAAAAAATCACTCATTAATGGTTAATACTCAGCAGAAAGTACTACTATTCATTCTCACACAAGAGATACATGCCTTCTTTAAAAGTGCTAGAGTGAGACCAGGTAGAGTAAGGTTTTGACAAATCCAGAATAAATGAATTAGTGTAAGCTACCTCACCACCTTTGATCCAAGATAGGCTTACCTTATATCACTTTCCCTTTCAGGCTTCTAGCATATGAGTATTGTAAAGTGATCAGGACATATACTTTTCACTGTCAAACAACCAAGCTATCCCAAGACGTGCTACTTTGAGCAATGAGTATACTTTACTTAGTGGAAAATAGAACCCAAGAATTATTGTAGTCCCAGTGCTCAAAATGCTTGCTCCATCTTCAACTTCATTTTAATAGTACAGGATTGAAGTACTGTAGAAGAGTTTATTGGTTACTAGATGTTTGGCAAAACCTGCCTTCTTATACATCTGATTTGTATTATAAGATCTCAAACAGAAAACATTTAGTCAGGAGAGAAAACAAATACCATTAAACATTGACAGTCAGTCGGTCTACAAAACTGGTATTCAAGCTACTAATATGCCAATCAGATGCTCCAAACTTTATCCTCAGTTAAAAGATAGGCAGTATTCAATCAAAGAAATCACTATATCCTCAAATTGTTACAGTTAGGACCTCATTACATTGAGGTCCTCAAACAAGGGACCAGCAGAGGCATCTGTGGGGCAGCAGGACAATCCGACAGGCAACAGGAGAAACTGTTGCCCCACACCCCGCATCACACTCTTCCCCATCCCACAGGGGGAACTGTCGCTGCCCGGCTACCCCATATGCTTTCTCTGGTATACTGGATGACAACATAGGAAGCCTCCAGTGTTCTCAGGGCTCCATCCTACGATGCTTCGAGGATTGAGTCCTGCCAGAAGTAGCCCTATGTAATGTAATGGACTCTGATGGGCTCCATCCTAGGATGAAGCTGAAGACCAATGTGATGAGGTCCCTATATAGTCCTGTATTGGCTAAAAATATGATAAACACTTTCTCATGTTTTAGAGAAGATGCATTGTTGAGGTCAGTGGTGTACATGATGATACATTTCTTTCTGGTTTGTATGGAAAGCTTCCACTTCTAATTTTGTAGTCATCTCTGAATATGGCAATGGGCTTGGTTCAGAAGACTGGATGATATATGAGCAATCCAAATGAATTACTAACTTTGTTCTAGTAGAGTAGTCAATATGGAAATTTTAGGAAATGCTTCTCAGATTTATGAAAGTGTCTAATTGAAGCCATTGAGAACCTTTATAATTTGAGTCCCACATATTTCAGAAAGAGTGATTCTCCTGACTCCAATTTCAATCCTAGATTACAACAATTGGTTTTCTGAATTATCAACTGCACAAATACTCAAAGCAAAGGCTTACTGGGAGATTCTGAGAGCGTTAGTCCAAAAAAAAATTAAATGTCTAAACTAAGTGAAAAAAATATTTCATGTGAATTTTCTACTTTCTCTTTGGGAAATGAACATGTTGGTTATTTGGTTCATTGTTATTCTTTTTGTACAACAATCAATGGGAGAAAAACTCCTGTGGAGGTGTCATAATCCCGTCTATTAAAATTATTCAGGTGGCTTTGGTGACTGACCATCACAAGTTTGTTGCTACTATTTCCCTAGAAGCAAAAAGTCTTATGTCCTTGGAATAGAGCCATGTACAACACTGGATGCTTAATGATCACCATGGTACACATTGAGCAAAGTTTGACATTCCAATAAAAACCAAGCATTGTGAGATGGCAGTAGTCCCATGGGTTTAAAAAGAAACTGTTCTCGTCGAGTTGAAAACCAGCAAGATCCAATTGTACCAGAAAAGGGAATGCGTGGATATAACACCCCCAAATCTGATAATGTTCTTCTCCTGATCTCCCAAAGCACCATTTACCCAGACAAGATAACTTTCAGTATTGGTAAAGATGAGAAGGCTATGAGATAGTTGCAATGGGGAGAAAGGTCATTATTGAGGCGAGAGAATTCTGATTCCTTTCTCTGTTGCACCATTATTTTTCTACCCATTCAAACAGTTCTGTTTATAAACAGTCAAGCAACTGCTGCTGTCACTATCAAGTCTCACTATTGATTTCAACAACATGTCCTTAACATGAAGAAAAATTCTGTTTCTGGATCTTTGTGAGGGAAGGAATGAGAATTGGGAATGGTTGTCTTGTATTTCAGACTATCTTTCTATGCCTAAATCACCACATCCGTACCAATCTATGAAAACCTATCTTTCTTTGATTCTGGTCACAAAAACACTGAAAAACATACATGGATGGATGGATGGATAAACTGATGAACGAAGGAGTAGTATTTCTAATCAGCAGTGGAAGGACACTTGTGTTGTGGACATCAAAAGTTCTTTTTTAATTTACTACCAATTTGACACATGACATGGATAGACTTTCTAGCCAGACATCCTTTAGTCTTAGAGAATAGTTAAACTAAAGTTAAAATCAAGTAAATAGCAGAAACTAGAAAAGTAAAATATTTCCTTTGTCATGCCACACTAGCTACAATACGTTTTAAAACAAATTACCTGGATTGCTTGGTAAACCTTCATTTACCCAGTAATTCATCAACAGCCCTAAGGAAAAGCATTAGTTTTACTTGCACTATAAAAGCAGGTATTAGTTTCTGAATTGGAAGTTTTCTTTTAAAAAAAACACAGGAAGAAGCAAATCCTGGAGTAAATATCAGCTGGGTGTGCACATAACAAGGTCCAGAGAGACACATCTAGAAGTTGCCTTTTTTAATCCAACCTTGAATTATGTTGGAAGCTGTTTTCTGTTCTTTCAGAGCTATGCAACTGCCAGAATAACTGCAAGGCTTGCAAGTCCTAGTGTATCTCAAGCCTTTCCCAAGGCACCCCAACACTATCTGAGGCACTGAAACTATGGCAACCGAATAAGAAAGCAGCTTCCATGATTAATAGATGAAGAGGGCAAGGACAGTGTCAAACTAGGCCATAATTCAAGAACAGAGAAGGAATTAGTACAGATCCATGTCAAAGCCGGCAGTAAACAGAAGATTTTGATAGGTATCAATAAAAGGAGGAGGGGGCAAATTGCTTTCTTTTTTAAAAAAAGGTCTCATCAAAATGACATCAAATTATCTGATAAATTGTCACCCATGCAACTAGTAAGAATCTTTGGGTGCCTCAAAGATTATTTGCCATTGCAAATCCTCTAGTGGGGGGTTCAGCTCTCTGGAGTTAAGATATAGTCTTAACTATTTTACAAAAAGTTTCAGAAGTAAATTAGAACTTCCTTTTCCTTGACAGTGTAGGAGCTGGGCAAATGTTTTTGCATAGCTGCTGTGTCCAAACAATATAGATAGAAAGTACAGGAATTATTCACTTCTTTCTACAGTGAATAATCAACATGACAATCACAGTCCAGCACTAAGAAAGCTTCTTGTCTTTTAATACACTGGACCCAGACTATGTCTGGATGCCTATAATGGAAGCATCTGCTTTCTCTGGCTCCTATTAAGTATTTTATTTGCATTGAAGGAAATTGGGTATAGAATCCATAGGGCTAACTGGGTATAATATTTAAGAAACTTGCGCCAACTGCCTCATCCTACAGACTTTCAGCCAGGCAAAAATAAAAACCTCAGCAGAGAAGGACTGATTCCTTTCTTGATAATGATAGAGCAGAACTGGGGGAGCCGCTATATTCAGTGTGAATTCCAAGTATCTGCCCTGAAATACTGTACATAGTAATAGCTGTTATTAATAATACTTTTAAAAGGAAAGGTCAGTACTGTCTGCAGTGAGATACCACATATCTTCTTGAGATGCAACAACTGGCAGTTCTGTTAATAGCTGGCTTGTCTTTTTTCATATGTACTTAAGTTTGTATAGGATGCTGTTTCAAATGACCAAGTTGGACAAATAAGGAAATAATAGCATTTCGTATATTGAACAAGTAATTCCAAGTTCCATGTGAAAGTGGTTTAAGATTTCAAGAGAACTGCTGGGTTATCTCTCAACAAAAAATGCAACATGCATCCTTATGGAAGTGCTCTCAATATGCTTAAAGTAATGTAGATGATATCCTAGCATCAATCCAGAACAAGCTATGAATACAGAATACTTGGAACTTCAATTTCGGTCATCTGTTCAATGCATTTGCTGATTTTATGGAGGCGGATGGTAGGGTTTTTGTTTTATTTTTTACTATATCACTTTCCTTCAGTTCCTCCTGCGCTTCTTTATTTAACACTAACAGCTTTTAAGCTTCTTAACTGTCAAGACTAGCAGACAGTTTCTATATAAATATATTTACAATGTACTATTCTTTGGCAGTCTGAATATTTCAAATGTTTCATTTCACTACCGCTATTTTCAATTTTCTACAGCATGTTTCAAAATTCAGGACAACATTTACTGGTCTAGTTGTCAATGAAATAGTAAATCTGTATTAGAGCTTTGGGGCTGTTGTTGCTTCTGTAATGGGAATCCCCAAATTTGAGATGTAAGATCATTTAGCCATGCAAGTTTGCACCTTTACAGTATGGCAATGGAGCTCAGACACAGACTTTGTACCTTAGTAAGATCTAGGCTCAAGGTGTAGCTTCATTTAAGATTCTAATTGTTGTAAACTCCTTTGGAGATCAATAGTGGCTTAAAGATGGAATAGAAATATGTTAAACAAAAAGAACACTAGATGTTTTTCTAATCTACTGCAGGTAATTCAGATCGGCACTTTGCTTCCTAAGTAGTTGAGGTAGTACTAATAATTTAAAGAAGTAGGTATGTCATCAGAAAATGGGTCTCTATACCAGAAGATTTCTGTTTTAAAGAAATCTAGTGACAATTTTATTGTGATAAATGTGCCTCTAACAACCTAAGAATATTAGAGTGATGGGATTTTAGAAAACTATAATAAAACCAGAGATGTTAATTCATGGTTCCAGGCCAAATTCATGGTCAGATAATTAAGTACTGCTGACCTATCTTTCAGCACAATCTGCCAGCGTTCTTGGATTTAAGCCAATGTAGTTCTACTGAAATTGACTGTACTAATTCATCTTAAATCCAGCTATTTTAGCTTACTTTATGGAATGTAAACTGACTTATCACTTGAGTAAATTCAGTTAGAAAGACAAGCCTCACTGACATCATCAGCCCATGAAATATTTGTCCAAAGGCAAATTGAAAGAATTAGCTGCTTTGCCAGCATTGTCTCTGTTGTTCAAAGCAAGATCACCACGCATGGTCTTCCTCAGCTATTTACTATGTCCCTTTTTAGTTCTATACTTTTTTTCTGTATGGCTGGCAGAAAAGTTGAAACACTACAATGCAACCATGAATATACTAAGAAATATGAGTTATTACAATGTGAGCTATTTCACAAATACCACATTGAATGAGCTTGCAAAAGTGGTTGGCTATGCAGTACCTTGGACCTCTGAACACACAGTTAGAAAGAAGGGGACAGGAGGGAAGCTTAATAATACCTTTATGTTACAATGAACCCCTATGCATGCAGGCTGAGGAATCTGATCAAATATGTTTAAGAGTACACTGTAACATGAAGATGCTGCTAAGCTTCCATCTCCTCCTGGGCTACGTAGTTCTAGTCTTACTTAGGTCATTAACATTTAGGGCTAGTAAATGTGTGTCATGGAGGCAGCATGCTGTAGTGTTTTGAGTGTTGGACTAGGACTCTTGGAGACTAGCACGTGAATTCTTGCTAGGGCATGGAAACCTACTTGGTGGCCTTGAGCAAGTAATATATTATTGGTCTTAGAAAACGCTGTAATAGCATTGCCTTAGGGTTACAATAAGTGAGAAACAATTTGAAGACACACAATAACAAACATGTCTTGGATTGCAACCTTAGTGATAAACTGTATGAGGAAAGGGCTCAAAAAAGAAATTCCTGTAGGTAAAGGGGGGAGGGACCATACTCAAGCAAATATTTGCCCCTATATCATTCAGCCAATTCAGAAATCAGGTGATGGCACATTGGTTTCAGACTAAATGTCTGCCATTTTAGAAACTAGGAAAAGCAGCAAATGAACTCTAACACAGGACTTGAGGGTCGGGTGTGCCCTGCAGGATGACTTTCCCCCACTCTGATATAGGTGTTATTTTTGAATTACGAAAGCCCCCAACCCTGGAAGAGTGGATAGGGTGTGAACTGGGCTGAACTATTGTTTAAGGAGATATAGGGACAAAAAATTCCACTGAGACAAAAAGCTCACTTGGTGATTTTTGGCTAAGCCTTCTTTCTCAGTCTGACCTACTCTTTGAGCTTCTTCTTACTTTCTTTTTTTTTTGTTTTGAAAACATAGACGATACAAATGTGACAAATAGATGAAATGGTTTGCCTACTGAATGAGGTTACGGAGTATGAGGAAAGCCATGATAAAACCTATGTCATTAGTTACGGAGTTAAAATTCTGAGGATGGGTATGAAAAATGGAACTACAGGAGTGTTGAAAGTGAGAAAATGAAGTGATAGGAGGACAGGAAACAAATGTATATAGGGATTTGAATCCAAATGACTTGAGGTTTTAGGCTACCAAACCTGTTATCTGCTGTTTCTTGTACTATTGGTTCTGTAGGCTGAGACGGCAGCTGCCAGCCCACAAGCACCTGCATCTCTTTGTCGGGTGACTTGATCACTGCATATCTCTTACTTACCTGACTGCTGTGCTTTGAATGTAATTAGTTAATTACTGAAAGCACTTCATGGTCACCAATTACAGGCATTACAGAAGAAATACTAGCTTCCGTCTTGTTTTGCTGAGACAGAGGACATATTGGGAAGGTATTGGGCAAGAGGCTGGATGTAAAGCTGGGGCTGGTGGTGAGCTGGGGCTGATGTGGGGAAGAATGAAAATTGGGGGAAGACTAATCCACAATATGGAGCAGTGGTTCTCAAACTGCGGGTCCCCAGATGTTTTGCCCTTCAACTCCCAGAAATCCTAACAGCTCGTAAACTGGCTGCGATTCCTGGGAGTTGTAGGCCAAAACACCTAGGGACCCACTGCTCTGGAGGATGTGACAGTGGATTTACTAATCAAATTCTACAATGGGTTGTCAGTATTTGCTTCATATTATGATACCCTTTAGCTCATTGTGTCTTAACGTATTTCTCAATTAATACAAATGGTTTGTTCCAACTACTTATTCATCTTGTTTTGTGTTTAATGTGTTGTTGAAGGCTTTCATGGCTGGAATCACTGAGTTGCTATGAGTTTTCTGGGCTGTATGGCCATGTTTTGTGTTTGATATTAATTTTAAAAGTTTCAATGATTTCACTGCAACTACTGAAGAATGTCTCCTGATTTGAAAAATCAGGCCCATCACTACTTTTTTAATGCAGACAACTGTTAATAAAGTTAAAGGTTTCGCCAGTGTTGTTGTTTTGCCTTTTCCTCATGCCCTTGCCCATGCATCATTTGCCAGGAGAATTTTAAATGTCATGATGTAGTTGACCCCCTCATGTATGACTATGGTTGATCTTTAACCCTTCAGTACAATGAGCAATAAGACTTTTATGGGGCCCTAAACATTCCTCTAGATAGCACAACAATGTATTCCTCCAAAGAGACAGGATGCAATACGTGTGTTAGGAGAGGTCACCATAATCCTTTTATGTCCTCTACCGTTATAAAGCATAGGAACTCCTTTCATTATGTAGTTAACATGGGGCTCTTTTTACACTTGTTGAAGTGGCATTTCCCCTTTCCTTTAGCAAACAAGTGTACCACTGCCCACTTCCTTTAAATGAGCACAGTACTATTTTGGATCCTTCACAGGTCATTAATTTCTTTTCTCTCTCTCTCTTAATCACTAAGACATCTTCTTGCCCTTAAGCCTTGATGCCCCCTTTCTCAGTCTTCACCAGCAACAATGTATTGGCTATTTAGATTGCAACCTGTAAAAATGGGCTAGAGGCAGCATTTCCTTTTTTTAGATTAAGTAGCTGGGGATGTTAATAGCTACATATGTTCTTTATCTGTCTGAGTGCCCTGTTACTTCCTCTTTCAGGAACATTGGTTTTAGCACATGAAATAGATTTTTTAAAACTTGGGGGGGGGGGGGAGCAATATGATGTTAACTAATACAAAATATGGAGAACATATGTGGACATTTCATCTCCTCTGACTTTTTATACAACTAATTCCCTATACACTACAGGCAGGATATCGAACTCTTCCTTATGTCCAACCAAGACTAAAATCAATTCATTCTCTTGAGTAAAAAGGGCAAACCCATTGATCATTCTTTTATATTAAGGTCTTTTCATGATAACCATGTTTTAGTCTTATAAATTGATGCCCAGTTTAAATGGAATCATTCCAACCCAAGAAAAATGATGAGTATTGAGGGCCTAAATACCCTAAAGGCACCAGGTCCTGTCTGATCTTGGAAGTTAAGTAGGGTCAACCCTGTCTAGTACTTGAATGGAAGACTTCCAATGAGTACCAGGTGCTGCAGGCTATATTTCAGAGGAAAGAACTGCCAAAACCACCTCTGCATATTGCTTGTCTTTAAAAAAACAGGGTTGTGGTAGGTCGATAACCAACTTGAAGGCACATACATACACATAGAAGTATCCTTGCAATTCATTTTCACTTAAGTGGAAGCACACTCTTATCATCTTATGCACTGAACCAAATACATGGTGAAAATCATGTTAAAGGCTTCATTAGGCAAGATTTTCCTTGTTTGCCATTTTGTAACCAAATAGCATGAAGAGACATATGAACTTTTTATCTAAGTCACGATCTCTCTCTCTTTGCTTGCTTTGAAAGCTCCAGATTCAGAACATCATGAGAATTATCCTTCAGTCTTTCATAAAACATTGCACTACCCATTGAACTCTTAGTACTAAAATCTTTATAGTTTCTCCCAGGAGTAGGGAATCAGGATCTGTTCCAAAAAAAAGTGTGCATTCTAAGAATTCTTGGGTCTTGTTTGGTTTTATAAAGCAAACATTATAAAGACAACCTTGTGCTTTACAAAAACAAATCATAACAGGACACAAATGGAGACAAGATTCTGCCACTTTAATTTAGGTTAACAATTAACCCCAACCCTGGGTAATGATTCCACTGGTAACATCTATTTGATGAGAACTGCTTGGTTCCCACACATTATCGTAGAGATGTGCTTATAATGATCTGAACTCTATTATGTCCTTGAGGCATGTAAGCGAACAAATATTGGACTCTTGGAAACAAAATGAAACTTTGACAACTTGTTGTTTTAGCAGTTAATCTGTTTAAACAGACATAAAACTGTAGGTTTTCAAACATATATATAAGCACCCACTCAACCTCTTAGCAAAGAAAACAATGAAATCTAATTTCCTCCACAGAAATGGGAACATACATAAAAACAGGCATAAGGAATGGGAGCAGGAATCTCCCTATTCCTAAAATACAATAGAAGTTGCATAGCAAAGGCAGTGACAGGAATTCTTGTGGTCCTGGGCAACTAGATCAATAGAGGGCAACACTCTCTTTTTTTCTTTGTGAAAACTACAAGAAAACCAAATGAAACTGTGTGTGTATGTGTGTGTTTTACATTTTGTCTCTATCCCCCACAACCAAGCAGGCTCCCTCCTCTTTTCATGCAACTTTTCAAAGATTAAACAGTATGTGAACTATTTCTCTAGGCGCTTTCCCTCCTCACCAAAGAAAACACAAACTTTTCAGAAACACTTTTGAAACCAGGTCTCTCAGATGTGCAGTGAAACTCTTTTCCCCTGGATTAAACAGTATTTGTGAGAATGTGTTAGTTATATTGAGACTACGGATGCTCCAAGAAAAGCAATGCTCTTTCAGCAAATCTCAGATCCCTCCCCACTCCTCCTCCCTTCCCAACCCCACACACTCCTATGCTGCCTCAATTCTGTTTCATGTCTCCAACAGACCAGCAGGCAGAGGAAAACAACACATGGGCATCCCAATTTCACTCATGCAAATTCACAGCCAGAGTACTCAATACACATTATTCTCAATTGAGAGCTTTTCCTCCTCTTGTGTCACCCAGCACATGTACACATACAACCAAAAGCTCTCCTGATGCCATCAGTTTCAGTCTACCACACCACTACCACCTACTGAAATATGTGGCTTTATGATTGACAAAAACCCTTCTAACAACCTCCTCGTTACTATTATTGCGTCATTATTATGGAAGAATCTTGGTAGAAAAGCTTAGTTTCCCAGGAACTGTTGCATTTTTTCAGGGAAAAGAGAACTTCCATTGACCCTCTCCTCCCCCCTCCCTAGTCTCTGGGCATTTCCCTCCATTTAGCCTGTGGTTTTAAGAAGGCTTGCGGGAACAAGAACTCCATTGTACAATCCAGCCCTGGGATTGTCTTTTACAAACACACCAGTTAGTTACCCCTCATATTGGCTGTCCTCCCTGCCAAGCTCAAGGAGCAACTGCATGTACTTCACATGAAAAAGGTTTGGGACAGCAGTACTTCTTTCTAAAACCAAAGGTACTGTGAGCAAAAAAATTTTGTTTTCTGCCCCCTCTTCATTTTTCTTAAACCCCATATATGTTGCAGTGACAGAAGGACAGTCCCTCTGAACATGCTTACAGGCACAGAGTTAACCTTTGTAATTACTTCACTGGGTTCTCCAGAGACTAGTCTCTGCAGTGAAAAACAGGATGCTGTGCCTTATCCTTGACGAACTGAGATCCAAGTTTTTGGTCACCAAATGCAGCATGGTATTGTGGTGTGTGCAGGGATGCACATCTACCCACACTCTCTTGCATTATAGCAACACAAAGGAGAATATGTTCAGAGGCTCTAATACAGGCATGGGCAAATCTGGGCCCGCCGGGTGTTTCAGACTTCAACTCCCACCATTCCTAACAACAACAACAACAAACAACAACTTTATTTTTGTACCCCATCTTCATCTCCTCGAAGGGACTCGGGGTGTCTTACATATGGCACAATGTGCCTAAAACAATGCATAATAAATACACAGTACAATACAAGATAAAACCAATAACATATAAAACAAAGTTTAAGCTCAAAATAGCACCCAATAACCTATGATGAGGACTGTCGTAAAACATAGCCAACCACAAACAGAAGCAGGGAATAGGAAAGTGCAAATTTTAGCTAATGAACTAGGGCATGGGGCAAAAGTGCTGTGCCGTGGCATTAATTGCAGACCATTGGGACTAGACGTTCCCAAAGGCTTGTCCAAACATCCAAGTCTTCAATTCCTTCTGGAAGGAGGACAGTGTGGAGGCCTGCCTAATCTCACTAGGGAGGGTGTTCTGGAGCTGGGGGGCCACCACCAAGAAAGCCCTTAAGTGGCTGAGGGGGGAAAGGATGGGGTCTGAGACTGTTCTGGATGACGGAAGTCCAAAAAACCTGGAAGGTTTGCCTATGGAGTTTACCCATGCATGCTCGAATACCATGCTTCTTGACTGGGCCAGTAAAGAATGGGCTGCCTCCTTGTCCAGAGACGCCCCTCTCAATGCAATGGTTACCTGAAGACCGCGCGCTGCCTCTCCTACTCCTGCGCTTCCATGCTCTGCTCAATGGGAAGCAGGGAAGACACAACCTTCAGCCACACCTCCTTCCAGTGGGGTCCTCGCTCACTCCTGCCCCAGAGTGGCCCTTCCTTCCTCTCCTCAGAGAAGCGTCCACAACCTCTCTTTATCCTCTCCCCTTTCCCTGGCCCAGAAGGGCTTGTGTGTAGAGAAGGGGAGGCGAGGGGGCTCCATACACAGGAGAAAGGCACACTGGGGGAGGGGTGTGAGGAGAAGGGAGAGGCGGCGGCGGCGACCCAATTCTAGCGCCGAGGGAGGAAGGCGGGGGACTGGGCTCCTGAGGCGAGGCCAGACCACCCGAGCGGGTCACACCCTCTTGCCTTGTGTTGTGAGGCGCGCGCCCCAAACGCCCCTCACCGCGCGCTCGCCGCGGGGAGAAGCAGCGCCGGCCCCTCCCTCGCTCCTTTTCTCCCCCCCTCTCTCCCTCCCTCCGCCCCGCAGCCCTCGGGGGGCCACACAGGGGAGGCGCCCCAGGCTTGCGTCAACCTCAGTCCTCCCCAGCGTCGGCAAACAAAGCCGGCGAGGGGCGGCGGCAGAGAGAGAAAGAGCAAGAGAAAGAGGGAGACGCACAGACACCCACCCTCCTCCTCCTCTTGCCCCGAGGGGCTTGGCCGGGCTGAGGCCTGAGCCTCCTCCCCTCCTCCGCCAGGTTGCCCCACTTCCCGGCCGCACATTGTGTGGGAAACAAAGGCTCCACGCCCAGCCTCGCCCCCCGAGGAAGCCTCGTGTTTATAAAGAGGGGCCAAGAAGGCACCGTCACTCCCTGGGGTGGTCGGCCTGGGATGGCCAGGAGGGCTCTCTCTTCCTCGGGTGGGTTTGGCCTGCCTGGGATTGCCAGTCTCTCCCTGACAGAGCCGGGCTATCCCGTGTTCCTGGGGGCGTTTCTCTGGGGTGCTGTTTGGCCTGCGATGGCCAGGGCTCCCTCTTCCTCGGGTGTGGGATGGCCAGGCTCTCTCTGATGTAGCCTGCCCTGCTGGGGTTGTTCCGCTGGGGTGTTGTTTGGCCTGGGATGGCCAGGGCTCCCTCGGGTGTGTGGCCCGCCTGGGATGGCCAGGCTCTCTCTGCTGGGGCAGGGCCGTAGCCAGGATTTTGATTCGGGGGGGCTGAGACTGGGTGGAAGAGGGTCTACCCTAGCAAACCTTTTGCATTGTTATCCCAATAACCCCATTAATGTGGGATATAATGAGCATGGTGATCAGATCATGATATGAATAAACATAACAGTTTAAATAATGTACCAGTAAGGCCTTTTCGCGGACCACCCTGAGAATTCCGGGGGGGGGAGCTGAAGCCCCCTTAGCCCCCCCCTGGCTACATGCCTGTGCTGGGGGTGATCCTCTGGGGTGATGTTTGGCCTGCGATGGCTAGGGCTCCCTCTTCCTCGGGTGTGTGGGATTACCAGGCTCCCTCTGACATAGCCTGGCTATCCCGTGTTCCTCTGGGGTGTTGTTTGGCCTGCGATGGCCAGGGCTCCCTCTTCCTCGGGTGTGGGATAACCAGGCTCCCTCTGACATAGCCTGGCTATCCCGTGTTCCTCTGGAATGATGTTTGGCCTGCGATGGCCAGGGCTCCCTCTTCCTCGGGTGTGGGATTACCAGGCTCCCTCTGACATAGCCTGGCTATCCCGTGTTCCTCTGGAATGATGTTTGGCCTGCGATGGCCAGGGCTCCCTCTTCCTCGGGTGTGGGATTACCAGGCTCCCTCTGACATAGCCTGGCTATCCCGTGTTCCTCTGGGGTGTTGTTTGGCCTGGGATTGCCAGGCTCTCTCAGATATATAGCCTGGTTGCCCCCCCAAACAAAGCTCTCCTCAGCCGCCGCCCCTCGCCTCGCAATGGGAAGCGCGAGACAACATCCCACCAAACAAGCGGACTTCGAGAAAAAGGGGGGAAGGAAGGAAAGAAGGAAGGGTCGAGGAGGGGCGGGGGCGCGAGGCTGTCTCCCGACACACAGGAGGGAACCCAAGCGCCTCTGGACACGCAGAAGCCCGGCAAGAAGCGCGCGAGGAGAAGCAGAAGGGGCAGCAGCAGCCGCGCCGCCAACAAACAAACAAGCCCCCCTCAGCTTGGCTTTGGACTTGGCGCTTGGTTCCTCCTCCTCCTCCTCGCTGTTCTCTCCGTTGCCTTCTTGCTCCCTTCCACGCCCGCTCCCTCCCTCCCACAAAAAAGACCCCAAAGAGAGAAAGGGAGCCAATGCGAGGCCCCGTCCGTACCTCGTCGCCGGTGCCCGGCCGCTTCCGAGGACAGGACTAGCGGGCGGAGGGGCGTCCCATGGAGTAATCCGTTTAAGGGGATGGCTCCGCCAAACTCGCTCCTCGGCAATCCTTTGTCATGGTGAAGCGGCGCCCCGAGAGCTTTCCAGGGTGGGTGGGGTGGGATGGGATGGGGGACGAGAAGGAGAAAGAGGAGGCTAAGCTTGCCTCGCCTTTGGGGACCGCGCCGAGTTCATCTCCAAGAAGGGAGGAGGATGGGGCGGAAGGCTTGAAAGTCCCCTTCCGAGGGACGGAGGCTTGCTCCTCCGGCTGCTTCTGCTCCCCCTCTGCCGGTCATGGAAGGGTCCCTCCTCGGGCGGGACAGCGCCAAGCTGAGCAGAGAGCCGGGCTCCAACTCCTCGCTGCCTCTCTCTCTCTCTTTCCCCGCTGCCCTGCCTCTGGCTTCGCCGCGCGAGTGAGTGGAGCCTCCGACCCAACTCTTCTTCTTTCTGTCACTGGGAAAAGCTTGGCTTGGCTTGGCGGGAGGGAAGGAAGGGAGGCGGAGTCAAAACCCGGGCTGGATCCCGGGCTGGGCTCGCGAACTCTATCTCTTGACAGCCCTCGACTCTGCTGCGCGTGAAGGAAGGAGCGCGTGGGGGGCGGGGCTCCGAGGAGGAGGAAAGAGTGGGGAGGGGGGGAGCAAGGCAAAGTGAGAAGAGAGCGGAGTGGGAGAAACCTGGCCGCTTCCCAAACAGGCTTGGCTGGCCCCCAGCATTAGCAGCAGCAGCAGCACCGCACGCGCATGCGCACGCGGGAGAAAAAAGAAAGAAAGAAAGGCACCGGCGAGAGCGATTAATTGGCTGCCCTCCTTTCTCTAGTGAGGATTATGGGGGGCGAAGCACAGGGGCATGGCACCGGTTTCTCACTCAGGGGTTTTGTTGTTGTTGTTGAGTGTATTGTCGAAGGCTTTCATGAGTTTTCCTGGCTGTATGGCCATATTCCAGAAGCATTCTCTGCTGACGTTTCGCCTGCATCTATGGCAGTGGGAGGCATCCTCAAATGTGATGTCTGTTGGAAACTAGGCAAAGTGGGGTTTATTTATCTGTGGAACGTCCAGAGTGGGAAAACAAGAACTGTCTGTTGGAGGCAGGTGCCAATGTTGCAATTGGCCACCTTGATTAGCATTCAATGGCCTTGCAGTTTCAAGGTCTGCCTGCTTCCTGCCTGGAGGAATCCTTTCTGAGTTTTCCGGGCTGTATGGCCATGTTCCAGAAGCATTTGCTCCTGATGTTTCGCCTGCATCTATGGCAGGCATCCTCAGAGGTGGTGAAGTCTGTTGGAAACGAGGCAAGTGAGGTTTATATATCTGTGGAATGTCCACTCTTGTCTTTTGGAGGCAGGTGTTGTTGTTTATTCATTCATACAGTCGCTTCCCTGACCTCACGGACCAGTCTACACCAGAGCTCCTTGTCGGCCGTCACCACCCCCAGCTCCTTCGGAGTCAATCCAGTCACTTCAAAACAGGTGTGAATGTTGCAATTGGCCACCTTAATCAACATTGAATAGCCTTGCAGTTTCATGGTCTGGCTGGTTGCTGCCTGGGGGATCCTTTGTTGGGAGGTGATTAGCTAGCCCTGATTGTTTCTTGTCTGGAATTCTCCAGTTTGTGAGTGCTGGCCCACACCAGAGCTCCTTGTCAGCCGTCACCACCTCCAGCTCGTTCAGAGTCAAGCCAGTCACTTCAAAACAGGTGTGAATGTTGCAATTGGCCAACTTAATCAACATTGAATAGCCTTGCAGTTTCATGGTTTGGCTGGTTGCTGCCTTGGGGGGGTCCTTTGTTGGGAGGTGATTAGCTAGCCATGATTGTTTCTTGTCTGGAAATTCCCCAGTTTGTGAGTGCTGCTCTTTATTCAACGTTTGGAGTTTTGTTGAGCTTTGGAAAAAAGGCAGGAGAAGGAAGAAGAGGGAAAGGAGGAGGAGGAGGAAGAAAAAGCAGAGGAGGAGCAGGAGACGTGAGATTTGCTTATCGATTGATTGCTTTGTTCAATGGGAAAGATTAAACTAAGAGATGTCTTTTAATTCCGTCTGAGATTTGTCCAGGAGCGAGATTTACATTCCAAGTGGCTCTGGAAGGGACGGGACGGGATCCACGGGATCAATAGCCAGCATCACACCCACACAACTCTGCCAAAAAGACTTTCAAACGCGAGGAGATCCTATTGGTTCCTCTAAAAGCGCGCGTAACAGTATGCATACCAAGCACGGGCAAACTTGGGCCCTCTGGGTGTTGAGGACTTCAACTCCCACCATTCCTAACAGCTTAAGCGGCTGAGGGAGGAAAGGAAGGGGCCTGAGGCTGTTAGGAATGGTGGGAGTTGGAGTCCTCAACACCCAGAGGGCCCAAGTTTGCCCATGTTTTGGTTTGACGCTGTAAAAGGCATCCCTTCTCCCGCTGGGATGCGTCTCCTCTTATTCCCGCCTCTCACCAGAAGGGGGTGCTAAGCCGGTGATTATCCCCCCAAAACAACTCGCCAAAACTTTGGTGCTGGTCCAACTTTATTGATAAGGGGGGGGGGAGAGGAGAGTGGGACGCAAGGGGCTCTGGTAAGAAGAGACTGGATTTCCAAGGACAAAACAAACTGCAGGTATGGTAAGAATAGACACGAGGCATCGCTGCAAGGGAATGGATGCATCTTGACACCACTTTAACTGCTTTGGCAGTGGAAACCTGGGAGCTGTAGCTTGTATTTTTCGGCAAAGGACGCTGTGAAACATCCACTCCCAGCCTAGGTCCCTTAGCACTGAGCTGGAGCAAAAGTGCCAAGTCTAGTGATGCACCCTTCTTGGTCCTGGAGATGCACGGCAAGCTCTTAGCCTACATTGATATCGACTTTCCAAGGCTGCGATGAGCGTAATAGAGCTATGCGGGGACATCAATGGAAAAATACAATCTCCAAGCCTCCTCCTCCTCTCCAAGCCTTTCTTTGGGGCTCTTTCTGGGTAAATTGGCCGTTCTCCTTCCCTCCCTCCCTGCAGCTTCCCTTCCGTCCCGAGAGAGCTCTTGTCTAGGTTAATCCGTCCCTGTCGCGGAGCCAAGCAGTTCCGCCTGGAAGAGGAAAAGCAGGAGCAGCGGCTCCGGCAGCGGCGCTAATAGTTTAATCCTGCTCTCCTTCCGCCTGGGAAAGCGACTGCTTGCCTGCCGCTAAGCCTAATAATGCCGCTACTTAGGCAACCAGCGCCCCTAGCGGCCAAGGCGGCGCAAGGCAAGCGCATCCGTGTGTATGTATTATCTATCAGTGTTTTTCAACCTTTTTTGAGCCGCGGCACACTTTTTACATTTACAAAATCCTGGGGCACACCACCAACCAAAATGACACTCTAACACAGTAATACATATAGTTAATATGTTTTTAAATGTATTTATACACTCAGTGTGAACCCTGGGCCTGTTTCGATGAACACAATAGTACAGTTTTGGCCACAAAACATACTAATACTAACCCAAGGAGGAACCATGAGTCAAAAATTTGATTTTGTCATTTGGGAGTTGTAGCTGCTGGGAGTTATAGTTCACCCACAATCAAAGAGCATCCTGAACTTTTGCAACAATGGAATGGAACCAAACTTGGCATATTGAACTCTCATTACCAACAGAAAGTACAGAAAGGGTTTGCTTGGGAATTGACCTTGCGTTTGGAAGTTGCAGTTCACCTACACCCAGAGAATCTTTAGACTCAAACAATGTTATGTTGTTGTCTGATTTCTACCCAGAATCACAATGTTGGAAGGAGGCTCACCACTTTAAGGTCCCTAAAACAGGCATAGGAAAACTTCGGCCCTCTGGGTGCTTTGGACTTCATCTCCCACCATTCCTAACAGCCTGAGGTCCTTTCCTGCTGAAGTGGCTGAGGGGGGAAAGGGCCTGAGGCTGCCAGGAATGGTGGGAGCTGGAGTCCAAAACACCTGGAAGGTCCAAGACTCGCCCCAGAGCAAAGCGAGGCAAAGCGAGCAGAGCGAGGCTGGGAAGAAGGGAGCCCGAGTGGAGAAGAAAAAGTGTTCGGCAGGAGGGGGAAGAAAGGGTCTTGGAGGTTCCCATTTCCCATGGCACACCTGATGATCGCTCACGGCACACTGGTTGGGAAACACTGATCTAAGTTATATTACCCAACATCCCAAAACAAACAATGCCTTCTTTGAATAACCTGGGCACTGCCAGGTCCCCAAGCAAGTGTGTGTGTGTGTATGCGGTGGCGCAGTGGGTTAAAGCGCTGAGCTGCTGAACTTGCTGATCAAAAGGTGCAGTTTCAAATTTGAAGAGCGGCATGAGCTCCCGCTGTTAGCCCTAGCTTCTGCCAACCTAGCAGTTCGAAAACATGCAAATGTGAGTAGATCAATAGGTACTGCTCCGGCGAGAAGGTAATGACGTTCCGTGCAGTCACGCTGGCCACATGACCTTGGAGGTGTCTATGGACAACGCTGGCTTAGAAATGAAGATGAGCACCAACCCCCAGAGTAAGACACTACTGGACTTAGTGTCAGGGGAAAATTTTTACCTATGTATGTCAGCTATACCTGTATCTTGGGAAACCAGACTTGGTCATGGTGGTCCACACTCTTGTGACATGTAGGATAGACTACTGCAATGCACTCTACGTGAGGTTGCCTTTGAAGACTGTTTGGAAGTTTCAGATAGTCCAACAAGAGGCAGCCAGGTTAATAACTGGAGCGGCATACAGGGAGCATACAACTCCCATATTACGTCAGCTCCACTGGCTGCCAGTTTGCTACCGGGCACAATTCAAAGTGCTGGCTTTGGCCTATAAAGCCCTAAATGGCCCCAGCCCAATTTACCTGTCCAAACGCATCTCCCCCTATATCCCAGAATGTCAAGGTAGAAAATCTCACAACATGTGCATTGAACTATGTTGTCTGAGTACACACTCAGATAATTAGGGATTTCCTGCCTTGATATTCTGGGATATAGGGTTGTGTGGAAGGGCCCCTGGGGTTCAATGTTAACTTTCAAGGAAATATCTGAGGTGCTGGGTCTATGTAGGGGTTCCGCACCTTGGATTTCTCCTTTGCCATTTGGTCTAAAACCCAGAGGGAATTCTTTGCCCTGCTAACATCAGAGCCATCTGCTCCCAATGATTTTGAATGTCTAACCCCCAAGAAAGGCTCAAAGAGATGTGAATAAAGATTTTCTCACAAAAACAGACCAGTCAGGGCTGGCTCTACCAGCAGAGTGAGGGCATTACATCATGAAGGAACAGTAAATGCCTTGTAATTTGATGTACTTTTAAAATTTGTCCATACAAGAAGAGGGGAGAGATAGCATTATGTTGTAGTTTGAGCGTTGAACTGCTGCTCTGGAGATCAGGGTTCAATTTCCTGCCTGTACATAGAAATCCATTGGGTAACCTTGGACAAATCGCCAAGGTACTAATGTTGGAGAGTGGTCCCTGGTGAAAGTGGTCCTTGGTGAAAGTGGTCCCTGGTGAAAGTGGTCCTTGGTCAAAAAAAGGTTGGAAACTACTGGTGTGGGGGCACTCTACAATTCTAGGAAATGAAGGTTTGAGTCCCTGTTTGGCCATGGAAACCCATTGGGCGACCTTGGGCAAAGCAATACACTCCCAGCCATGGAAGAAGGCAATGGTAAACACCTTCTGAACAACTCTTGCTAAGAAAAACCATGGCAGGTTTGCCTTAAGGTCACCATAAGTCAGAAACAACAAAAACACTGACTTTGATTTGAAATATTATCCACATATTTAGTGTTTCTCATATACACTGAGATTGTAGCTCAGCCCACATTTCTGTGCTTCAACATAAAAATCATGAGCTATTCACTCTGGACAGCAGAATCCAAGATCAATGCTTGAAAAAGTTACTTACTATGAGAACTTTTGCAAAGCAATAATTTTCCCAAAGGAATTTTCCAAATAGTGTCTAAAACAGATACAGTTTTTCAGCCTCTACAGTCTGTGCAATTTAAAGAAAAAGAAAGTGAAATGAGCAGAGCACAATAAATGGGGTGTCCTTTTGATTTTGAGAGTCCAAAGCACTCTAGCTGTACAATTGGCCAACCTCCTTTTGGCAGCTGCGCCTTGTTGCATTAAATGTGAGCTGAGAAGGAGCTGAAGCAATCACAGGGCTACTTCATCCCATGCTGAGCTCTATAAGGGGGCAGATGGAGAGTCCGATGCCCGTGCCCTTTCTTTAATATTTTCCTCTATGAATAAATCATGTATACTAATAGCAAACATCATTCTGTCTCTGAGAATTCTTACATTGCTCTCGGTACAAAAAAAAGACAATATCAGCAGGTCTGCAGAATCCAAGCCCAGTTATACCATTAGTCAGGATGAGGCAGCCAACTCAGATTTCCAGCATCATAAAAAAGTTAGCATCCAATGTTATACACACTGGTTTATCTTTATGAATTGTTTACAGTTGCCCTATTGTATTTCTATCCCTGCCCTGAGATCTTCAGGTGTGTGTAGATAGACAATAAAGAGCTTCTTGTTTTGTTATGGTTGTATAGTTACTGCCAACAATGGGGAGAGAGGTTCTTGGTTTTGATGACTTGGCTGTTTATGAATAATATAGATTGGATAGTATATGCTCAGGTGGTTGGGAGGCATAATTTCCTGCCTTGCCTTTGGTAGCAAAATGCCTTGAGTCATATTGGAGCATATCTTTAGTATGGAAAAACTCTCATACAGCCATTTGGGAATTAAGGACACTCAGTAAGCACATAATGTCCACTGAATGATAATGGAGAGGTGGAGATTAAAACAGAATGAGGGTGAAGGGATGGAGTGGAGCATCCTGGAAAAACCCTCTGGATGACCTTGGGGAAGTCATACTCTCTCAGCTTCAGTGGAAGGCAAAGGCAATTACTATCAAAATAAATCTTGTCAAGAAATTCCTGTTATAGGGTTGCCATGATGACTTAAAGGCACACAACAACATCCACAGCTATCCTGGGAAAGAACTTGGCTGCTTGAAATCCTGAACAGGTTGACTCCAAGCTGCGTAATTTTGTAGCAGTTCTCTAGTGGTTCCCCTGTAATTTTCAAAACAAAAACAGCTTTAAAAAATCAAGGAAAAACTACAAACACAAGTCACATTTCCTCCTGAACCATCCCTCTATTTTTAATTTATCTGCCATTTATGATCATCCTTGTCAGATCTTGCTCAGGGCAGCTGTACCACCTCTTCTATTCAGGCAATTATTGTTTTGAGCTATTTGGATTTGGATCATAATGATATGAAATTACCTTAGAGGTTAGGGAAAATCCACAACTTTGGGTTTATGGACTCTTTGCTAGTCTGTTTTACGTCACACAATCTTTTTCTGGTTTGGATCTGCTTGCTTCTCTGCAAACAGAATAACTTATGTCTCTGATTATTTAAGCTAAGAGTTTAATTTATTTTTTCCGACTATAAGGAATCTCCATGTGTTACGGTTTGCTTCATCAACATCATGCAACTAATAAGCTACACATGTACCATAGAGAGAAAGAGGAAACTTGTTAAAAATTGCATAATGCAGTACATGTTACCAAGAATAGTAAAAGTGGTGTTGCAATGATGCTTCTGAAAAAAGCCATGTCGCCAAACAGGGATTCATTCCAGTGTTGACATTTGGGCTGCTGACAACTTTCCTCAACTACTTTATTAAACTGTAATGAAATATGCCTTCTTTTTAGTGATTACACAATGACTGATTAAAAGGAACCAACACGGATGCTTTTTCAGACAAGCGTAAGTGGCGCTTTGTGTAATGGGGTGATGAGGCCGATAGGAGGATTACAACAATGGTGTGACGGTTCTTGCATCAATGAGGCAAGGAATCTGCTCCAGATTGAGTCCAAATTTTGGAGAGAAGCTTTCCAAGATGCTGAATCCAATCTCCACAATAGATTAAGCACTTTGAATTGCAACTTTGAAGTTCAGAATAAAAACCAAGGTGGATTCCCTCCATGTTAGCAGTCACTAAGTCAGGCATGGGCAAACGTAGGCCCTTCAGGTGTTTTGGACTTCAACTCTCACAATTACTAACAATTCGTACTGGCTGTTATGAATTGTGAGAGTTGAAGTCCAAAATGCCTAGAGGGCCTAAGTTTGCCCATGCCTACACTAACTGCTACTGCTAGCGTGCAAGAAGACATAAGTTTTCCTGACTGTGAGAACCATTCAGCAGTGGAACTCTCTGCCCCAGAGTGTGGTGGAGGCTCCTTCTTTGGAGGCTTTTAAACAGAGGCTGCATGGCCATCTGTCGGGGGTGATTTGAATGCAACTTTCCTGCTACTTGGCAGGGGGTTGGACTGGATGGACTATGAAGTCTCTTCCAACTCTATGATTCTATGATTCTATGAGTTCCACTATCCTCAGAATTGATTTCTTTATCTAAGCTGAACAAAGTGGGTCTTATTTCTAACTACACATGCATTAAACTTGGGCTTTAAATGGGTTCACCCCTTAAGGAATTTGGGAGCAGAAAGTAGGGAGCAAGGCTGTGTTAGATTCCATTTGTCAATTGGTGCCTCCAGCTTGAAGTTTGAAACAAAGTATTGCTGGCAAATGATGGAGTGATTCAAACCAGAGTGAAAGAACTTCAATTTAGAGCAACACGCAGAGAGTTCTCAATGATTTTAAATTAGGATAGAAAACATAACCCCTAAAGTCCTGGGAAGGAGCTCAACTATAACCTGAATTCATGGGGGACAAAAGAGGACCATCTCCCTCCTGTTTTGCTTGCACTAATGTGCAAGTGTTTCCAAACAGTGCATTCACTGTGTCACTGTCCCATGAATAGCTCCTCAGCACTGTGTTGTCCTTTGTATTCAACAATCATTCTACTGTATTTTGTTCAGTCCTTAGCCTTATTCCTTTTGGCTCTATTCACTTTTGATATGAGATTATCATTGGGGAAACCGAACATGATATTGGCAGAGAAGATGATATAAATCCCAGTCATCTTCCCATCAGTCTGAAAACCTTTAAATTTTGGGAGATTTTAAAATAGGTTCATTATTTTCTTGAATCCTTCAGATGCTCTTCAAGAAAATGTAGGCAAAGGATCTTCCCTTGTCTCATAACAGTGTTTTTCATCCTGCCATTCTTAGCTGACCTACATTACCTTGAGAAGTGCAGCTCATTTTCAAAATAAGGTGTTTTGGAAGATACCTGTTTTTCATTGGACCCATTTACAAGTGCAATTGCCTTAAGATGATTTCTGTTTTCATATCCAGATAAGTGAACAGATTGAACACATTCAGCCGATTTACTATGTGGCTGGAAGAAGCATGGCATTAAAATTAAAATAATTACATGGTGCTGTTTGTCTGCCTTTTCCTTTTAGATAATGAAAGGACTGCTCAAATTTGGTGTTGCTTTGATTTCCCAATCTAAACTACACATGAATTCATTCACTTCCTAGTAATGTAGATTACAAGGAAAGCTTTCTTCTTGGATCAAGCAAATGATTTCACAGCAGACACTTTAAACTCAATATGTACACAGTGTAATTTTCCAACCAAAGGAACTGAGAATTCATGTACTGTTTATATTCCTTTTGATTGAAAATTTTAAACAGAAGTTACCAGAGAGGATAATCACTGAGGACAAATGCATTTTTGTTTCCAAGGGGGAAAAGGGGGTGGTGGACTAGGAGTGGTGGACTGGGGGTGGGGCGGGCTTTAAAAGATGGTCTGACTTTAAAATAGTTTTAGCTTAAGCAGTTTTGGAGGACTCCATGCAGGCATTTATCATCCCTCTGCCTTATATTTGTTTCCTTTAGGTTGTTTTGAGTTTTGTGGGCTGTGTGGCCATGTTCCAGAAGCACTCTTTCCTGATGTTTCGTCTGCATCCTCAAAGGTTGTGAGGTCTCTTGGAAACTAGGAAAATGGGGTTTAGATATCTGTGGAATATCCAGGGTGGGAGAGAGAACTCTTATCTGTTTGAGGTAGGTGTGAATGTTGCAATTGGCCCCTTTGATTAGCATTTAATGGCCTAGCCATTTCAAGGTCTGGCTTCTTACTGCCTGGGATAATCCTTTGTTGAGAGACAATTAACAGATATTCAACCAGAGAAGTCAACCATAGCAGAGCACTTGATGAACCAACCTGGACACAGCATATTATTTGAGAACACAGAAATGCTGGTCCGCTCTAACAACTACCATGTTAGACTACACAAGAGAAACCATTGAAATCCACAAGAATGTGGAAATTTCAACAGAAAAGAGGAAATCATGAAAATGAACAAAATTTGGCTATCTGTATTTTTATATATATATATATATATATATATATATATATATATATATATATATAACACCTCTACAATCAGGAGGACAGTAAATAAAGAAAAACACTCAAAAAGAGGGGAATTCCAGAGAAGAAACAACCAGGGCCAGTTAATTGCCACCAAACAAAGAATTCCTCCAGGCAAAAAGCAGCCAAGCTTTGAAGCTGCAAGGCTATTCAATACTATTCAAGGTGATGAACTGCAACATTCACACTTGCCTCAAACAGACAATAGTTCTTTCTCCCACCCTAGACATTCCACAGATATATAAACCCCACTTGCCTTGTTTCCAACAAACCTCACAACTTCTGTGGATGTCTGCCATTGATGTGGCTGAAATGTCAGGAAAGAATGATTCTGGAAAATGGCCATACAGTCTGGAAAACTCACAGCAACCCACTGTTGACTCAACTTAATTTTTTAAAATGATTTTATTCAATTTCCACAATACACACAATACTATAGAACAGCAAAAAATCAGTCTACAGTTTTTCCTTATCCCATGCTTCCTTCCTTCCCTCCCCAAGTCCTTTTATGAGACCATTAGAGCACTAAGATCACCTGGGGAGGTCCTGCTCTTGGTCTTGTTGCCTTTGCAGGTGCGATTGGTGGGGAAGAGAGACAGATGCTTCTTAGTGGTGGCCCCTCAGCTATGGAATTCCCTCCCCACCGAGATTAGATCAGCCCCTCCCTCCTGGTGTTTAGCAAACAACTTAAAACCTGGTTATTTAAACAAGCATTCAGTGAGTGATCATAATATCAAAGCAGTTTGATGCACAAAGAGCCTCCAGTGGTGCAGTGGGTTAAACCCTTTGTTGGCAGGACAGCTGACTGAAAGGTCAGTGGTTCAAATCCAGGGAGTGGCATGAGCTTCCATCTGTCAGCTCCAGCTTCTCGTGAGGGGACATGAGAGAAGTTTTCCACAGAATGGTAAAACATCTGGGCATCCCTTGGGCAATGTCCTTGCAGACGGCCAATTTTCTCACACCAGAAGCGACTTGCACTTTCTCAAGTCCCTCCTGACATGGAAAAAAAAGTTAGATGGCAACTTCGGGATTGGTACAATGTTTTCTATGTTTTAAAATATTGTACGTTTATGTTTTTGATGCTTTTTTCTTTTTAATGGTTTAATTTCTATGTTATTGTTTTTTATATGTGATGTACTTTTTATTATATGTGAGGCATTGAATTCTTGCCATTTATTATGATATACACTGCTTTGAGTCCCCCCTAAGGGTGAGAAAAGCGGTATAAAAATGCAATAAATAAACAAACAAACAAACAAGCTACAGTTCCTAGAACCTCCAGGCCAACATGATTACTGATTATATGGACTACAGGACCCTTGGGCTCTAGTAGTAAAAGGAAATGTTTATATACTTGGAATAAAATGCACATGTATTTAAAAGGCCGGGATCTGCTAGTACTAGTCACAGCTACGTTTTTGAAACGTTTAAAAGTTGGCTCATTGTTTGCTCTTCTTGACTTGTTAAGTATTTTCAAACAGAAAGCCCTCTTCAGTATAAAACAACTTTTTGAAGAAAACACTCCACCCCAATACAAGCACCTTATTTTCTGAGAAATACTATTAGTCGCGCGGCTATATTGTTAAAGCTTTCACAATCTGCACTTTTTCTATTTTCTAACTTTCCCTTTTATCATAGTCGCTCCAGATTTTCACTGAATCATTCTTTCTCCCTCAACCTTACCATTAAAATTTCCTATTCTGCTCTGACGCAGAATTGAAGCCAAACTTTGCTAACCTTCCTGATTGCTTGTCACAACAGTCACATCTTCAGCTCCACAAAACTAATCAGCAGTCTTGTTCACTGGCCTTTCTTTGCCTTTACATTCCAGCTGTCTTCTCATCTGCCTGGCTCCATTTTCTTTCTGTTTTCCTTTCTCACTCTTTTCAAACTTGTCTATGTGTACTGCCAAAATTTGTAGCCATCATGATTTGTATAAATAAGACAATACAGGGGAAGCATGACATATAGGCATCCTCCTTGGGCTTGCATGGTACTGAATAGATAGGACCTTCTTAAGAACCTTAAAATATTATTTTCTAGAACAATTTTTATGCTCTCCTAGCCATGGGCATGTTGGCCCAGAGATTCTAGGAACTATAGTTCAAAAAGATAATTTCTCGAGGTTCTGCTATTACTGTCTGATCTTAAAATGTATACATTTATTGTGTATGAATGTATCTGTTACAGATATTTAAAGGTGACAATGTGTTGAGTAAATTGGTATAACTGGAAAAATAATAGAACTGGTAGGTTTGGTTATAGTAAACTGCTGAGGTTGTGTGTCTTGGAAGAAGGAGAAACAAATAAAACACATTTTATAATAGAATCATTGAATCATAGAGTTGGAAGAGATCTTGTGGGCATCCAGTCCAACCCCCTGCCAAGAAGCAGGAAAATTGCATTCAAAGCAATCCCGACAGGTGGCCATGCGATCTCTGTTTGAAAGCCTCCAACACACTCTGGGACAGAGAGTTCCACTGCTGAACAGCTCTCACAGTTAAGACGTTCTTCCTAATGTTTAAGTGGAATCTCCTTTCCGATTGTTTGAAGCCATTGTTCCACGCCCTAGTCTCCAGGGCAGCAAATGTGGCCCCCCTAGCCTTCCACAGCTGCCCATCCTGATCTAAAGGGGAAAAAACAAATAGAAAAGTGCTATGGAAACAATGGAAAATGCTGCTACAGGAGACAAAACAAGACCATACCACAATTTCCCTCCAATTTATGTACCAATTCCTATCAGTTAATATGAATGTTTTAATTTGATTGGATGATCGCTTTACCCAATATTCACTAAGAAATTAAAATTATAATGATTGCAGCCTTGGATTGTGGGGAAGAGATGAGTTTCCTTTTTCTTTCCACTTCAAAGTCAGATCAAAAGTGGTTTTAAATTTCTAGATGATGCATAGTTTAAAATGAAGAGACTCAATGATGAACAAAAGGGGAAAATGGCTTTAATATAAATATTTGTTCTGAGGTTTGAAATTTATAATAAGGAAAGCTAATTAAATAGAAGGGGGGGGGGATTTCATTCAGGAAAGCCATTTTTGAATGTCCAGAAAATAATTACTCTCTTTCAAAGTTAAGAACATTGTAGAGGATTTTTCAGACACCAGCCATTCTTTTACCCTGCAATATAAGACAGCAGCTCACTCTTCGATCAGCAGATAATGGATACTGATAATTACTATTTCTAGCAGAAATAACTGGGCAAACATTTAACATAAAAAGTCAATGTGTAAGAGCTGTGACAAAATGTGAATATATGTGTAACTTCATTATTTGAGGGGAAAATTGCTTCTGGCTAGATTACCTTCTGCCCAGATATTTCTCATCTCTGGACCATTTTTATCTGACCTAAGATGGAAAACTCTGGTATCAATTCGCCTGAAGGAACAGACAAATGGAAACATGTTATATAAATGATATAGTGGAGCATACATGGTTCAGTTGGAGATATTTGCAGAATCTATGCAGGTTTTTCATGCCATTTCCAGGGTTCTGGAGTGTGGCTGGATTTTCTTCGGTATCTAGTTAACAGTTGCTTGGGGCCACAACTCTGCCAAGGCCATTAGAAAGGGGCACATGAATAGTATACCTTCCAACACTTCACAAATGAAAATTAGTAGCCTAGAGAAAAATCCACTTATAATCCAGTTTGTGCCTCCTGCAGAATTCTGGGGTTTGTAGTTTAGGGAGGAGCCTTTAACAGATTTTAAATGAATTTTTCTCTCTCAAGTGTGATGAAGTGGTAGGGCACATGTGGCCAAACAGCATCAGAGTGTGGTCAAGATGGCAAAGGCCATCTCAAGGAGGAAGAACGTGCATAATAGCAGCAGATGCAGCAGTTTGCTTTTTTCCTGAGTCTTTAGAAAAAACAAGATTCATACCTTCTTCATGTTGAGCTAGTTCAGGGCAAAATACTTTTGTATTTTCAACTCAGCTTGCAGCAACTCAAATAAGCTGAAGACAAAGGGGGGAGTAGAAAGAGAAACAGGGACATTATAAAAGCATTTGAAAAAGTGGGCTGTCAGAGGATTAATGGGGACTGCATCTGACAAGACAAGGCAGTTGAAAGATATGTTAGCCCTTTCTATTGTGGGATTCACACTATGATGATTGCCATATCTATCATGCTTATGGCTTTCCAGAACAAGAATAACAAAGTATTTAAAGAATAACTCATCAACTCATTAATGGTACATACATTTTCAAAGCTTCCAAGCACTTCATCATATCCACAGAAATTTATGGCAAGCAAATATGTTAATTGTTAGGGGCCCACAAGACTCTTTGTTGCTTTTGCTTCAACAGACTTACATGGTGACTTTCCTGAACAGTTTTCCCAATGTTAGTTGCCAGAATTAACTAGCATTTCCATTTTGGGTTTTCTCACCAGAGGTTACTGTTTAATAAACCTCAATGAGGGCATGAAAAACAAAAAACAAAAGAAAGGAAAGAAAAGGAAAGAAAAAAAGAGAAAAAAGAGAAAGAATTAGTAACTATAAATCCTTGAAACTATTATGTAGCATAGCCTATGATTCTGCCCAAGGTCTAAACTAAGGTAAAACATTGCAGAAAGGGACCGATAGATTAGATAGAGGGTAAACCAAAGATGTGATGTCTCATCATTCACACATTTTTTTTTGCTGCAAAGGAAAAAGAAGTGAGAATTGAGAAATGAATAAATGCGATTTAAACCCACTCCTAATGGACAAGCAATATGTATCAGAGTCAAAGCCCACAGACATAACTAAATGCAATGGCTTTCTTTTGAAATGTCTAACAGTCCAAAGGATTAAGGATGTCTGAATCTATCAAACTGGAGTGATGAATCTTGACTTCCTATCAAAACCTGATAATAAAAATATTCCTCTTGGATATATTGTGAATGAAAACAGCCTTGGGAACTTGCAAGTGTATGGATGAGTGTAGAGAGAGTTATTGAGAAAAGGTGAAGAAAATATACAAAATCTATTCTAGAATGAACTGGTTCCACAGTGTGGTTTTGACTGTGCCAGCTCTGTTTACTTTGGCTGAGGCAAGTAATGGAAAGGGAGAAAGGCCAAAGCTTAACACTTCATGCAGAATGCCTCGCTGCCTACCAGGAGCCATGTTTGCCAAAGAAAAAATAACAGATGTTCAAGCTTGTCAGATGCAGTTATAAGACGGCCTGCAGCACATAACAGAACACAACATCTAATTTTTCAAGTGTATAATAATGGGGGATGTTGATGTGCTAATGCTGTCAGTTACCCTCAGTTTTAATGAGGTATTTCATTGTTTTTATTGCTTTATTGTTTCTTCTCTTCTCTCTAATGTATTGGTTTTGTTATATCTGATTTTGATGTAATTTGCTTCAAGATTTCCAAATAAATAAAATGTTTCTGGAATATAGAGTTTAGACTTGCAGGTTTGTAAGACAGTTGAACATATATTAGGATAACCATGGCTGTAATATCATAGTCATATACCCTGATCTCTTATGGAAAAACTGATTGAGCACCTGCTCAGAGAGAGAAAGGGAGAGGGAGGGGGAGGAGGGAGAGACTGAGGGCACTTCCAGACAGCACTAAATCATGAGTTTTAAACAGGGGCAAAAAATCCCAGGATGTCAGAAGAGGTCAACATACAGACATGTTGGTCCCAAGATTTCTGCCTCCATTATCCAGACTTGATGCTTTATTGTAAGTTTTAGAGGCTCCCAAGATGACCACCATGGGACTTCCGCTGGAAACTTTGGTGGTTTTAAAAATAAACCTCAGGATGTGGATATGCAGATATGCAGAGAATCACTGCAGCGAATCACAGCAAAAGTTCAGTTCTTTGTCTGAACCAGAGAAAATGCGCCCTTCACATGTTTCATGAAGTTTCTGACATGGAAACAAAGTTTTTATCTTCTACTCAAGTGTCACCTTCTTTTACAAACTGACCAATGAGGAACAAGCATCTAAAGCCGAAGAACAAACCCAGATTTTAAAAATCCCATGATTTCCACTTCCATGGACATACAGACATGCGAAGATCCACATATTTGGCTCAAAACCATAATATTCACACACTTGTAAATCTCATGATTTTTGCCTTTTGTAGAGATTGCTTCTGTGTTTATAGGGAATGGCATCTGTCCACCCCCCGGTTTGCTGAGGAAGTTTCTGGGATAAAAGTACTGTCTGGATGGCCCCTGAGAGATAGAGGAAGTGAAAAAAGATTGGGACATAATGGCAGACGAGATAACCAAATTGTTAATTAATATCCTGCCTTCTCCCCAAGATGGGCTTCATGGCTTTCATGCCATGGGGTAGCAAATCAGTTGTGGGGCTGTCAAGACTATAAAGAAGCTATTAAAGGGTCCTGAAGGTATCAAGAGTTCAGAGTTCAGCACTGGAGATATCTCTTTTAAAACCCAGAGAAGATTCACCATATTTCTATTTGGAACCCCTCAGTCAACACTAGAAGGAGAGACAGGGAAAAAGTTTATCTGGGAAGTCTGGAAGTGGTGGGGCACAGGAATAACAGCAAGATTGGAGTTTAATGGGGGCATTGCCCCTTAAATACAATTTTTACATCCCAAAGGAATTTACCCAATATTTTAGCATGAGAGAGAGAGAGAGAGAGAGAGAGAGAGAGAGAGAGAGAGATACACAATATAACTCTTTGCTTGTTCTGTTCACATTTTGTTGATATCTTTGCCTCACTCTTTTCTTTGGATCCATAAATAGTATTTCTACATATTCAATTGAAGTTTTAAGCTAGTGCAATGAGATAAATGTGGGGAATGAAGAGACATTTCATCAGGAAGCAAAATTCTTATTACTTGCTCTGATTTCTTTCACTTTTCCAACTTCTGTCTTCTTTGGAAGAGCTAGTGTGGAGCAATGGTTTCAGTATTGGACTAGGTTTCTAGGAGACCGTGGTTCAAATCCACATTCAGTCGCGGAAATTTATTTAGTGACTTTAGCCAAATCACACACTCTTAGTCTTAGAGAATAAATCTTGCCAACAAAACCCTATAATGGGGTCACCGTAATCAAAGCTAGTATGAAGGCACAGAAAATAATAGTCTGATCTAGAATGACATTTAGTTTATTAGCTCTTCTCTATCCCAATTCAGGGCTGCTGTTCAAAGTATCTAATCTCACCTGGATTAAATACTAAAGAGAAGCAGATTTGAGTGTCAGCAGCATTTCAGCTCACTCCAAAGCTCTGCAGGACCTCAACTAGTAGTTTCATGTGGATGCTATGTTGTTAGGGGTAATCCAATGTATATCCGGGCTCATTTCCTTATCTGAAGTAATCACAGAGCTCTGTTGATACAAGCCGAGATAACATCAATTTACAGCAGCTAATGATTTCCCAGTGGCAAGTTTCCTTCAAAGACTCTTTGACCTATCTGAAATAATCTCCTACTAATGCAATTCTAAAGGACAATATGAAATGTACAAGAGATATGCCTCATTAAGAGAAGTGCGCTTTCATCCCCAAATACTTGTGGAATAAAGGTTGTACGTCAAGTATTTGCAAAATCTATTTATTGCTTTACATGTTAAACTAGGGGCGAGAGCCGCGAGATACTGAATTTTTCTCTTAGAGGAAAAATAGATTATTACTAGTCATCAAGAGAAAAGATCCTTTGCAAAATAGCTCTGAATATCTCAAAGCTTATAGGTAGAATGCTATAAATAAATGTTGTGTTCCTTCCAATGGGAAAACAAAAAGATTTTCATGGCATGATTCCCAAAGCACTTAAAGACAGTGTGGTGCTTTAGATAGTCTGCTGGTCTGATGTATAGAAAGCAAACCAAAGTTAAAATCTCAACTCAGCTGTGAGTGTATATTAGGTTCTCAAAATTACCACGAACCAAAAATGTTGCTCGGAATGAAAGCAGAACATACACATGAACTATTATGTAATTTCCATGAGATCCCTCAAAATTTTAAAGTGTTGATTTAGAGGTTGTATGTGTACTGTTGTTATTATAATTTTACACAGTGCAAAACACATAATTCTAAAGGAAACTGAGTCGTCAGAAATGCATAAGGAATTTTAAATGCAAGGGTGTGTTGAACATGGATATCAGTTAAGTACAAATTCCCAAGTGAATGTTTTCTGTTATCTGCAATAGGCTGCATCCTTAAAGAAAGAAAGAAAAACAGATAAAAGTCTTCCATTCACTAAGGACTTTATTGCATGATACCACTATCTCATGCCATTTGTGCAATCAGGGATCGTGGCAACTTATTGACATGGGGTCCCCACACCTCTGTAAGCATTGCACAATTGCAATGCTTTGGCAGTGCAGGGGTCTGCACTTCTGGATGAGCAATGTAACTCCACACTTCTGCACTCCTTCTCCCCCCCCCCCCCCAAATGTTTTGAAGACTTTGCAATTCTGTGGAAGTAATAAAATAAAATAAAATCTTTCTTTTGCAGCGAGGGGAGAGTGGGAGAGGAGGACAAACCTGTCCATTGATTTACTGGCCTGCTGACACAGAAGCACCCGGAAATGAGAAAATGTCCCTCTGAGTCTGGCACAACATCATACTAAATTAGGTAAGCTCAGTTCACAGCCCTAGTAACTCAGTATTCCTAATTTGGGGTGCCAGGTTTCTAAAATGCTTTGACAAAACCTATAGAGCTTAAAATTTCCAGATTCCGGTGTATGAAGGTATATGTAGGGCCTGAAGCTAAATCTTTGTGTGAAGATGTAAGAAACTGTTCTTTACTTCTAGGTGCATAAACACACACCCACTCTTCTTGATTCCACAAAACTGTGGTTTTTTCCTCCCGGTTTTTTTACTTTTATATTAAAATCATTCTCCATGTGAACCCTCTTACACTTAAAAAATTTTTTTGTATTAAATAGTCCCTTCAAGTCTGCTAATGTGACAAAAGTTCACCAAATGCACAAACTCATCTTTATAGTATATCTTGAAAAGTATATATTTGTTTATTACATTTATATACTGCTTTTCTCACAGCTAGGGGGACTCCAAGTGGTTCACAACATAATCAATGGCAACCTTCAATGCCTTACACATATAAAACATCACATATCAAATCAACCACATATAACAATAGATTGATACTTTAAAATTATAAAACTATAAACAACAATCACAAACACAACATAAAACATTTAGGCCTTGCATCGATCCCAAGATTAACTACTTCTATGTTTCCATATTTCTGTCATTCACCGAATGCCTTCTTGAATAACCATGTTTTAAGTTGTTTCCTAAATGCTAGGAAAGGGGCCGATCAAATATCAGTGGGGAGGGAGTTCCACAGCCAAGGGCCACCACTGAGAAGGCCCTGTCTCTCGTCCCTGCCAATCGCATCTGCGAAGGCAGCAGGACCAAGATCAGGACCTCCTTGGAAGATGGTTATGTTCTAGCTGTCCCATTAAGGGAGATGCATTCGGACAGGTAAGCTGGACCAGAACCATTTAGGACTTTATAGGCTAAAGCCAGCACTTTGAATTCTGCTTGATAGATGACTGGCACCCAGTGGAGCTGATAAAACGGGGGGTTGTATAATCCCTGTATGCCACTCCGGTGAGCAACCTGGCTGCCTGGATTTCTTGAAGCTTCCGAGCAGTCTTCAAAGGCAGCCCCACAAATAACGCATTGCAGTAGTCTATTCAAGATGTGACGCGGGCACACACATTTTAATTGTGTGAATGTGCCCCTGGCCACCGCTAAAACCTGAAGTTCCGAGCTCAGCAATGAATCCAGGAGAACTCCTAAGCTGTGAACCTGTATCTTCAGGGGCAGTGTAACCCCATCCAGCACAGGCTGTAACCCTATGCCCTATTCAGCCTTTTGACTGACCAGGAGTACCTCTGTCTTATCTGGATTCAATTTCAATTTGTTTTCCCTCATCCAGACCATCATAGCTGCCAAGCACCGGTTCAGGACCCAAACAGCCTCCCAAGCAGCAGGTGGAAAGAAGTAGCAGAATTGAAGCTGTGTATGTATGCATGTGTAACATTTTGCTGATATTCTAAAATTTCTAAAATTCTAAAATTAGCATTTTAGAAATACTGGTATAGTTCTTTGAAAACTATACCAGTATATAATAATAGCCCAGGTACATATAAATGAGACATGTCCCACTCCAACGAAAACCTAGAATTCTGGATCTAAGTCTCACAAGAAAAATCTATACTTTGAAGCAAATCAGAATCTGAAATAATAAACAAGTAGACATTTGAGAGAAAAAACATGCATAAATTGAAATAAAAATATCTCTGGATGTGCCAGGGTTTTTCTGATCTCTCCTGAGACCCTGCTTGAGTGAATGCCCAACTATTTCATTAGAAACATTTGCATTTTGATTTTTTTTCATCACATAGTTTCATGTTTGAAGCTACAATCTTGAGAATGAGAAAACAGAATATAATGATGATGCCTGGGGCAATGTTTTAAGAAGAAAATGCTTTTAAAGAATGTGTGCACATATCTGGACTTGTGTAATATCTTTGTTTGTGTTGGTCTTGTTTGTGTGGAACTTCATCAAATCAGAGTAGAAATTAAAATTTCAGGAAGCAGGGTGAGAGCAAAATAATGTTTATGTTAATTCTATCTCTATATTTGCAGGAGATGAACATGGTTTAAGGAGAGTGTTGTTGGCTGCAGAGCTCAAAATAGCAACCAACACTTTAAATCCAGCTGTGAGAAACCAAGAAAAGTGTGAAATTATTATAATTGAAAAGAGAATATTGCAAGAGGTCAGTATGAAAACAAGACTGCTTTAAATGCCATTTCAGAATCATAATAAAAGTAGATCAACTTTAAAGTTCTCAAACTGGTGGTTGCTGAGCAAGTAAAATTCTTGTTTTTGGTCTTGCTGCTGATGAAAAAAAGTGGAAAATAATATTTACACATTATTGACTGCATTTAACTTGGTATTGTGGTCATTTATATCATCTATTGCTGCATTGGAATGATGTTTCACTGCTGGTGGTTTGAACAAGAGAGGCCAGTATGACTGCAAATGTTATGCATCCTTTGTCAAAAGTGGTTTCTCCCTCTCTCCAAATCTTAGAAACTCAAGGTCACATAATGCATCGGTTCTTAGCCTTTGGTCCTACAGATATCTCTAGGTTTTATCTACCAGAAGTTCAACCCAGCATGGCTTATGATTAGGAATTCTGGGAGTTGAAGACCAAAAAACTGGAGGACCCATGGTTGAGAAAAACTGTTCTAGTGAATGGTGGACTGATGAAAATGGTGTGGAGAAAAACTGGTTTTTTAATTATAATAACAGGGAGAAATATATATAGCTGAAAGAAAATGGTTTTTATTGGCTGCTAGCATATATACTTGCATTGCCTGGGTATCGGATGGACCTCTGTTCAGCTCCTTTCTTCCAATTTCAGCTCTGAGAATGTCCACTTCACAATGTCTCCATGGCAATGCTCGGGCAAAGGTGGGCAGCCCCTTTTTGTGGCCCTTCCTTTCCTTCCTCCATTTCCCTCACACACCATCTTCCTCTCTGTTTTCTCCCCCTTTTCTCTTGCTCTTAAACATACCTCCTACACTTCTTTCACTTTTTCTTTCCTTTCTCTTCCTTCCATTCCCTCCCCTTCTCTTTCTTTCTTCACTCCCTTCCCTCATCCCTTCAATCTTCCCTTCCTTTCTCTTACATTCTTTCTCCTTTTTCCTTCCCTATCCTCATTCTTTCTTTTCTTTCCTTCTCTTTTTTATCTTTCTTCCTTCTCTCTTCCATCTCCTATCCTTTCTCTTAACTTCTTTCACTTTCTTTTTCTTGTGGTTTTCAAAGGATCTATTGCTTCAGAGGATGAGGGACCTTTAAGTGGGCTCCAAGCAGACTGCTCTTTGTGAGAACATTGCATTTCAACGCTTAAGTTCTATGGCCTTAAGTGTTCAAGTTTCTGGATTTTGGATCTTGTTCATGTTTGCTTGCTTAAGTTTCAAGTTTCCTGCTCATGTCTTCATTGTTTTTGGTCTGGTTTATTCTCTGTTTTGTTCTCAAGTTCTGGATATAACTTCGATCAAATGTATGGATTTTGCCTTTTTGGCTAAAAGTATAGTTCCAAGTTTTTGAATTCCTGTGGTTTGATTCATGAAAATGATTGTCACCTATATTTCACAACTTTGGAGATTCTGGATTTGACTTTTGAGTTTTTGATGTCTCTTTTTATTGTGCGTCTTATATATTTTTCTTAACAAACTTTACTTAGTGGTTTCTCTCATCCCTGCATGCTGTTTGGGTGAAAAGGAGTCCCACGGCTGGGGTGCAACACTTCCCTCTCTATTCTCATGCCCTCCTACCCTCCTCTTTCTTTCTTTCTCCCTCTCCCTCTCCCTTTTTGATTTTTATTTATATAGGCCATAATCATTTATTTCCCGCCTTTCTTTTCCCCAGTACTGGAACTCAAAATAGATTATAAATTAAACCAATACAGATTATAAACATACACAATTATATCTCTGAGTGTGACTATTTAAAAAATGACAATATACTGTCTAAAATAAAACTATTCAGAGTTCTTGAAAAGGCAATATAAAAATCAGTAAAACACACACTGTTAAAACCTATCATGGTCATTTCCTACAAAGGAAAAGTTCACCTGCAGAAAGACAGAGAGCAAGGAAGGGGCCACTCCTAACCTCTCTAGGGAGGGAGTTCCAAAGGCTGGGGCAGCCTTTCCTAGAGATATTTGAGCTCTAACAAGCTCATACAGGGCCTTTCAAAGTTTCTGCCAATCACCATATTTAATTCATGGCTTTAAAACACATTGGATGCCAATTAGAATCACCTCATGTAGAGGAAAGAAAATTAAGGAAAAGTGAAATGTGTAGAAGAGAGTTTGGTTTGTGTGAAGAAGAGGCTTCAAGGGGAGATGATAGAAATAAATAAATAGCAAAACTGAAAAGGTTTGCAGAAGTATTACTCAGATACAACAATGCCTCCCATCCATTCTTCACAAATGACATTTGATTTTAGAGAAACACGGTGCCCTTCTTCTATCCATTTCAGAGGAGATTGTTGAGAAGGATCTCAGTGGCATAAGTGGGGAAAGAAATGGAGTTTTTCATGAAGTGCAATCCATCCTGAATGCTTTTGCAGAAGAAATTAAATGTCAAGCACATTTTATGACCTTCTGTGAAATAAAGGTGTAACTGGGCACATGCTGGAAGATATGACAAAAGAATTTGGAGAGAAGGCAACATGTTTCCACTTTAACTAATCAGTTTCAGTCTTAAGTATATAACCAAAGACTCGTCTGGAGTAAGGTGAAAGTACATATACTAGCATACGTAACAGGAACAGTAACTTTTTAAAAGCCACAACACACCTGTTCCTTGGCAATATTTAAATAGACATGCTTGTATTATGTGTGTGTGTGTGTGTGTATTCCTGTACAAATTGCTTTACAGAGAATTTTATGCCCTATGAAGGCGCAGCATAGCTGACATTTCTGGAAAACCTTTCATAAGCTCAACCAAAATAGTAGACATTGGTCTCATGAGCAGCAAAAGTGAAAATATGAAGTGCATGTCTTAGTTAATGAGGCTTGCCAAATTCCCGTCTGGAACCTTTTCATAATTAGCTAATGCCATAATTCCATCTGGAGCTTTTTCATAGTCTGCTCATTCAACAGAACTTTAGGATGTGTAGCTTTCCCAGATGTTGTTTGACTGCAACTCCCACCAGCAAAACTGGCATAGCAAGGGGTCAGGAATAAGGGAAGTTGCAGTGCATCAGCATCTAAAGGTAATTTACTAGTAAGCTAAGAGTCGCAATGACTTGAGCCCTTATTCCCCAAAAGCACCAAAAGATGTACACAAACATAAGCACTCTTCCACTTCTGATGCAAATACAGATGTGAATGCACATATTCATTACATCTCAATGCTAAAATGAGCTATAGTGGGTTGTTTAATTCAGCTTTGGATAAAAGTAAGAATTTGCAGCTGTTCTTGGAGCCATAAGTTGCTAAAGGGCCCCTTATAAATTGCCTCCCCCAAACAAAATAGGGGGAGAATTTGTTAGCTAAAGAGAAGATTAAAAATTGCACAAAACATATGCATGTAATTTATATGGGTAGTTGTAAATATGTTACACTATATGAATCTGCTTAAGGTCCAAGATTTTTTGGGAAGAGTGTCTCTTTGTCCCACCACCTTCACACACATAGGGTGAACTACATATAGTTATATTCAATAAACTCTGTTTATTAACATCTCATGGACACCGAGCAACATCTGACTTCAAAGAAATGTACAAACTAACTGAATAAGTCCAGGTTTGTCCTGGCTGATGAAGTTTTGTTGCATTTCCTTTGCACTGAACTGAATATGTTCTTTTTTGTTTATCCCGTAACATCTAGTAGATACTCCCCTAATATGAGGAAGTTGGGAAAAAATATGCAGATCAATGTGTTGTTATTTATTTAATTATTTAAATTTTTTATATACCGATCTTCTCTACCTCTGGGAAACAGCAGTTGCAAAGTGAGTCCACTTTACTTGGCCAATGTAGACATGACCCTGGCCAGCTCTGCCATGTCCTGTGTTTCTTAGGCACACTGCTCATCTTTCAACTTCAGTGTTTTATTTTGTGAAAAAGCAGCAAATGTGGAGATTGGAGAAATTATTTAATGTTTTAGATATTAGAACTCTCCTCTGAGTAGTACCAAGTTTTTGGCTTTGAACAAGCCACTTGTCCCCATCTAGTAGAGTATTGATTCCTTGCCTTTATAAGGCCACAAACTTCTTTCAGAATCTTCTGAAACATATTATTCCTGACATAAATATACGCACATACAGTTTTGCATTCAGTTCACTTTATTACACTGGAAATGGATTCATTTCACATAAACTAGCCTGGAATGAAAACAACTGAAATGAATGTCTGAAAAAAGTACCTTAGATAGATTTTTACCTTAAACATCATGGTGAGAGGAAAAATTCAAAGTAATAGGTAGGAAAAAATAAAACAAGATTGTTGTTGGCCCAATTATAGGTTATCTATAGACTTCAGGTTCAGAACCCTGTAGTGTAGCAGCAGTTTCCCTTTTGAAAACTTTCCTCTGGGGCTTAAAGGCAACATTTTCCTATAGTGACTGTCCTGAATATCTGGTATTCTGTAAGGGGAAGAGGACATTATTCATTCTGATGTAGGATGGAGTGTAATATTTATTATTGTGGTTAATAATAATAACAACTTTATTCTTATATCCTGCCTCCATCTCCCCAAAGGGACTTGGGGCAGCTTACACACAGCACAAGGGCCACACCCCCCCCCGAACATAAAATAAAACACAATTGAGTAAACAAATAAGCATAAAAACAAACAACTTAAGACTCCAATTAAAACAGTGATTTCAAGGTGTTTCTGACTTATGACAAGCCTAAGCTGACCTTATTATTGAGATTTCTAGACTTTATCAGATAATACCAGGGATAAATTGACCTGCATGCCATGTGTCTTGTATAGGCCTGCCTTCGTATTTTCCTATTCTATACTGGGGTGGCAGCGGAGAGAGAGATTCCTTTGTTCCTATCCCTGCCCAAAGTTCAATCAGTATGGTTAGTCTCTTCACTTCTTCCCCTGGTTCTGTTCTAGGCAGGATTTTCTTTCAGTGCCTGCATCTTTTGCATCTTGATGAACAGTGAATAAGTATTCAGTTGACCTTGGACTGCTTCTAGTGAAAAATGTAGCGCAACTGCCCAGGGTCAATTATGTAGCAGCTTTGTGCTTAACAAGAAGCAAATATCATGAGCTCAGCCATGAACTGCTGTGTATTTAGACTGTAGACAGCTGTAATGTGCTGACTCTTATGATTTCCAAAAGCACCGACCTTGTGGAGAGCAGCTGATTTTATTTCCCCTTTCTTCATATATAAATGTTAAAACATAGCAGGCTTTAAGACACAAAAAGAACACTTTCTTTCTAATTCTTCTAATGTATATTTGTTTGCCAATCCTTTAAAATTTAGAAAAGATAGCCCAGTGATTCTTCAAAGAACATCCCACATTGAAAACCACTCCTTGATCGTCTCTGTGTGTCCAAAACATTCCTGCAGAGTTTTAAACTCCTGGAAGCAACTGATTCATAATGAAAACTCAGCTTCACCTAGCGATGGTGGCACATAATAATATGAAGGTTGCTGAAAATGCCTCGCTAATGAATATTAGGATGCCACAAATGATAAGGGCACCTTTTAAAGTCTCAGTGCAGCGATAGATTTATATTGCTAATTATAATGAAAGGTGCACAGGGATCTGTGGACATTGCTTCTTTCACCCCCAGAAATCAGCACTGGCTCCTTATTAATTAAATTGAATATAGAACAATATCAATCTCCTAGTTTTTATTCTGCTCATTTCATACATACTAATGAGGACAAGCATCTGAAGCTTGTGGTACTAGGGATCATTTATTCAGTGGTAGTGGGGAAAATAATGTCGGGATTCAGCCCCCCTGCTGACTTTGCACACAGTTCTGCTAGATTTATATTGGTCTGCTAATAAGTAACTGAATACATTAAACAACAGGCTTGTCATTGGAAGGTTTACAAGCGATGCCTTGTTTTACTTCCTTGAGTGGTCTTGGGTAAGGGGATTAGGGGGGACTGGTCTCCTATGTAAGCCTCGTCCCTTTGTGTTTCACCCACTGGTTCAAAGATAGCCTCTCCAAATAGAAACTAGGGCAAAGTTTCTTGTCAATCATTAAAAAGTCCTCAGTCATTACAAACGGGCAGATGCACAATTCAATGTCACTCCTCTGCACACTGAAAACATTGCACACTATACACTTAGTAGTTCACAAAAATGTGCTATGCAGTCTGCATATTAAGTACAAAGTAGAGAGAGAAGATAGGAGCATTTGTGGTCTTCATTCCTTCCTACCAAATCTTTTAGAAACAAATCCAACAAACATAGTGGAATTGGGACTATATTGCACTTAGCCTTATTTATCTGTCTGTATTTTGGGCTAACTGCAAGAAAAAAGACCTTGATCAGGCACAGTCTAGAAAAATATGAACACATTTAAAGGACAATGCATCTCAGTGAGATCACTGAGCATGTGTTTTGCTGTCTCCCATTGAAATTGGAATTAAAAGTGCTTGTATTTGACTGGGCTGTGCCATCCCTCTTGTTCTTTGGAACATAGACGGAAGGAATATCTTACATCATCTAGTACTAACATGAGTGCATGGACTAGTGTAGTGCATACTCACCCCGTACAATGAAATCAATGTTTTTGCTATTTAGTTGAAAAATTGTTTCTGTTAACAAACTAAAGCACACTCACACAGGGTTTCAACACTTCTTTTCATGAAGGGAGCTAAACTCACGGAAATATTTTTTCAGTTTATGGAATCAACAGTTTTAATTGAAGAGAGTATATCCATAATGACTACCTTCTGAAATGTAAGATATTTACTTATCTTATTTAAGATATTGTTCTGTTATCTCCCAGCCTACAAGGGCTCCCAAGGTGATGAACAAACAAAAATAACCAAAATAGCATAAAGACAGAAACATCTTAAAAATATTCTTTAAAACTTTTAAAACTGTACTGTTTTTATATTTAACAACAGTTGAAATGCAGCAATTTCAAGTGCTGAAGGTTATGGGGAATAATACTAACATAAACTGTGGCTTATTGTGAAGGGAATGAGCCTAGGCAACCATCACCACCTCCTTTTTCATTGTGGAGATAGAGCGATCAGAATATTTCATTTACATTTTAATAAACCATATTCTAGTATCACATTTGAATATCAAACATCAAACTATGGTTATTCATGACTATGGTTTGCTAAGAAAGGTCAGCATCAATATGTCATTTGAGGTTGGCTTGTTTCAAATACACTTAGTTAAGATTAACCACATTTAAGTAAAAATGGAAGGGCACACCTGAATTCTGCCTTGTAACCACACAAGAGGAAAAGAAGGGAACATACAAGACCAAGACTTACAAGTGTCCACTGCTATCATGATAAACCAAATGACACTCAAATGCAGTCAGTGTTTGTACTGAGAAAAGTGTGAGCTCTTTCAGTAAATATATAGTCAGCAGGGGCGGTCCTTCCGATTCCGCGACCTACGCTGCTGCGTAGGGTGCTACCGACTGGGAGGGGCACCACCGGCTGGGAGGGGCGCCACTGCGTCGCCTCCGCACCCCCGCCGCCGCTGCACTGCCCTGTGCCGCTGCTACGTCGGGTGTGCCGGGCGCGCAGAAGCACCCCGAAGGCGCTGTAGCGCCTGTAGACGTTTCTGCGCATGCGTGAACGTCCACGCACGTGCACTGCCTCCCGAGTGCGCCTGCCGCTTTGGAGCCAGTGCGCAAGTGCGTGCTAGGGAGCGTTGCGCGTGTGCAGATGTTCGCACACGCGGAGCCCGCGGCCGATGGGGCCGGCTACGGAGGTGCGCCCGGCATGCCCGGCGTGGCAGCGGCAGCGGCGGCGTGGCGGCGGAGGCGGCGTGAGGCGGCAGCGTGGCGGCAGAGGTTGCGCGGAGGCGGCGCAGCGGTGGCAAGTGACGCGGCGGCGGCAGGGCCCCCCACAAAATGTCCTTTGCGTAGCCCCCCGGATTAGGTTAGACCACCCCTGATAGTCAGCCCTCCACATTTATGGATTCTGCATCCATGGATTCAGTTATCTACAACTTGAGAATACTCCCTTCCTCAATTATGCCATTTTATATAAGAGACCACATTTTACTGTGCTACTGTCTATAATGGGATTAAGCATCCATGACTTTAGTATCCATGGGGGGCCGGGGGGGGGGTAGAACCAAACCTTTGTGGATAGCAAGGATCCACTAAATATAATGTTATCATACAAACAGTACTATATTATAATTGTGATAACCCACAGATATTCTAGGATATAAAGAGCATTTTATCATTTAAAAAACCAAGCACCAGATGTTTATATTGCATCTGAAATGCTTCACGATAAATAGTTTGAAATTCAACCTTTTGTTTTGGAGTATTTTGCTCTAGGTTGAGTAAAGAAAATATGCAATGCTGCTTGAAATTTCTTCTTGTGCTGCAGACAATTTTGCTTATTACATTGTGTAGCTGATTTGATTTCAGCCATAAGTATTTCTACTGACAGAAGGGCACATTTATTCATGTCCATATTGGAGCTTATAAAAGACACAGTTGCGGAATGATTGTCCAAGGCATCCTTTCCAAAGTACCTTGGCTACCACTTGAATTCCACATATTAGTGAAATGTGTGGTTCCAGAGCTGGCAGCCTCCTTTTCTGATGCTCCTGTTTCTTCTTACTGCCATGAAACTGCAGTAATTTTAATCTTGCTGCTTCTGGCTTTGCCAGTGGCAGAACTCCTGCAGTGCTAAGTGGAATCTGGACAAAAAAAAGTAAATTTTCAAAACTCAGAATGGAAACACAGTGCAATCACACTGTGGTTTAATAAATCAAGGAGTTCTGGCTTAATTTCTGCATAAACATAGCCTATAGTTTGATGCAGTACTTGAATTGACACAGATATTTTGAATTTCAGCTCCCAGAGTTCCTGATCATTGGAATTGAAGGACCTCATCACATTGGTCTTTGGCTGTGTCCTAGGATGTTTTCAGGATGGAGCCAGGATGGAGTCTGACAACCCATCATAGGATGTAGGGCTACATCTGGCAGAGCTCTGGCCTAGCTTTGGCCGGACAGCATCCTCAGACGGAGCCCTGAGAATTCAATAAGCTGGGGAAAGCGCAGGAGAGCTGCCTAGCAGCATTTCCCCCATAGGACGGGGAAGGGGGCAATGTGGGTGATGTGGGGTGTGGGGCAATTGCTTTCCCCAATTTTATACAGATTTACCCCACTGCCCCATTAATGTCCCTGCTGTTTCCTGACATAAGGACCTCAATGTGATGAGGTCTGAAGTCTCTAACACCTAGAGAGCCAAAGGCTGGAAACCACTGCTGTAGAGAATTACTCATGTAAAATCATAGTGCTCAGGGGGGAGGAGGGCAGAAGTGAGCAAATAAAATAAAGTAAAATAAAAGTTTCACTCTCCCTTCAGTCCATAAGACTCACAGAACCCTATCCAGGACTTGCTCCCCTTTAGACAGGCCTGCAAGACCTACCTCTTTCGCCAGGCTTTTGACCTGTAGGTCTTGCCCCTGTGTAGCCCTCCGGTTTTTAATTGGCGGTGTGTTGCATCACAGATTCTTAATTATTGTATTGTTTTATATGCTAATCTGTTGTTGTTTTTAACCATTGTTGTTTTTATTGTGCCTTACATGGCTCTTGTGAGCCGCCCCGAGCCCCCCCGGGAGTGGCGGCATAGAAGCATGAGTAATAAATAAATAAATAAATAAATTTTAGCCTATAAAGCAGTGGTTAGAACATAAGAACATAAGAAGAGCCATGCTGAATCGGACCTCAGCCCATCTAGTCCAGCATTCTGTATCACACAGTGGCCCCCAGTTGTACACGGGGATCTCGACCAGAAGGGAGGGCAAAACCCTAACCTGCTCCCGACCCCCCACAACCAATACCCAGGGAAATCCTGCCTACCTCAACCAACTCCGAGGTGGCACTTGAATGTCCTTATCAGTAACTACCGATACACTTGGTATCCATGAATCTGTCTAATCCTGCCTTGAAGTTGTTCAGGCTGACAGCTGTCACAACCTCTCCTGGAAGTAAATACCATAACCCAATGACCCTCTGGGTGAAGAAATATTTCCTTTATTAGTCCTAATTTTCCTACCTTGGAGCTTCAGGGAGTGCCCTCTAGTCCTAGTGTTTTGTGACAAAGAAAATTTTTTTCTTTGTTCACCTTTTCTATCCCATGCATGATTTTATACACTTCGATCAAGTCACCTCTTAAACGCCGTCTTTCAAGGCTGAAAAGACCAAGGCGTTGCAACCTGATTTCATAAGGGAGCTGCTCCATCCCTGGGATCATTCTTGTTGCCCTTTTCTGTACCTTTTCCAGTTCCGTTATATCCTTCTTAGGGTGCGGAGACCAGAATTGTACACAGTACTCCAAATGTGGCCTTACCATAGATTTGTAGAGAGGTAATACAACATTTGCTGACCTATTTTCGATTCCCTTTCTGATCATGCCTAGCATAGAATTTGCTTTTTTCACTGCTGCTGCGCACTGGGTTGACATCTTCATTGAGCTATTCACCAAAACCCCAAGATCCCTTTCCTGGTTTGTCTCGGAAAGCTTTGACCCCATCAATTGGTAGGTGTAGTTGGGGTTCTTTTGCCCTGATCATGACTTTACACTTGTTTAGGTTAAAATGCATTTGCCACTTTGTTGCCCATTCACTCAATTTCGAGTGATCTTTCTGGAAACAATCAGTTTCATTTTTAACTACCTGAACAATTTAGTGTCGTCTGCAAACTTTGCTACCTCAGAATTCACTCCTACATCCAGATTTGTAAATTAAAAAGTCAACCTTGAAACTTTCTTTCCACCCAGAGAAATGTCCGTTTATTACCACCCTTTGTTTCCTACAGTTTAGCCAGGTTCCAATCCAGGATAAGACCTGTCCTCTGATTCCATGGTTCTCAACCTGTGGGTCCCCAGATGGTTCTCAACCTGAACCCAGTGGTTCTCAACCTGTCACGATGCAGGGTCTCGGCCCGGCCCCTTAATCACACACACAGAGACGGTAATCAGCTAACTATTTATTGAATAATAAAAAAAACAGGTGAAAAGGATAATTTTCCATAAAAGTATCAAAGTTGCAATAACAAGGTAAAGAGTTCTTAGGTAAATCCAAAGGCAAAAACTTGGCAAAGGCTCCGCAAAACAAAGCGGGTCAAAAACAGACTTGGTCCGTGGCAAGGCAAACAAGGCAAAGTTCAAGAAAGCAAGCCCAAGAAACTTCTTGGCATGGTACGAGCCTCAGTCCTGGCTCCGTGGATCTTCACTCGCTTCACTCCCTTCAGATCAGAAGTGGCCGAGTAACTGAGGATCCGTTCCCACGGATCCTATACTTAATTCCCCTGGTGAGACCCTCGACGCTCTAGGCTACGGCGCCAATCTGTGCTACGGGACCTAGCGCTCCTCTGGCGCTGTAGGCTTCCCTCCTGCTAGACTCGATGCTCCGTCTCCTATCAAAGCTCCGTCCTTGCCTCCCAGCACCTGGGTCGCTATCTTCATGAGAGCCTAACTCCCTTTCAGCTTCCATGGGCTCATCCCTGATCCTTTCCTGCGACCCATAACCACCTGGTTTCTCATACTGATTATCAGAGGCAGCACTTTCAGTGTCAGCCTGACTTTTCCCAGCTATCAAAGCCATCAGGCCAGCCATCATCCCAGGCCAAGCTCTCTGTGGGAGATGAAGGCCCAGCTAACTCATCATCCCCTTCCTCCATGTCCTCATCAGCTGCAGCTGGCCCTAATGCAAGCGGGACCCCCGGGGCCGCCCCCTGCCCCCCAGGCACGAAAGGGAACTGGGTTGCTACACAACCTGTGGGTCCCCTTCAACTCATAGAAATCCTAACAGCTGGTAAACTAGCCAGGATTTCTGGGAGTTGTAGGTCAAAACACCTGGGAGGCCCAGGTTGAGAACCACTGCTATAAAGGATCATGGCAACTTTTTCCAAATGCTATACATCAGAAAGTAATTCATTGCACTATTCTATGGTAATTCAATTAAAAGTGTAAATGAGGAGCAAATTTCAAAGGGATCCATTCGTTCTTTTTTCTTTTTTCAGTATTCATGGAGACAATGGCTGGATCTGTTCAGTGGTTCAATACTTTGTAAAATTGTTCCTTTGCCAGAAAACAAAGGCTCAAATGTTGCTGTTGAATCAAACGTTACAATTTTGTTGTTTTTGCTACCTTCAACAAGAACAATATACATAAAAACCAAATTAAAACAAAGAGAAACCACCAATCAGCAGGATTCGATGCCTGTCAGAATAAAAATGTTTTGCATGCCCTCCGAAAGGAAGGTAAGCTTTGCAGACCTTGGGTTTCTGCTGGCAAGGCATTCCATAGGTATGGAGCCACAACCATGAAGGCTCTGCGCCTGGTGGCCACCAGGTAGAAGATCTTAAAGTTGGGAACTTCAAGAAAGTTTTGGTCTTCCGAACATTTTTGGTCTTCATTCTGCCTTTCATAAGTTCCAAAAACCCAGTAAAGACAAAACAGCCACTTACTCTATACAATGTATATACTAGATCCAGCTTCAATATATCAATTTCAACACCCTTGACTATTTAACTCTATTATGGCCTATTACTTATCAATTAAGATGACCATATATACATACATATGTTACACAGTGCATTCAGCCTTATATCAAGGCTGTTTCTTCACACCAAGCTTATGAAATACATTAGCATTTCTTGTGTGTGCACTTGCTTTGAAAACACTTTTATGTGCATCTGAATCCTTCTTTTTATATGTTAGGAATAAGCCTCTCAAGAATATGAATTACTAGGAAGAATTATTCTAGCAGTAGGAGAAATTCTTCTTGTTGCAGCCTTGGCTCTGTTTTGCCTGGGGTAGATTACCTTTGATCAGTTGGAGCTGTCCCCAAAACTGTCATGTTTTGCCAGGATATAGAAAGCATAATTTTAGGTACTATGGATTATATCAGGGATCGAATCATATAGGCATCCAGATATTGTTGAGCTGCAAATTCTAGAAATTCTAACCAGCATAGTTATTGGTGAGGAATACTAGGAGCTCCATGCTGGCATCACATGGAATCTTACATGATTTTACTGCCAGTAGAGATAATCAGTGCTGCTGCAAAGTATTTAGAACAGGAGATCAAGTGAAAGAAGGGAATTTTAAAATTGATTTCATTTGTACTTGATGCCCCTTTTTGTAGAGAGCCTATAATTAAACTAATTTCTCTTTTGCTGAAACCAAATAAATCCCCCTTCATTGAATCGTTTTCTCTTCTTTCTGAAAGACAACAGTCATTTGATTCTGAATTGTTGAATTTTTATAAATTGTGTAGCTATCCAGAGCACCACTGTTAAGTCACTTGTTTTCACTTTCTAAGGGCTTGTCTACACTGGTTACAAAAATGCCATGGACTTGCCCCAGAGGTCTCTACAGTGGCCACATACTTGATCCCCAACCCATAATGGCAGCAGGCCTGAGTCTTCAGGGTCTGGCTAAGTTGAGACCACTTTGGCCCATGTGGACCATCACCTTACCATCCCTGTTGTTGCTGCAGGTAGGCTGCAGACCTATATGAGGTCCACCTTCCCTCTCCTTGGGCAGAGGGTGCCTTTGTTGATGTCAACATGGGGTGCCCACAATAGCTAGGCACTCTCATAGAGCTTTGCAGCTGTTTACATAGGTGGTGGTAACACAGGCCTGATCCACCTAATTTCCCTCCCCTAATACGTGTGAATAGTGATAGCAACCTATGTGGACAATGAACCAGTCTGCATTCACCCTGGTCCTGCTATCCATACTGTGCCCAAATGGTGAGGTTGATTTGCAATTTCCCCCAAAATCTAGAGTATTTATCAACTTTCCTTAACATGGGGCTAAACTGGAGAGAGCCAAGAGCAAGTTCATGGTCCGTGAAGGCTATCTGCCAATACAGACAAACTTTACCAGTGTGAACAGTTTATTAGTATAATATAATTTAATATAATATTTTTATGGATAACTTCAGTGGCCTGAGGCCCAAGGAATTTTTAATTGGTACATGTCATATTCATTAAGCTTATTGTATATAATTTATGTAATGTGCTATTTCTTTATCTGTTTTATTTGGAGTTGTGAAATTTAGCTGTTTTAACCATTGCTCGCTGCTTTGAATCCCACCCATGGGAGAAATGTGGGATAAAAATAAATAAATAAATAAATAAACAGTTGTGTCAAATTCTGTTTCAGAATTGGCCCACTTGTTTGCATGGGTCCTAATTAGGGGGTTGGACCAGAATTCAGAGCATCCCACGACTGGTTAGTGTAGGTCAAGGCTGTGTTAAGGTAGTCTTGTCTCTTGTTATCCTGGATCAGCTTCTTGTGGTGTTTGGGTGCCATGGAGATCATCTGGGGCTTCTTCACAGTAAGTGATCAGTGTAGATCTGCCCCTGATCTCTGTTGAATCTCTGTGTGAAAACAATAAATGTGCTTGCTTGTCTAGTTATGAGATTCTAAGAACACACTGATCTGGCCATAGTGGTACATTAATAAATTGTTTCTGAAGTCTCTGGAAACAGGGGAGGAGGAAAAATGGGCAGATTGTCTTTGATTGTCTTCGGAGCTTAGGGATCACTATGCAGTTGGAGAAAATGATTAAAAACACAGGGGATGTGATCTGTCAGATTCCTTGCATTGAATCAAATTGATGGGTGGTCACATATCAAATATTGACATTTATCTCCCAAAATCCTACTTCATGAACCTGGCATGGTATTTTTTTAAAAATAAACTTAAACATTAGAAATACCAAGATTTCAAATATCACCACTTTTTGGGCTTTCAGAATTACACTATGGCTAGCTTGTGAGATGGGGAGGAAGGACAGGAGCCCAGAGAAGGGGAATGCAGATTAGTGCTTTCTGCCTCCTCCAGAGTAACAGGATTGGGAGAGAAAGTCTAAATCCACAAAGTTGTGTCTATCTATCCAAATCAATGCTCCCTATTTCCATGGACATAACAGGATTGGAAGGAAAAGTCTAGTCCCCCCCCCCCCCAGGTTTTTTTTAATTGAGTGGGCCCTATGCCCTGTTTGGCCTTGCAACTGACCAGGAGGACCTTTGTCTTGTCTGAATTCAGTTTCAATTTGTTCACCCTCATCCAGACTGTCACAGCAGCCCAGCACTGGTTCAGGACCTGAACAACCTCCTTAGTAGCAGGTGGGAAGGAGCGACAGAGTTGGACGTCATCTGCATACAGGTGACATTGCACCATGAAACTCCGGATGATCTCTCCCAGCGGCTTTATGTAGATGTTAAACAACATGGATAAGAGTATTGAGCCTTGCGAGACCCCACAGGACAATGACTATGGGGTTACTAGTGTGATAAATCTAAAAATGGATGACCTCAGAAAAAAGGCAAAAAGAGAGCAATGTGTGATGGGATCTGAGAAACAATATGATTTGCTTTCTAATGCAACAGGCCATACCACCATGAATATATTACCCCATGGGATAACATCCTTAGAGAAACCAGGATAACTCTGTCTCTGCTTACTTTTCACAGCTTGGTGAAAAGGTAACTTTGTCATTGGTCATTTATGGATTGATGAAAATCAGGCTGTTGGGAGTGGTGGAAGCAAGACTTTGAGAGGAGTTATAGTTTTTAAATTTATTTTAATATTTTTCTGTTAAATGACACAAAAATATTTTAAAATTAGTCACATTTTAATACACTTGCATTGTTTTAATTTGTATTGTGTCACATTTGTTGTTAACCTCCTTGAGTCCCTAAAGCAGTAGAAAGGTGGGACAATAATCATTGTTTATTCATTCAGCCGCTTCTGATTCTACGTGACCTCATGGGCCAGCCCATGCCAGAGCTCCCAGTCAGCCGTCGCCACCCCCAGATCCTTCAAAGGGGACAATAATAATGTAAGTAAGTAAGTAAGTCAAAAGAATAAAATACACAAACAAGTACATACAGTACACTTCTCACATCAGAATGTACTGGGTTAAAATAAACCCATTTTGTGGGGAGGGGGAATAAAAATGTCAGTTAATTGAAAAGAGTTTATTGGATTACATGATGACAAGCAAAAAGTCATCTGGATATCAGAAATAAAATTGGTTTGTGCAGAAATGTAATCTAGCATTTCCAGAGATTTGTTATCCATCTGGAAGCAGTGTGAGGTAGCTTACAGGTAGCCTTTTAAACAAATGCATTATTGCAGTTCAAGGAAATGCTGTTTAAGAAAACTTATTCATTTTATCACTTTTAAATGATCATGACAGTTTGCTATATTTTTCATTCACCCAGTATTTGTAAGAAACACTTAGGTTAGCACTAGCCTGGCATTGTTATGAAAAGAAATTATTTTGGAGCCGTCTTTCCACTTAAACAGTAATTGTAATATTGTAATAATTACATTACAAGGCATCAGAGAAGCCCACAAACCTCTCCTAGAATAACGAGAGGAATAACTCAGGTGAAACAAACAAGAAGATGTTGTTGGCTGACTGGTTTGAAAATGTGCTTTTATTCCAGAGAGAATACTGTTTCTATTCATTTGCCCCTTTCTCCCCCTCACTTAAAATTAATTTGTTGAGTGCAATCGGGTCACATTTCTTCTTTAGCAAACACGAACGTCTCATGTTCTACAGTTTCCACAGAAGCTCTCTGCTCTTAATAATAATAATAATAATAATAACTTTATTTATACCTCACCACCATCTCCCCAAGGGGACTCAGGGCGGCTTACATGAGGCCAAGCCCAACAATACAATACATCAGTTTAAAACACAGCAATAAAATGAAACAAAAAAATAAAATACAATACAAAACCATTATAAATAACATATCAGCAATAAACACAACATTTCAAACACAAGGATCGAACACTGTGGGCAAGGCCAATTCTAATAGATTAACATTTTAAACACTGGATGTGACAGCAGTGAAATGAGTCTAAACAGGGGTTTTAGATGGTAGGATAGGGTTGATTGTCCCAACATGTAGAATAAAGTGCTCATAGGACATTTTGCAGAGAATTGGTCAGATCAGGGAATTATTAATGTTTCATTCAGGGAAGGCACATTGAAACAACCAAGTTTTCAGGCTCCTCCTGAAGACTGTCAATGTGGGGGCTAGCCTAATATCCTTGGGGAGTGAGTTGGGGGGCCACCACAGAAAAGGCCCTTTCCCTTGTCCCCACAAGTCGTACCTGCGAAGAGAGGTCGGGAACAAGAGAAGGGCCTCTTCGGATGATCGAAGAGATTGCATGGGTTCATAAATGGAAATGCAGTCATGCAGGTAGGCGGGTCCCAAACCATTCAGGGCTTTGTAGTTAAGAACCTCCACCTTGAATTGGGACCGGAAAATAAACGGCAGCCAGTGGAGCTCTTTAAACAGGGGGGTTGACTGCTCCCTGTAATTTGCTTCAGTTAGAAGTCTGGCTGCCGCCCGTTGGACCAATTGAAATTTCCGGGCCATCTTCAAGGGCAGACCCAAGTAGAGCGCATTGCAATAATCCAATCTGGAGGTAACTAAGGTATGAACCACCACAGCAAGATCCAACTTCACGAGATATGGTCGCACCTGGCACACAAGCTTCAATTGTGCAAAGGCCCTCCCAGCTATCACCGACGCCTGCACTTCAAATGTCAGCAACGAGTCCACAAGGACATCCTAGCTGCGGACCTGTGACTTCAGGGGGAGTGCAACCCTATCAAGCACAGTTTGCCACCCTATATCATGATCTGGCTTACGATCGACCTGGAGGACCTCTGTTTTTTCCCCTCATCTGGGCTGTCAGAGTGGCCAGGCATTCCTCCAGCACCCGAGGGGCTTCCTTGGAATTAGGTGGAGAGGAGTAGTTGAGTTGGGCATCATCTGCGTAAAGATGGCACCCAACTCCAAAACTCTGGATGACCTCTCCCAGAGGTTTCAGGTAGATGTTAATGAGCATGGGGCACAGAATGGAACCTTGTGGGACCCCACAGGTCAAAGGCCAGTGATCCAAGAAGGTGTCCCCCAGCTTCACCATCTGGAAATGACGCTCCAAGAAGGACCGGAGCCACAGCAAAGCCATGCCCCCAAGACCCATCTTAGAGAGCCGGCCCAGAAGGATACCATGGTCGATGTTATCGAAAGCCACTGAGATGTCTAAGAAAACCAGCAGGATCACACTGCCCCTGTCCAGCTCCCTGGGGAGGTCATCCACCAAGGTGACCAAAGCCATCTCGGTACCGTGACCAGGCCTAAACCCAGACTGTGACTTACCATAATTGGTGTCCTCTAAGGAATCCCTGGAGCTGAGAGGTGACCACCTGCTCCAGCACCTTGCCCAGAAAAGGGAGGTTAGAGATTGACCTGTAGTTGTTTAGAACTGTAGGGTCAAGGAAGGTCTTCTTCAGGATTGGTCTGATCACAGTCTGTTTCAGACCAGATGGAAATGTCCCCTGCACCAATGAAACAAGGTGGGGGTAGGGTGTTGCAAGCAACAATGTATACAGGGAACAGCAGAGTGTAGCTTATCAAAATATATATTCACAATGGGTTCAACAGTGCATGGTTAATAACATATTAGTATTACAAAATCATTCATCACAGTAATCACAATATCATCACCCCGGAGGGTTCCTACCTTTCAGCATCCCAAGTCCAAAATTGGAATGAACAAGTCCGAAATCACAAATGGGCAAGAGGAAGTCCAGGGGAGGTGTGGTCGAAAACGTCCAGAGGAGACAGGGATGATGGGAGACGGAGTTAGGAGAAGAGCCGGTAGAGTTCCAGGCCGCAGTGGCAATAAATCCAAGTGGACTCAAACCGCTAGTAGACAGGCCGACGAGGATAACACTGTACGATGGTACCAACTCCCGTTTCGACCCATGAGGGGAAGGGTCTTTTTCAAGGCCAGTGGTGACACATTAACTCCATTCATGTAGATGTTAAAGGTATGTTTTCTGAAGAGATAAAGTCAAAATATAGTAGAGTGTTCCAAAGCACCCTAATACACAGCACAATGGCTAAACCAACATTAGAATGTATCAAATACAGTCAAAACAGCAATTCATAGTAATACATGGGTACATTACACATAATATGCATAGTTGCCATATTCATACAAAATATATACACACATACCAGAGCCATGGAGGTAAAGTCATACATCCATGGTAGGACCAGCGGCCGAAGCAAGTGAGCGTTGCAACGGGAGAGGCTAAATACCCACAAGACCCATGGACCAGGTGGAAATTATCTTAGTAAATCGGTGATTGTGAGTTTATCGTTTAATCCTATTGGAATTTCAGTTTTTAAGATTTGTATCCAACGGGTTTCAGCCCTAAGAAGGCATCTGTCCACATCACTGTGGGGGGGTATTTGGACCCTCTGTATGCCGAAGAAACGGAGATCATTCGGACTGTGCTTGTGTGCCTTAAAGTGGAGGTAAAGGGGAGAATCCTCAGATAAAGATTTAATTCTCGACCGATGTTCCGAGATTCTCACATTTAGATTCCTTTGAATTGCTGTTTTGACTGTATTTGATACATTCTAATGTTGGTTTAGCCATTGTGCTGTGTATTAGGTGTTCCCTGCACCAATGAAGCATTGATAATCAACACAAACCAATCTATCAACTTGCCTCTGGTCGATTTTATTAGCCAGGAAGGGCAAGGGTCCAGAGCCGATGTGGTCGCCCTCAGAGCCCCAAGGACCCCATCCACGTCAACAAGATGAACAAGCCAGAAAAAATCCCACAAAACCGGACTGACAGGTGCCTCGGTTACCTTCTCTGGTATTGCATTTAAACTGGTGTCCAGCTCGAGGCGTATCTGAGCGACTTTATCTGTAAAATGGTGCATGAAATCATAGCACTGAGCTGCAGAGTCCATGGGGACTCCCCCACCCCTGGGAGTGGAGGAGCTCTCCAATGACCCGAAACAGCTCAGAAGGTCTATTGGATGCAGACGCTATGTGGGCAGTCAAGAAGTTCTCCTTGACTGCCTGCCCAGCTGAGGCTTTAGCCCACATTCATTCGGAGACACCCCAAGATTTCCTCCAGATACACCCTAATCTCCTCACCCACTTCATCTCCGCCAAATCCACAGAGAACCACAGAGTTGACATGACTCTGTGCAACAAGGGGGGATGTTTGGGGATGATTGTGTCTATCACCCTGGCCATCTCGCTATTGTAGCAATCAACCAGGGCATCAACAGGATCGTCAGTCTCCATGACAGGAAGAGCCCCAAGATTCCTCAGGAATCCGTCCAGATCCATCAGTCTCCTGGGGCGGACCATCTTAGTTAGTCCATCACCCCTGCAGAGGTTAGAGGTCGCAGTAAGTCTAAAACTGATCAGATGATGGTCAGACCATGACAATGGAAGGATATTTTGCTCTTCCACCCTGACTATACTGCTGTCCGCAGCAAAAACTAGGTCAAGCATGTGTCCAGCCTGATGGAGCCGCACACAGAAGGGAAGGCCAGGGAAGGGAAACCCGCCAATTCCTTTCTGGAAATGGCGACAGTGGCTTCGAAATGGCAAAATCACTTCCGGGTTGCTTACATCGCTTCAAAACCGCTTCAAAAGTGAATTTAATCTGAATTCATTCCAATTTTATGAACATTCCGACTGACCTACCCAAGCCTACTGTCTACATATATTGTGTGTCTATGGCATTTAATGTGTGTCCATGGCATTTAATGTTTGCCATGTATATGTACATTGTAACCCTGCAGGGTGAGAAAGGTGGGATATAAGTACTGTAAATAAGTAATAAATAAATAACTATGTTCTCCCTTAAAATTCCTACTTAGATTGGAGTCCCACAAACATTATAGTTGCATAATGGAAACACATTTAAGACTGAGGATCTTGTCAGATGGGGCTTTTCTGTGTTCTCATTGAATAAGCCAGGGACAGTGTGGGGTGAAGTTGGGGGCAGATGGGAAATGCCATGGGATGGTAAGGGGGTGATGGTAAGGGGGATGGTAAGAGGGTGATGTGGGGAGCTGCCTGATGGTTTTCCCCACTGCCCCACAGATTCCTCCACTGTCTTCTGGCTTATGGACCTCCATCTGATGAGGTCTTGAGTAGGGAGCCTTTGGCTAGATGTCTCAGACTAAAGTTTTCATCAGGATCATGGAATACAGAATCAAAAAGACTGAGAATTATGCTCCTGGTTGAGGGAAATTGAAATTCCTTTCCTATGTGAACTGCAGGTGTTGAAATAGTCTTTGATAACAGGTGAAGTATTGACACTTCTTTTTCTACACACTTGGGCATATCTACACTGACCACTTAGATCAGTCTGAAACCAATTTCAGACTGACCACTAAGATCAGTCTAAAACTGATATTAAAGTAGAAGTTTTTCTGTGCAGATAATTAGATTGTAAATTCTGGAACCAGTTTGAGGCCCGGAAAATGATTTCACACAAAGGAAGGATGTTCTCCAACCTGTTTCAGGATCTGCAGTATTCATGGCTTGACAACTGCAGAGAATACATTTTTTTCAGCCTCCTCCTCTTCAGAATGCACATGCACACATCAGTAGAGGACTTTGGGTGTCCACACAGCGATTCATATTCTGTGGAGCCAATTTTGCCGTGTAATGTGACATATATTACAGTGCACTGATGTACATGTGTAGATTAGCTGCTGAATTTTGAAGAGAGTGTATTAAATGGTCACTGTAGATGGGGCCTTGGTTCCCAGGGCAAAGCTGGCAAGGTGGAATTTCAGCAGAATAATAGCATTTTTGGCTAGTAGATACTGCTTTGCATTCCATCCATTAGTGGAGCACACCTTTTCATTGATAGTTAAAGCCCATCAACAGCTCTCAATATTGTTGTTTTCTCATTATTGATCTGTGTGTGGTAGGTCCCATCCATTGCAGTTCTGATACAGCAGCAATCATGTGGTGTTATTCCTTCCCTTCACTGATCCTAAGCAGGCTGTTTTCTCTATTTTTTCTGATTCTTTTCTTTTAAAGATATCATATTTATGTAATTGAAGAATTGCAGTAAAAATAAAAATAATAAAACCTGAAAAGTAAACTGGGTAGGACATACGGCAGGAAGGTGGGGTTATGGAGGCTGCGTGGAAGAAAATAATGGGACCATAGATTGCCAATGTAGTGCCATTGCACTAATGCAGTGAAGAAAGACAATTAATATTCTAAAACTGACAGGTTTCTATTCCCTTCACTAATTACACTGCTGTGAGTCTCAATCCTGTGTACAAATAACTAGAACAACAACAACAAAGCTACAATCATATGATTGAGGTGAGACAGCAAAGTGATCTATATTGTTTCCTGTGTTCACTTTTCAGGGTTTGCTTTTAAAGAGGAGTTATAGTTACCAGCAATGTATTACTGCTCATGCACCAGGATATAACATGTTGTTTTGTGGAATCCTCAATTAACTAGACTTACACTGTAGGCATTGTTTCTGAACAGTTGTCAACAATTAAAGCTACTCACCATGTAGGAGTTTAAAAACACAAAAAACAAAGATCAGATGTGAAAAAAATTGTCCTAGTCTATATACTAATTGTTGTTACTCAAGTACTTCCCCCCAATCAATGTAATATTTAGGGACAAAAAATGTATTATATACTGTATTTCCTATTCAGTGGTTTTTTTTGTTTGTTTTTTGGCAAACCATAATGCAGGGAAGCAGAAATTATGTGCTCTAGTTATCCGTAGACTGGCACCATTTGAAGGACATTGGAATTCTCACTAAAGTCAGGAAATGCAAGATGTGTACACTAACTATGGCACCAACACTGAACTATCTGTACCCTGACCCAAATACATGGAAATTATCGTTAGGGTCAGAAAAATGCCCTAAACAAGCTCTATACAATTAAAAAGAAAATCCTCGTGCATGAGAATTATAAGTACTGTGCAATCTGGCTCCAAAGTGCCTCTTCTGTATTGATTTTATGTGATGGTTTGTGATTTTTTGGGCTTTGGGCTAAAGCCACACTGGCCACCTGCCTTCAACGGTTGTTGGTTTCCTTTCTACAAAAGGCAGTGCACCCTCTTACAGCTTTGAATATTCTTCATTCTACATCATTCATTCTATTTTAGGAATATCCACAAAGAACAAACATAATAATTGAAAAAGATTTTAAAAAAATGTTCCCAGAACATTGGGGCAACCTTGACATGGAGAAATGTGGATCAAAGACTCATTCTGAGAGAAAAAAATGTATTTTATTTTTTGCAACAGTATCATTTTCTTTGCTTTATTGTCACACACATTTTTTTTACAAAATAAATCCTGAATTGTGAACTTTTTAAAAACTTGAATTAAAAAAAACACTTTTTCACAGCAGAGAAAAATGGGAATTTACTTGTTCTTGCATGCAGGAGTACAATTTAGGACAATTTACATCCCTAACTTGCACCCAATGCAGGTTGAGTATCCCTTATATGAAATGCTTATGATCAGATGTGTTTAGAATATTTTTTTCAGATTTTGAATACATATACATATTGTGATTCCTTGGAGATGGGGCTCAAGTTTAAACATGAAATTTATTTTTGTTTCGTATGTGTCTTACACACATAGCCTGAAGGTAATTCAATACACAATATTTTAATAAGTTTGGGCATGAAACTAAGGCTGGATCTACACTGCCATATAATCAAGTTTCTGAATCTAAATGCTATGCTTTGAACTGGATTATATGAGTTTATGCTGCCATATAATTCAGTTAAAAGCAGATAATCTTGATTCAGAAACATGATTATATGGCAGTGTAGATGAGATCAAAGTTTGCTTACATAGAACCATCCAAAAAAAATTGTAACTTTCTCAGCTCCCTGTTTGGACAATTTTGGATTTTGGAATATATTGGATTTGGGGAGTTAGGATAAAAATACTCAAACTGTATTTTTATTGTACTTTGAAACAGTTTGACTGTTATGGTCCCATCCTCCCAAATTGCAAGGATTTCGAGTTGTCCAGTGCTTGATTTCATAAAGTATGTGATAATGCAAACTGTAAATTGCTAGCTTTTCAGGAGCAGTGGTTTTCAACCTGTGGGTCCCCAAGATGTTTTGGCCTTCAACTCCCAGAAATCATAACAGCTGGTAAACTGGCTGGGATTTCTAGGAGTTGTAGGACAAAACACCTGGGGACCCACAGGTTGACAACCACTGCTCTAGTGTGAGATGATGAGATGACAGCAGTTCCATCAAACTGGTATTATTGCACCACCTTCACAAGTATGTTTGGTGGGGACTGGGAAAAGGATCTTCTCCATAGCTACTCCTACTTGTTGAAACAACTTTCCTTGTGGAGCCACAATGACTTCTCTCTCAGGACCCTTCCAGACAGGCCTCAATCCTTGGATTTAGGCCCCACACATCCCCCAAACCTAAGGTTTTTCCTGGGGTGGTGGCTATATGCGCTCAGAGGTCAAACAGCCTTCAGTCCCCATTTACCTCTAAAATCTACCTGAGGGGCCTGGCTGCATGCTCAGGCCAATCCAGCAAAAGCACCTGTTATGTTAAAATGATATGTTGGGAGGTTGGTGGGAGGACAGATTATATTAAAGCCCCACACCTACCCCAAACCCTCCCAAACTTCCAAAGCATCATTTTGATGAACCAGGAGTTTTCTCCAAAAAGGCCTGAGCATGCTGCCAGCCCCCTCAAGTAACGTTTAGGGGTAAATGGGGGGCTGGAAGGGGAGGGTGGGGTGCCACCCTGCACCTTCAGGAGCCAGAAGAACCAGGATTGACCCCTGGGATTGCTTCTGCGTCAATTCCCACAGTCCCACACCTGGAATGATCTGGACCTTATATTTAAGGTCCAGATCTTTCCAAGGTGTTTAATTAATCCAGAGTCAACTAGAAAATCTCAGTTTACTCCAGACTAATTCAGGTTTACCTGAGGCATCCAAATGACACCTCAGGTAAATCTGAGACAGATCCCGCATCTATTTTACCTTACTATCTTTAAGCCATCAACGAGGACTTTTTGTTTCAGCAGGCATTTGGGAGTTGATTGTTTTATATAATGAGCTTTTGTTTTTAATGCTGCATTGCTTTTAATCTATGTTTTTAAATATTTTATATGGTTGCAATTTACGGTTGCAATTTATGGAAAGTCAGAGTGGTGTAGTGGTTTCAATGTTGCACCAGGGCTCGGGAGAACAGGATTCAAATCCCCTCGTGGCCATGGAAACCCACTGTGTGTTCTTGGGCTAGTCACATTCTCTCAGCGTTAGTGGAACGCTTCACAAATTTGCGTGTCATCCTTGCGCAAACCCCCTCTGAACAAACATTACAAGGAAATGTCCATAATAGGTTCACTTTAAGATTTCCATAAATCGAAAATGACTTAAAAGTCACAGAACAATTTAATGAACAGTTTAATATTATTTTAATCTTATCTTTTTGTATGTTTTAGCCACATGCAGTTTTAATTGTGTTTTTTTAAAAATATTGAATCCTAAATTTGGGGGGGGAAGGGGGAGAAATAGAAACTATGCAAAATTATTGATTGATTGATTATACTGCAGATATCATCCATATATGCTATATTTTTCATTATTTACCAGAAATCAACTGCTGGAATGCATTTCATTTGTTTATTTAACTAAGCTCACCTGGTTTTCACTACTTCCAAATGGATGAATGTATGCCCAAGACATAAAAAAATCATATAGCCGCAATACTGTAGAAACAAAGAAACCTCTGTAAAAACAGTAAATCTGAGAAGGGAAAGGCTAGACACTTAGAACCTGTGTATTGATTATAAAGTTTCGCTTAAAGACTTTTGAAATAGGTGAGTTTATCAATAGATGCTCAATTGCAAGTGGCTGTGGCTTCTTTACAAGCACCACACGGCTGTTTTAAACATTTTGTTTTTGCTTTTAAATCTGACAGATGCATAGTAAGTGTGCTTGACAATGTAATTAAGAAAAACAGTAATTGTTTAAAGAAAAATGCACATGTTCATTGCTAAATTCAGATGCGTAGTAAAATAGCTGAATGAGCTGTTGACCTATAAGCCTTGAAATTCTCTAAGGGTGCTTTCAGACTAAACTTAAATGTGTGCCGAAGTGGGTTTAAGAAACTCACTTCGGTGCAGGCTTAAGAAACTCACTTTGGTGCAGGTTTAAGTCTGCACATGAACCCCCCCAAACCAGCACTTTCCTGGGGGGGGGGGGGGTGTCCTCATTCTAGGATGGGCAACTCCAACCCCCTCCCCAAAGCCTCTAAAAAAAGAAAACTGCCATAAGGCCTCTCTGGAGTTTCCTGGAATGTACCAATGATGCAACAAGAGGTGAAGGTGGGCCTTGTGGCGTGTCATTGGTATGGTCCAGGAGGCTCCAGAGAGGCCTAATGAGGGCACGGTAAGGTTTTCTTTTTTTAAGGCTGGGTGGGGGAGGTGTGCCCTCTTTGCTTCTCTAGGCCTGAAGAAGCAAATGGGGCTGTGGGAACAGACTACTGGGATTGCAGAAGCAGTTCCAGTAATCTGTCCCTACAGGGACCATATCCCATTAGAACAGGGTCTTTCAGAAAGGCCCAGATCTAATGGGGTATCTAAAAAATGTGTGACAAAGCAGGGTCTATTTGCTTTGTCTCAAATTATTTTGCTATTATTTGATGCGTTGTTTGGACCCCTCAGGTAAAAGTCTGACAGGGCCCGGAATATGGGCCCTGTCTGGAAGGGTCCTAACAAACACATTCACACAAAACATGGCAACTGGGTAAATATCCAAAAGGAATCAGACATCATCTGATCTTGGAAGCTAAGCAGGGTCTACTCTGATTAGTAATTGAGTAAGGCTGCTAACAAGTGAGAAGTTCTGTAGGTATATTTCAGATAAAGAACTGACCTAAATAATCTCCGAATATTCCTTGCCTAAGAAAATCCTATGAAATTCCTGGAGTCCCCATAAGGTTCAGGTTACTCGAAGTCATACACACACACACACACACACACACACACACAACTTGGGTCAGTCAAAAAGTGAACTGTATGGCTATATATGCCTACATTATTGCACAATTCAAAATTAAAAAGTGTAATATTGGAAAACAATTTATCATTGGGTTGTAGTTTGCCCACGGCAGACCTCGAAGAAGAAGAAGAAGGCATATATATATGCTATCGTACTGATGGTAGCTTGTTCAACTTAAGCCGTCTGAGGGCTCACACTAAGACTCTAAACTATCTAGTCCGTGAGCTGCTTTTTGCTGACGATGCTGCCCTTGTCGCCCATTCAGAAGCAACCCTGCAGCACCTAACATCCTGCTTTGCAGCAGCTGCAGAGCTGTTTGGGCTGGAAGTCAGCCTGAAGAAAACAGAAGTCCTCCACCAGCCTGCACCACAGGAAGAACACCATCATCCCCACGTCAGCATAGCCAAATCTGTGCTTAAGTCCGTTCAGCAGTTCACCTACCTGGGAAGCATCATCTCTTCAGACACCAAGATTGACAAAGAGATAGATCACAGATTAGCAAAGGCATATAGTGCATTTGGAAGGCTTCACAAAAGAGTCTGAAGCAACAAGCTCCTGAGGCAAAGCACCAAAATCAGTGTGTACAGAGCTATCATACTGTCTATTCTCCTCTATGGGTCTGAAACATGGGGCACCTATCGCCAGCACCTACGACTCCTTGAACGCTTTCATCAGCGCTGTCTTCGCACAATCCTAAATATACACTGGACCGACTATGTGACGAATGTCACTGTCCTTGAGCAAGCAGGGATCACCAGCATTGAGGCCATGCTATTGAGAACGCAGCTGCGCTGGGCAGGGCACATCTCTAGGATGGAGGACCACTGCCTCCCAAAGATACTACTCTATGGTGAACTCGCTACGGGTCAGCGCAAGAGAGGCGCCCCCCAAAAAAGATATAAGGACTCTCTGAAACAACATCTCAGGCTCGGCCAGATTGATCACCAACAATAGTCCACCCTGGCCTCACATCGGGAGGAATGGAGATGCACTATCAACAATTCTGCGGCCTCTTTTGAGAAGACACGCCGAATGGGTCTTGAAGAGAAACGACAATGCAGAAAGAACCGCAACTTGGAAACAACATCACCCAAGGAGACTTTCTGCTGTGCTTTCTGCAACCGAACTTGCCTATCTCAGATTGGCCTTTTTAGTCATCAACGTGCTTGTAAAAAGCGTGGGATGAGTCCTTCCTAATAATCTTCGTTTGCGAAGTAATGCCAAGAGAGATACCTTCATGTCATAGCTAGCACCAGACTCCTGGCTTGTGAATATCTGAGGCCTCATCTACACCACCATATAATGCATTTTGAACTGCACTATATGACCAGTGTAGATTCATATAATGCAGACTGAACTGTATTGAACTGGATTATATGAGTCTACACTGCCATATAATCCAGTTCAATCTACATTATAATAGCAGTGTTAGAAGGGGCCCGACTTTCTAATTTAGGAATGGTATTCCTTGAAATGTTGGAAAGAGGCAATCATAGTTTGCTCAAATAGTAGTTTTTTTCATGTATCCTCATGCTTCTGTTGCTTTTCAGAACAGTCTATGTGAATATTCTGAAATTCTCTGCTTTTTAAAAACAAATTAAATAAAAGAGGTTACCGTGCTTCAGTTTGTGGATCATCCTACAATCAACTAATAATTTTCATGCAGTACAGACTCAAAAAGTACAATTTAGAGTTGACCCTCCACAAACAGAGAGGTTATTTCCATTGCTAGAGAGAACCTATATCCCACAGAGTCTATCTGCTATGAGGAAGAGTTTGGTGAGCAATGGGAAAATGATTGTGTGCAGTGTTTCATATAGAAATATATGTCAACTCAATGGAGTTTTTGATGTACTATATTGACCTAACGATATTTATTCTGTGGCAAAGTTCCATTTTAGGAAACAAAAGTAACTTCCTGAGCAGGGACAGAATATTGAATGTATCAAAGAAGTTGAAAGCTAATTTTAATGTATGAAGTAAATGGTCCATTAGTCCATATGAACATTTAACGGAACTGGAATAAAAGAAATATAAAACTTCTGCAAGTGGTTTCAATTTGACTGGTTTTTTATGACGTTGCTTAATCTCTGTTTAACTGGTAGCTTATGTTTTCTCCAGAGTTAATGACAGAATTTTGTATTATGATGCAAAGCTTTCTTTTTAATCTAAAAAAAGGGATAATATTGTCAGGGAAGAGCTATCAACATGGGTAACTGCCAAACAAAGAGAAAAGAAATGTCAACTAAGGCAAGAAATCCTAGCAAATCAAATTATGATGTGAACTCACTAAAACTGTAGCTTGTTGCCTGATAGCCTACTGTATCTGTACCTGATCCAAAAATTAATCTTTAAAGATATTAATTCCAAAAATGTACCTATATAGAGTCCAAATATATGCTAAAATGAGACTATTCAGTAATCAGTCAATGTTGGGATGAACTTTAACATCATAATATTTCCTTTGAAAGATAAATTGACTCTAAAATTCAAAATATTGAGTGAAATGAAGGGACTTTTTATCCCTTTTGTTCTCCTTTCACTATAGTAACATGGAAAATCATTATAATAACAGAAAATAATTGCAGGAAACATAATGTTTTGTATAAATTTAGATGTTGAGAGGATCAGAAGACTTGCTTATAATATTATTCCTTAAAAACAGCCAGAAGTATATAAAAAGATCAAAACAGAACATAAATATATACAGGGAATTTGAGGCTACTGACATAGTAGATCCAGGACTGGTAACATTAGAGAAGCAGGATGTTTTGAATTTGCAAGGATAATGGTGTTATTTCTCACACCTTCAACATTCCCTTTGAGTGGTCTGAGATCCCTAATTCTCAGTAGATAGGCATGGCAGGTATATTACCCAGGCCAAAAAAAAAATCTTCTGCAAGTTATCATTGTTATTAGTTAAAGTAATATGAGGAGTGTTAAAATTGGCCAAGATAGTCAATTAGTGCTCATTAATTTTACAGAATGCTTGCTCTTTATGGTAGCAAACATTACCAGAACTGGCTTGTTAATATATGGGCATGACTATAAGAATAATTAGCCTATCTATCTATCTACCTACCTATCATCTCTATTTCCCACTACAGCTACGGTCTCAGCCTTCAAGTTTACTAGGCTTAAGAACTTGACGAAATGATAGATAGCTCAGGTCCTCTGCCAACATCAGATGGTGCCTGGCCGGCCCCCGATGACAGCTATGGGGCCAGGAACGCCGTTAGTGTGGGAGGTCCCACGATTGATCCCCCCCCTGTGCCCCGATGGGCTGCCCAGACCCGAGAGACATCCGCCAAAGCGGAGGCGGGGTCGAGGGCGGGGCAGGGGATGGGGCCGGAGGATGTCCCTCCCCCGCTCTGCAATACCCCCTCCCCTCCCCTCCCATGGCGGTTGTCCCTCGGAAGGCGCCCCCCAGAGGGCCCCGTTCCAGGACCTTCAGGAACGCTACCCGTAGGCCCGGGACGCCTCCACCGACAAGCCCCCAATTTGGGAGGGTGGGCAAGCCGCAGACAACGAGGCACGACCCACTGACTGACAACGACCGACATCGCAGTGGCTGTCACTGCTCTGACTTGGAGTCTTTGAGGACGCTCCTCGATTTGTGGGTCCCCCGGCTCCCTCATTTGATGGACGTGCTTGATAGCTCTATCGGGTGGCTCTGCCCCTGGGCATGAGCCTGGTCTCCCCCTATTTGCTGTTGGTTACCCTGTGATGTTTTACCTTCGTATGTCTTGTATGTTTATTTATGTATACTTTGTATCCTTGTTTGCCTTCGGCTCCTGTGAGCCGCCGCGAGCCTCAGGGAGTCGGCGGCATAGAAGTCCGAACAAATAAATAAATAAATAAATAAATAGATAGATAGGTAATTTAGGGCCTAATCAACCCATATGTGGAAGAAGCCCTCTTTGCTTTTAGGATGCCCAGGAAAAGAGTCAGCTTTGTGTCCGTCCTATTGAAAAAAACCACTAATATATGGGAAGCACATTCATACATACACAGCTAAGAGGGAAGAAGGAAAATGACTGTCTTGAACATTTTTTATAGACCTCATCCCATTTGCCACCAGAATTGCCACACATTGTGGTGAATCCGGCAGTGTCTAGCGTGGGGCTTGGGGAACTGTTGCCCCATGTCCTGCATTGCTCAGCTTCCCCCTTACCTAATCCCATAGGGGGAAGTGTCAGCCACCTGATTTCTCCCCGTTGATTTGTATGCAACACGGGAACCTTCTCGTGTTGCCGTGGTGACAGCATACGCTAGTTCCCCTTCCCTTTTACCATGGAGCCTCGCCGGAAGTATATGTGCATTGTGGGATGGGAGCTGGCGGGCAATGTGGCAAAATGGAAGGAGAACCGTATTGCCATCATATTCAGCTCTGTCTGATGAGGTCATATAAGCATAATTGCATTCTCAGGAGGACACTTTGTGTCTTGAATGTTTTACTTCAGTTGTCCTAAATAGAAGGAAACTAAAATACTCCATTTTAATTGGATGGGGAATATTGCAAGTATAGAGGTATAGTACTGATTTATCAGGCTGACTTATCCTCCTTTTGTGCCCTTAATGTGGGCATGCACTGATCTGATGAATGTTAATAAAGATAATCTTTCTGTTTAAGTCAAGTGCAATTACAGAAAACAGAAATGGTTCAGAATTAGAGATGCTGAGATGGAAAGTTAAATAGAGAGACACAATAGGTCATGAAGTTTGTAGTTCTGTGCGTTCTTACCTTGAACATCCACTCCACAAAATAGGCCTTATTTTCTGAATGGGAATTGAAATGCTGGTTTATTTTTATAACTTGTCATGAAGAATATTAACTTGAATAACCTGATTTCAGACCATCTCTTAAAGAGGCCTTTGTTAATAAACATAACAGCAGACACTTTCAAGTATAAGCACAAACAACATTTCTTGAACAATTTTAAAATATGTATTTTTCCATTGAAATGCATAGAATTTTTTTCTTTGTACTTTTATTTATAAACGGAGTTGGAATTAGAAATGCCAGGACAATCCATGGCTGTTTGTCTAATATTCCCAGCCAATTCTAGTTACAAGTGCCAAAAATCTTAGAAGAAAGTCTGTCATCTTCATGTCTCCAGTTCTGAAATGAAGATTAGCTTTATGGCTGCAACTCACATAATGGTTGCCTCAATTTTACAGTCTTTTAGTGTTTCTTTTATTAAAAAGATGGATTTTATTCATTTTATGGATTTTCTGCTCCTGAGCATGAGACCACCATTTTGCATCTATATAGATGGGTGCCACAGCTAACTTTATATGAGACTATAGTCATTGTCCTATTAAACCAAACCTAAGATACATTTAGTCCAGCCTTCCATGTTCAATCCAGCTAAAAAGATATTTCTAAGATGCTTCTGGAAGTTGTCCAGGAATACTCAGGACTCTCCCACAATGCCCCTATATCCTAGGATCTGATCCCAGATTATCTGCTTATCCCAGAATATATGGCAGTGGACACTCATATAATCCAATTTAAAGCAGATAATCTGGGATCAGATCCTGGGATATAGGGCAGGATGAAAGGGCCCCCAGTCTGTTGCAGTCCACTGAGGGCCCATCCCGACAGGGCCCTAAATGTGCAAGCTCTCACGCTTTTACCAGAGGTGTCCAAATGACCTCCTTGGTAAAAGCAAGTTAATAATAACAATACTTTATTTGTTTTCTACCCTATCTCCCCAAGGGGACTCAGGGTGGAAAACCCTGTTTTAACCCAAATTAGTTAGATAGCACATTCAGGGCCTTCCTGAAAGGCCTGGTTCTAATGGGCTATGGGCCTGTGAGGACAGAGTACCAGGTAGTCCTGGGACTCCCCGGGGGTCAATCCCCACACCATTTCACACCTTTTGGGCTCCTGGAGCCCAAAGGTGTGAGCTGGCAATGGCATCCACCCCCCACCCCCCAAAGTCCCAAAACTTACCGGGCAGACATTAGGGCTCCCTGCATGTCTCCTGGAACATACCAATGATGCACCAGGAAGGGTGGAATCACTTCTGAGCCCCCCACCTCCTGGTGCATCATTGGTACACTCCAGAAGACATGCAGAGAACCATCATGGTGCCGCCATAGTTTACTCTTATTTTTAAAGCTTTAGGTGGGGTGGGGGTTTCTCAGTGTCCCCATGCCCTCCCAGAAGTTACGGGAGGGCATGTGGACACTCAACGGGCAAAGCCAGTTTTTTCCCCTGTGGGGATTTAAACCTGCTTTGGAGCAGGTTTATTGAACCCGCTCTGAAGTGAGTTTAAATGATGTCTGCAAGCACCCAAGACTTTCTGTTGTTTTTCCTGGAAGTTCAAGTCATCTCATGAAAGGGACATCATGAAGAAAGCTATCTCCTGAGAATTTTGATGAATATTACCGTGAAATTGGTCCTTAGCTGTTGTATGAAGACTATGTCATGGGGTTGTGTGATTCACTCATGGAGGAACATTTCTGTATATGGCCAGATGCTTCAAAACTGTGTCACTTCATCTTGTCTCCCTGAAGGATGCAGCTGTTCATATGGTTTACAACTAAAACAGATGGAAATTGGTGTAACTAATTGGAACTGTTGACACAGAAGGTAAAAGATTTCCAAAAGTTGTTGACTCCTTTCCCCCCTTGTCTTGAGGCAAAGAATTAGCATTCCTGATGGAGTTTAAATTATGTAGGTTTGCAAAAGGGAAATCTCTTGAAGTTGATGGAAAATGCCCATAAAATAAATAAGGCCTGCTGAAGTGAAGACACGTTATCTATTTCTTCAATTAGCTGAACTATCCTGGTAGTACACTTAAAGAACTGTGGGAGTTCTGATTGAAACATTAATTATTTTCTTAGGGTATCACTGTGGTGCAGAGAAAAAATAGAATCCCCCAGGCTGGGTCCCATTAGAACTCATCTCTGCAGATGGTTACGTTTCCAGGAATGAGATTTTAATATAAATATGCTTAATGCTGCATTTGAAAACTCTTTCTCAGTAGGACCCTAGGAGATTATTCTAATATATGTGGCTGAAAGGACAGATCACTTCATTCCACTTGCAGAGGAAATGAGGATTATCCCCCATCCCTTTTGTAAAAATAAAACAACCAAAAGAAACCTAAAACATGATTACATTGCATTTGGGGCTTATTTGTAATGAATTTCTCAGTGGTATGAGAACAATATTAATGGAAAATCTTAAAATAAAAAGAATTGAAGTATCAGGATTCCTGAGCAATTCAAATATTAAAAATTATTTGATCCTCTAACCCTGTCATAGCAATTGGAAGAAAGCTGGAAAGCACAGGACATGACCCCAGACATACAGAAATATATTTCTATATGAAGGCCACTTCAGGCAATGCACCAAGATCCCAATTTTATCAAGTATTCTTAATTGATGTTACTGCCTTAAATACAAATAGCTACTTAATTACAAGTGTAATTCACCACCATTTTCTCCATGAAGTAATTTCTGGATAAAAATTATATTAATCAGCATTTTTGTCCAGTGCCAATATTTGGACAACAAATCTTTTGTTGGCAATCTTTTGTGCTTGAGGGGCTATATAGGGCAACATAAGGGGCGGCATATATGTGTGTGTGTATCTATATAAATAAAAATGTAATGTTAGTTTGTGGGATTAACATAACTCAAAAACCACTGGACAAACTGACAGCGAATATGGACACAATACACCTATCAGGCCAATGAGTGACCATCACTCATAAAAAACACTGAAAAACACAGAAGAGACTTAAAAAGCCAAAAACCAAAAAAATGCATTACAACGCATGCGCAAAACCACAGACACAGACACAGAGATACACACACGCATATAGAGAGAGAGTTGTTTATTCGTTCAGTCACTTTGGACTCTTTTTGAACTCATGAACCAGCCCATGCCAGAGCTCCCTGTTGGCTGTCACCTCCCCCAGCTGCTTCAGGGTCAAACCAGTCACTTTGAGGATACCATCCATCCACCTTGCCCTTGGTCAGCTCCATTTTTTCCTTCCATTTTCCCCAGCATAATTGTCTTCTCTAAGCTTTCCTGTCTTCTCATTAGGTGGCCAAAGTACTTTGTCTTTGTCTTTACTATCCTTCCCTCCAATGAACAGTTGGACTTTATTTCCTGAATATACACACACACACGCAAACACACATATACACACACAAAACCCATATATACAGACTGGGCCACAGCAACGTGTGGCAGGGGACGGCTAGTGTGCGTGCGTGTGCGTATATATATATATAGTTACTAGCTTTCTGAAACTATTGTTGGCTTCTGTGCCCTCAGTCATTTCCCTCTCTTCGTGTTAGCTTAATCCTGTTTGGTTTAATTCAATTTTGTCTGAAAATGGGAATCTATAGTTTAATACCTGTCTCGTAGCTCAGAAGGCCTTGCTTATCAAGCAGTGATTACACCAAAGTAATTCTAACTTTTTTAATGCAAACCTCAATTGGCAAACTGAGGAAGGAGGGGGGCAAGGGGCAGACAAGGTGAGAGCTCAGATCAGATATTCATTCTCATCTTGCAAAACTACAGATTAGCAAACTGAGAATATATATTGAAACTGGCCCACTGCATGAACTAGATGGAAAAACAGCAATCGCCATGACAGCACAATCCTTTTCTAGTGATTATGGTCACTGAAATTGCTGCTATTTCCCTTCCTCTCTAACTGAGGGCACTTCCAGACAGAGCTAAAAGCAGAAATGGGTTAAAATAACCCACTTCTGTGCACTTTCTAGTCCCCAACCCAAACCAAAACCTTGGACTTTCCTTCAGGGGTGGCTACATGGCATTCTGGATCAACCAAAGGTTAATTCAGGATGCCATCCAGAAGCATGTAGCCAGGGGGGGCTTCACCCCCCCCCCCCCGAAATTCTCAGGGTGGTCCGCGAGAAGGCCTTACTGGTACATTATTTAAACCAGTCATTGTCAACCGCTGTGCCCCGGCACACTAGTGTGCCGTGAGCAATCAGCTGGTGTGCCGCAAGAAAACCTCTTCCCCCCGCCTTTCTTCCCCCTCCGAGGTTTTCCCGCGGCACACCAGCCGATCAGGACAGCGGGTGGGGAGACCCTCTCTAGGACCTAGAGGGCAGGGGGAGCAGGGGAGGCTCAGGAGGGGAGGGGCCAGGCCAGGCCCTCCTCCTCCTCCAGAAGTGAGCCCACAGGAGGAGGAGGCGGGAAGCTGGCGCAAAGCGGGAAAATGGCTCCCCGCAGGGCCCAGGCCCTGCCTGGGAGCCGAGTTTGTCCGGCTCGGCTCGCGTCTTCCGCGGAATCTGGTGGAAGAGGTGAGCTGCCCAAACCCGGCTCCCAGGCAGGGCCTGTTCCCCAGGCTCTCGCTCTGCTTGTGAGGGAGAACTGGGGAATGGAGCCAATCTCGGGGCTTGCCTTCTTCCAAACCGCTGTTTGGGAGAAGGCAAGGCCCCAGGGGCGCCTGCTCCGTTGCCTCCCTCCGCATGCGAGAGAGGCTCAGGCAAAATGAAGTCAATTTCGAGGCTTGCCTTTTCCCAAACCGCTGTTTGGGAGCAGGCAAGGCCCCAGAGGTGGCTTCTCCGTTTGCCTGAGCCGTTCTCTCGCATGCGGGGGGGGGGGGGCCGCGCGGGCAAATGGAGAAGCCACCTTTGGGGCCTTGCCTGCTCCCAAACCGGTTTGGGAGAAGGCAAGGCCCCAGGGGCGCCTGCTTCGTTTGCCCCCCACCCCTCTCTCCTCCCCCTCCTCTTCGCTGCGGTTCCCTCAGGCTCCCTGTCAATTTCCCCCAAACTCCATCTGTGTTCACTTTTGGGCATATTGAGTATTCATGCCAAGTTTGGTCCTGATCCAACATTGTTTGAGTCAGAGTGCTTTCTGGATGTAGGTGAACTACAACTCCAAAACTCAAGGTCAGTTAAATATATGTATTACTGTGTTAGAGTGTCATTTTGTTTCATTTTGGTTGGTGGTGTGCCTTGGGATTTTTTAAATGTCAAAAGTGTGCCTCGGCTCAAAAAAGGTTGAGAAACACTGATTTAAACTGTTATGTTTATTCATATCATGATCTGATCACCATGCTCATTATATCCCACATTAATGGGGTCAGGGCCGTAGCCAGGATTTTGATTCCGGGGGGCTGAGTTTGGTTCGGGGCTGAGACTGGGTGGAAGAGGGTCTACCCTAGCAAACCTTTTGTACTGTTATCCCAATAACCCCATTAATGTGGGATATAATGAGCATGGTGATCAGATCATGATTTAAATGCACGTAACAGTTTAAATAATGTACCAGTAAGGCCTTTTCGTGGACCACCCTGAGAATTTCGGGGGGGGCTGAAGCCCCCTTAGCCCCCCCCTGGCTACATGCCTGAATGGGGTTATTGGGATAACAATACAAAAGGTTTGCTAGGGTAGACCCTCTTCCACCCAGTCTCAGCCCCCCCTGACCAAACTCAGCCCCCCCTCCGAATCAAAATCCTGGCTACGGCCCTGCCATCCAGCCACCCTCCCCCCCCCCCCAGCCCCTCATTTGGGCCAAACTTATCGGAGAGGCTTGCTGGCAGCACAGGCCACCCCTTACAGTCCTCTTTGCATGAGAAAAGGATGCACCAGGATGGTGGAGGGGGAAAATTGGAGGAGGAAAATTCCATCTCCTCCCCCCACCTCCTGATGTGACATTTTCTCATGCCAAAGAAACTGTAGAGAGAGGCTTGTGCTGTGGGCAAATGTCTCCAGTAAGTTTTGGGGCCCAAATGGAGAGCTGGATGGAAGGGGATGGGTGTCATCCTGCTCCTTCGGGCTCTTTGGAGCCCAGAGAAGCAAGATGGCTGTGGGGACTGACCCCCAGGACTGAGGAAGCAATCTTGGTAGTCAGTCCCCACAAGCCCAGCACCTTAACAAACCTGGGGCTTTCAGTACATCCTGGATTTGTTGAGGTGTTTAATTAATGTGGAGTAATCTGGTAAAACCTGATTTACTCCACATTAATTCACTTTAACCAGAGGCATCATGTGGATGCTTCCAGTATAAGTGAGGCAGGTCTTGGATTAAAGGGCCCTGAGTTTTCTAGGATTTAGGACTTTATTTTTACAGCATGGTTTCATTCCAAATATCAACCACTTTTAGTGTGTAATGGATTGGCCTACCCTAAAGGGTTGGTGTGTAAAGTGTTGGTGTGTAAAGTGTTGGTGTGTAAAGGGTTGATGTAAAAGGCAGAATCCAGGGCCCAGCTTGCTGAAGCTAAGAAGAGCTGAGGGGTGGAACAATCAGGCAAATTTTGCCTACTGTCCCTCCATTGTTTGTTATAACTAGTGGGCTAGTTTGCTATAAATGGTGGCACCTGGTGGGATATCCCTAATTGGTGGGACATTCTTAGCTATACAGAGCTTATTAGGAAACATGTTCTCAGTGATTGTCATAGAATGATCTAAGAGAGAGTTGCCAACTTTCTTAGAAAAGTAAAACTTTCCTATTTAGAAGTTTTTAATGTAGAAATAGCCATATCTACCAGAAAAAAGTGACAGATATTTGAGAGAGTTGTGAGCACCATCTTCCAAAGGATTTTTCAAGTTCAAAAGCAAAGACTTTAATTGCTCTAGGCAGCCAAATTGAACTCAAGAGCTGCTAATATTAGTGGTCTACTTGTGCAAACAGAGTGTTACTTGCTTAACAAAAGTATTCAAAAATACTTCTCTTCTTATTGCAATTAACAGAAGAATAGCTGTGGCCTCATGGATGCTCACCAATCTGATATTAATTCCTTCACATAAGAAGCGACTTGGACAAGCAAGCAGCTTGGAGACCAGTTAGTAGCCGCATTGGGAGTCCCTTTCCACTACATGAATATAGCATTTAATTACACTGCAAGTGTTGTGATTTCATCCCATTGGAAATTTGGGATTTGAAATTTAGAGTTATAAGCCAGAAAGCTCTAGTACCTCAGCAAACTACTATCTCTGGGATTCCATAGTCATGGCAGTTAACATGGAATCATAGCTGTGATTATGTACTATGAAAGGACTGTATAACAAATAATAGTCATAGTTGATGTTCTCTGAACTTAGTTTGGAAACTTGGGTGATTTTAGCCACTCTCCTCTTGCCCTTGTTCAAAATGACATGATCCTTGACAATATCCTTTCTTATGAATCAGTTCCTTTACTTTGTATTCAATAACTTCTCCTTTCCTTTCTCATTATTAGTTTAGATCAAAAACCTACTAGAATGATATAGTGAGGCACATTCAAATAAAGAGCCATGTATGTTAAACAATGCTGTATAAACTATGCCAGTGGTGGAAGTAATAAGGACCATAATAATGTGGTCAGATTGCCCCTCCAAAACTAAATGTGCATACAGCTTGAAAACCTATATAATACTAGGAATTACCAAGAAGAGAGAAGAGGATTCAGTAGTCATCAGATTTTGGGAATTGGTTTTGATAAGAGCAATATTATTGAAGCCAGGGGTCTTAATAGGCTTATTAAAAACATGCTGATGTATGCTGCCTTCTGCGCTGTTCTTCATCTTGGAACTTGGAAATGTTTAGTCTCGCTTTAATAAGACAGTGGATGCTGTCACTCGCTATGATCGATTGAGCACATTTAAATTTTTGGAAAGGCTTTTGCCTTCATATTCCAAGAGGGAAAAGAAACAGGCAGCAGGTGCTTTGGGGGGGATGGGGGGTGGTATGGGAGGCTTCATACCGTAAGCTAACTTGGAACGCCCATGTTCATGAACAATTGCTTAAAATATAACATGGGTGCATAGAAGAACAGCCAGAAAGATTATCAGGTTGGAATGATTGATTCAGGGACTGTATGATTCAAAGCAGGATTTGTGTGTGTGTGTGATTCAAAGCAGGATTTGTAAGGGGGAGTGACTCAACATTTCAGATACTTTTGTCCAGTCATGATTTTTACCTTCCCACCCATGATCTGATAACTTGGAAGTCTCTCATTCATGGGGTTGCACAAATTGCAGTTGACTTGATGGCAGTTAACAAGAAATGGCTATTTATTTTGGGGGAGACCCTACACACACACACACAGTGCAGAGTATAATAGATAAGGAACTTCTTACAGGACCTTGGGGGCAAGGGTTGGTATCCTGCTTTTAAAAAACCCAAATCACTTCCTTCCACCCCTAATCCCTTCTAAGACTTAACTCCTCATGCACTTATCTTCCACTCTTCCTTTTTCTCCCATAAATATTCTCAAAAATATTTTCAGTATTTTTCATTATAGTAAATGATACATATTTTAGGCTGGCCTTCCTTGGATATTCAAGTCTTTAGGAATCCTTACCTGGGACTTCCGGTCGGCGCCAATGGTGGTCAGACGCACCTTCAGAAGGCTCTGAAGGCGATCGGGCAAGGGGCTGGTGAATCACGGAGCTTTCACATTATCAGACCAGAAGAGGTCGATAATCGAACAGCCGACGAAGCTTCCCAACCGGGGACGTGAGGATCTCGCCGAAGGGGGAGTTCACTCTCGGAAACCGGAGCTGAGAAGCAACCAGGCAGCGGGGCCCTTGCCACAACAGACGGGCGGTTTGCCCGAACAAGACCGCCGGCACGACTTTTAATTAGGAGCAGAGGAGAATAACCCAGCGGAGGGAAATCAACAGCCCAGAAACCAGCCACGGAGCGATCCCCAAGATTCTGTGTGTCCTGAGAGCGAATCCGGGCGAACGTGTGAGAGGACAAACCAGCCTCCGGCAAGCCGGCGAGCTGCCGTAGAAGGCTGCCCGAGGAGCGCGAGTGCAAAAGAAGAGAGAAGGAAAGAGAAGGCTCGGTGAGCGATCAAGTAATCTGTTCCGGTGGACAAAAGGACAAAAGGACAAAAGGCTCTAAGATAAGTTACAAACTGTAAACTGTAAATCTTGGCTGCCCCAGAGTTTAAGGGGGGGTCAGATTAGAAGCTTATCCAGAAAGATGGCGGCCGTATCTGCCCAGTGACCTTGGAAACGCCATCCTGTTGCTGTCTGGGAGAAGGATAGAAGGCTGAGAAAGATTGATAAGGCATATAAGAGGCGGAGGCAGAAGGTGGATTGGTGACAGCCCACGAGAGGAAGGAGAAAGGAGGAAAGAGCGGCTGATTCCAGGGAGCGATTAGAGTGAAAGAAGGGGAGTGACTGCTCAAGGTCTGGTCTGGCTTCCAGAGGTGATCTAAAGTGAACTAGAATTATAAAGTGGAAGAAGCACTGTTACCATAAGATCAAAGGCCACCCCCTCGAGGAGAATAGAAGGAGGACAGAGGGAACTAAGAGGGAGCCGAGTGGATAAAGGGGAAGGCGGGACCAAGGGAAGCACCCAAAGATATCTAAGAGCCAAGAAAGAGAAAGCCAAGAAAGAGAAACCTCATCCAGAAGCCAAAATTGGACATCTAGAGAAAAGAAGCATAAACCCCTTAAAGGACTGGTGTGTAAGCTCCATTAAAAAGTTCTCCCCAGCAAAGCTCATTATAGAAATGGCCCACAAAGGGAAAGCAGATATCCTCAAGGATCAAACCAAAAACAGCAAAACTCGGGTAGGAAGGAATCAGGGCACTCAGAATTGACTCTAGAAGACCTTTTTGCTGAACTACTTAAATTGTCAAAGAAACAGGATGATATGTCCAGTAGACAAGAGGACAGCGAGAGGCTGCTTCGCAACCAAGAAACCCTAATTAAAGATGAGATGCAGAGGCTAAAGAGTGAATTAAAGGAGGAAATAATCTCAATTAAAACTCATCTCTCCAGTATGCAGGAAGAAATGAAGGACATGAAACAGAAAAGCCAGATGCTGGAGTCAAATGTGACTCCTGGAAGAGTCAATCAAAAAGAGATATGGAGCACTAAATAGGCTAAACAAAAACTAGAAGACCAGCAAGAAGATCTAGAATTCAGAGAGAAGGAGCATCAATTAAGATTTAGAAACGTGGACGAAGAGGAGGAGGAAAACGTAAGAGAAATAATGACAGACATTCTTGCTGAACTGCTGCAGATGCCCCCCCCCCTGAATTAGGAAAAGAGCTGGACAGAATATTCCGAGTAACGACTAATTATTCAAAAAAACATAAAACTGTTCGAGACGTCTTGGTCCGCTTTAATAGAAAATTTTTGCGAGATGAAGTGCTCAAAAGAAGTGCCCAGAATCCACTAACCTACAACAGGAGGAAAATCATGATTCTCAAAGAATTCCCGGCCTCCACCCTGGATAAGAGAAGAAAATATTTCTTTTTAACGGATGAGTTAAAAAGGAGAAATATAAAATATAGATGGGAGAAGAAAGAGGGGCTGATGTTGACTTTGAATGATAAAAGAATGTGGATAACAACGGAGGAGAAAGCAAAGCCCTATACAAAAAAACTGGTCGATGAGGGAGTGCCTGAAGAGGAGGAGAAGGAGGAGAGGGAGGGACGAGGAAGGAGAGCTGGGGCATGAGGAGAACCCAACGGGGAGGAGTGACGGAAGTAATGGAGTCGGGAGCACCATGAACCCGGATGACTGGAGGAGACAAACCAGACTGCAAAAGCAAAGGGTCCAGAGAAGGTTCTACCATGATTATTAAGTGTCTGGTTAACAATGTAAATGGGATTAATTTGCAAAAGAAAAGGAAAAGAATATTTAACTTTTTGAAATCAAAAACGTGGACCTGATAGCCCTACAGGAGACACACATTCGGGGAGGGATGCTGCCTATCTTAGCCAAAAGCCCTGGGGAATATGTACTATTCGGGAGGTTTACAGAGGAAAAAGGGGGTGGTACTCTATGTGAAAGAAAATGTTAAAAGTGAGTTGATGTTTAGAGACATGGAGGGAAGATATGTAGGGGTTAAGGTGGAGTGGGATAACAAAATACTGTTAGTATGCAATATATATGCACCTAACGGCCCAAAGATTAAGTTTCTGAGGGAACTGAAGGAACGCATAGAAAAGGTGAATTATGATGAGCTACTGGTAGTGGGGGACTTTAACGGGGTGGTGGCAAGAGAGCTGGACAGGTCCTCAAAAAAGGTAAAAGACAATAGATCGGGTCAACTACCGAAAGAAGGAAGGGCTATCTTGGAAGATCTGGATTTGGAGGATGGGTGGAGAACACAAAATCCGACGACCAGGGACTATACTTGCTACTCAAGCAGACATGGTTCCTGGTCTAGGATCGATATGGTCTGGGCAACAAAAAGTATTCTAACTAAAATGGGTAGAATAAGGATTTCTCCACAGGTATTCTCTGACCATAATATACTTGAATTTCAAATAGGGCGGACGAAACCAACGGCAAGGAAATGGATTCTTAGAGAAGACCTAATACGAGATGAGACTCAGAAAGAAAGGTACAGGGCATTGATTAAGGAGTATTTTGAACTTAATACTACACAGGACATGCACGCTCATACTATTTGGGAGGCCAGTAAGGCAGTCCTCAGAGGCCATTTTATTCACCAGAGTATTTTAAAACAAAAAGAAAAAAGAAAAGTGGAGGAGGAATTAGCAAAGAAGCTGAAAGAAGTAGATTTAAAACTTAAAGAATTCCCAGAAGATAGAAAATTAAAATTGCAATATAATATACTTCAGAAACAAAAGGAAAAATTAGATCTAGATAAAATTGAAGTAAATCTAAAATTTATAAAACAAAACCACTTTCAAAATGCAAATAAACCCGGTAAATGGCTGATGGCCAAAATAAGGAAAAGAAAACAACAAAATCATGTCTCACACTTAATAGAGAAGGGGAAAACACTGAACTCAGATAGGCAAATAAGTGAAGCCTTCCAAAAGTACTACAAACTCCTCTATGCAAAGGATGAGATTAAAAAGGAGGAGGTACAAAGATACATAAGTGCCCTTAAACTAGAGAAAATTTCTGAGGGGGAAAGGGAGGCCCTAAATTATCCTATTGATAGGGAAGAGCTCAGAGTTGCCATAAGAAATCTCAAAAGCAATAAGGCCCCTGGGCCTGATGGCTTCACAGCCAAATACTATAAAATTTTTTGAAGAGGAGATTGCCCCACACCTATTGAAATCAATGAATGATATTTTACACACCAAAAAGTTCCCTGAGACCTGGTCGGTAGCGAGTATAATTGTAATCCCCAAAGATAGCCCAAACAAAACGGATGTCAGTAACTACAGGCCAATTTCGCTCCTTAATGTCGACTATAAGATCTATGCGACTATAATGGCAGAAAGGCTAAAAGTATTTTTAAATAAATGGATCAAACAAGATCAAAAAGGCTTTCTCCCAGGCCGACACCTAAAGGATAATATTAGACTGATCATAGACTCATTGGAGTATTACAGATCAAATATATCTAAAAAGGTGGCTCTTCTCTTCGTGGACGCGGAGAAAGCCTTTGATCGCATTAATTGGGATTTTCTTAAATTACTAATGAGGGAGCTGGACATGGGCAATAACTTTATAAATGCCATAGAGGCAATCTACTCGGTCCAATCGGCACCGATTTATGTTAATGGCACCTGCTCCAGTAAGTTTAAAGTCCAAAAGGGTACCCGACAGGGGTGTCCCCTTTCCCCCCTTCTTTTTATTTTAATCCTTGAAACCCTTCTGGAAAATATCAGGAGAGATAACAGATTAAAAGGTATAGCTATAAGAAAAGAAACAATAAAGTAAGGGCCTATGCAGACGATTTGGTCTGCATAGTAGAAGAACCAACTGAAAGTATCAACCTTTGGATAGATAAATTGGAGGAGTTTGGGGGGGTCTCTGGCTTTAAAGTGAACAAGGGTAAATCAAAAGTGCTAACCAAAAACCTTACCCACCACGAAAGGGAACAGCTGGAGGCGAAGTCCGGCTTCACCATCACCAACAAAGTAAAGTACCTGGGTATCCAGATAACACCCAAAAGTCTGGATCTAATTAAGAACAACTACACACAAAAATGGCATCAAATTAGGCAGGATCTTAAAAGTGGGAACACCTAAACATCTCCCTACTGGGTAGGATCTCCTTAATTAAGATGAACATCTTGCCCAAGTTAATGTTCCTCTTTCAGAATTTACCAGTGTTAACAGATGATAAACTCTTTCTAACCTGGAACAGGGAATTGCGAAAATTCATATGGAAGGGGAAGAAGGCCCGTATCAGCTGGAAAAACTTGATAGACGCCAAGGACAGGGGAGGGCTGGGAGTGCCCGACTTAAAATTATACTATGAGGCTAATGTGCTGGAGTGGGTGATAGAATGGACCTCACTGAAAGATTCCCAATTGCTGACACTGGAGGGCCACGACCTTAGAACGGGCTGGCACGGGTACCTGTGGTACAATAAGGCCAAAATAGAAAGAAGTTTTAACGATCATTGTATTAGAAAACCCTTATTAAAAATATGGCTAAGATGGAAAGACAGACTTTTTGATAGTACGCCGAAATGGCTTTCGCCGCAAGAGGCTCACTACAGAAGACAATATGGCAAGGCTAGATGGTTAAAATATGAAGAGATTATTCAAAGAGTAGGCAAGGAAATAGAGATAAAAGAACTGGAGGAGTTAAAAAAAAAATGGACCACTCTATAGACTGGTTCCAGCATAGACAGTTGTGTGAGATCCTCAAGAAGGATAAAATAAATGGATTTAAAGACACCAGCCAACCATGGGATATTCTCATGAGAAAACAAAAGGGGAAGACAGCCTTCTTATATAAATTACTTTTGCAGTGGCAAACGGAGGAAGAAACCATCAAAAACAGTATGGTTAGGTGGGCAAAAGATGTAGGACATACCATCATGTTAGCACGGTGGGAAAGGCTTTGGAAGGTACATCAGAAATGGTTATATGCTTATGATTTGAAGGAAAACGGGCTTAAGATCTTCTATCGATGGTATCTAACACCAAACAAAATAGCCAAATTTAACAAAAATCATAGTAATAAATGTTGGAGAGGCTGTGGGGAAATAGGATTCTTCTTCCATATGTGGTGGGGTTGCAGGAGGATTAGAAAATTCTGGGTAATAGTACAGAGGGAAATGGTAAAAATGTTAGGAATTGATTTTCCTATGAAACCAGAGTACATGTTATTGGGGTTGCTGGATTTTCAAATAGATAGGAATAAAGAAAAATTGTTTGTGTATAGTATTACAGCGGCGAGGTTGGTGATCGCAAGACACTGGAAGGAGGAGGCCACACCAAAGTTGGACGAATGGATCATCAAACTAACAGAAATTATGAATATGGACAATTTAACGAGGGCCATGACAAATCAAAAGGAAGCCACGGACTGGTCGCCAATAATGGAGTATTTGCGAAATCATAGAGATATAAAAACCATTTTGTATATAAAAAACTGGCAATAATAATACCGGATCGGAGAAAGAGGGATCGTGTGTAATGCGTGGGTCAAAGAATAGCATCTAAGAGGTATTAGATGAGGCTGGTTGAGGGGCAGTGGGAAGTCAATAAGAAGTTGGGCATTGTTTGTGATGTAATAGAGTGTTATTGTTTGAGATGCCCCAGAGACACTTTGTCGACAGGGGCATAAATGTTTGTCTGATCAATGTTTGTTTTGTCTGTTTTTACTATTGAAAACTCAATAAAAACCATTTTAAAATAAAGGAATCCTTACCTCACCCATGCTTGGGCCCTGTGGGAATGATTCTGCCTTGCCATCAAGCGGTTTAGCTGGATTTCAACAAAAATCTGCAAACCCATATTTTCTTTTGATTGTCTTTCAAGCCCTGTTCTTTATGTGTCCAGTTACTTTGATATGAAGAGAGTAGACTTTTTTCAGACGCCAAGCATGTACTCATCATGAAGAATGAAATCAATATATGGCACTGTGCCAAAGTGCTGAATTAAACCATTTCAAAATGGGAATTCAGTATGTATCTAAGTACTGAGAAGAACTGTAAACAGTGTAGCACTATAATTTAAAACAAACATGAAAATAAACACTAGTTTTCAGATATATGGAATAGATATTTAATCTTAAATAACCGTATGTCTTGAAAAGAAAGTATACCATATATACTTGGCCACCAAAACCTGGGTTGACTTATACACAGGTCACTATGGTATCTCAATCAGCTGTAGTGCTACTTCTGGCAGTTTTAAATGCCTGTTTAAAAATGGTGGTGGCGGCAGCTTCGTTGTGGCTCCCCAGTGTTTCCAGTCTTATCACACTAGAGCTTAAAAAGTAGGCAAAGGGTATGCATCCCATTTTAAATCCTGTGGCTGCCTCCTGCAGAATTCTGGGGGCTGTAGTTTGGTGAGATCCGGGACCTCTCTGTCTGAGCATTTTGAAGGCCCCTCCCTAAACTACACCTGCTTCACTTGCTGTGGAAAGCAGCTATGAAACTCAATGTGCCTTGGGAACAAACCTGCTGGTTACCTGGAGAAACAGCAATGGTGGTGGTGGCAGGCTGAAGCCTAGTGGAAGGACACTCCTTGCTCTCTCTGCCATGGCTGGGAAGACATAAGGGAACTGCTACTGAAAGATCAGGTGAAAAACCTTGCTTCATTTAGGAATTTGGCAGAATCAATGGTTGAAAAAAAGTGATGATGAAAAGTCAAAATTGAAGCATTACTCCTCCTTCACCTATTTAGTGAAGGCATGTGAGCCAACAGCAGATAATTGAGTAGCTTGTTCCAAACTCCATCAACCAGCCACCAGCAAAGAGGTGCCAAAAAAATCAGGAAAAAGGTGAGAATCCAACCACCTCTACAGAAAAGGTGGAGAAAAGGAGGAGGTGAAGAAGCAGGCCTACTGTGGACAACTGAGGGTAGATGGGTGGGTAAGAGCTCCTCTTGGAAGAGCCTAGTGCAAAATAAACACCCACTTTCACCACCTAGAGGATCTAAGGAGCTCCATGCAAAGCCCCAAACTTTGACTAATACACAAATATTTCTAAAATCTATGATTTTGACCCCCCCCCCCAAGAACCTTGGGGGAAATTGTGGGGCAGCGTAGATAACTGCCTTCCTGTGTTTCCTACCATTGAGATCCATGACATCCCTTCCCATGATGTTTCCCCACTGTCTTCTGCTTCCTCTTTGGCCCCTCTGCCTTTTTTCCAAGAGGAGTCGGGTGTACACCCAATTCTTCTGGGCTTTGTTGCTACAATGCTGCCAGCACGGAGCCTTATGGAGGCCCACCAGAAGTAGCCCTGTGTTGTGTGATGGGCTTGGGGGGACTTCATGCCAGCAGCAGAGAGAAGTGGGGGGGGGGGAGACACTTTTCTCCCTGCATGCGATGAGGTGCTTATACATAAGGTCAACTTAGCCAAGAGCATATATGGTACTTCCTGTGTTATTTTTTTTCTGCAACTGATATTTAATGGAGGGTGTGTGAAGGGCCTCTGCATGGAGAAGGTGATGAAATGCTAATGGGGGATAGGGAAAATGCAGAGCTGTTCAACACCTTCTTTGCCTCAGTCTTCTCCCAAAAGGAGATTGGTGTTTAACCTGACCAAAAAGGTAAAGAGGGAAATGCAACCCAAAATAGGTAAAGAAATAGTCCAAAAATACCGGTCTCTGTATTCAAGAAGGGAAAAAAGAGCACAGCTTGAGGGGCTTCACCGCCCCCCCCCCCCCAAATTCTCAGGGTGGTCCGCGAGAAGGCCTTATTGGTACATTGTTTAAACTGTTATGTTTGTTTATATCATGATCCGATCACCATGCTCAATATATCCCATATGCATGGGGTATTGGGATAACGATACAAAAGGTTTGCTAGGGTAGATCCTCTCCCACTCATACTCAACCCCCCCCCCCCCGAATCAAAATCCTGGCTACGGGCCTGCAAACAATTATCATCCAGCCAGCCTGACATCAATACCAGGAAAGATTCTGGAGCAGATCATTAAGGAGGCAGTCTGCAATCACTTAGAAAGGAATGCTGTGATTACTAATAGTCAACATGGTGTTTTCAAAAACAAGTCATGACTGACTAATCTTATCTCTTTTTTTTGTTCGAGTTACAAGCTTGGTATATGCAGGAAATGCTGTGGATGTAGCATATCTTGAATTCAGAAGGCCTTCGACAAAGTCCCCCATGCCCTTCTTGCAAACAAACTAGTCAAATGTGGGCTAGACAATGCTACTATTAGGTGGATCTGTAATTGGTTAGGCAACTGAACCCAAAGGGTGCTAACCAATGGCGTACCAGTGAGAAGTCTAGGATCGCCAACATAGGCCAATGTAGAGAGCATTGCAGTAGTCAATTCTCGAGGTGACCATAGCCTGGATCACCATGGCCAGATTATCCCTGGTCAGATAGGGAGCCAGTCGCCTAGCCTGCCGGACATGGAAAAACCCACTTTGCTGGCATTGGAGATCTGAGCCACCATTGATAGCTGAGGGTCCAGCAGTACTCCCAAGCTCTTCACAGAGGACAATGGACACAGGGGTACACCGTCAAGGGTAGGCAACTGAACATTCCCTCCACAAGGGTGATCCAGCCACAAGATTTCTGTCTTTGCTGGGTTCACCCTCAACCTGCTAGCATGCAGCCATCCAGTCACGGCTTCAAGGCACTGTTGGAAATGATCAGGTACAGAGCCCGGCCAACCGTCCATTCGCAGAACGAGCTGAGTGTCATCAGTTGAAGGCCAAAACATCTGGCGACCCACAGGTTGAGAACCACTGGTCTAGCTTTACTTGTAACTTTTCAGCAGTGAAACATTCTGCCTCAGAGTGTAGTGGAAGCTCCTTCATTGGAGGCTTTCAAACAGAGACTGGGTGGCCATTTGTCAGGGGTACTTCGATTGTGCTTTTCCTGCATGGCAGGGAATTGGACTAGATGGCCCACACAGCCTCTTCCAACTCTATTATTCTATGATTCTATGTAATCTACCTCTTGGGATAATTTTTAGACAATATTTCTTCTCATGGTTTTTTTTTGTTTTATAAATGTGAATATTTTGAATGCCTAAGATCCTCCTCCTTCTTCCTGAGCACTTGGGCACCCATCAGCAAAGGCATCCACATGAACTTTCTTCCTCCTTTCTGTGGAAAGGACTGGCTCAATCAGCTTTGAGTATTCCTTACATAGGTTGGCAGGTAACTTGTAGGTACATACAGATAAAATTTCTATACTTTCTCAAAGACATCATCAGCATGAAACTTAGATTTGACTTCTTCCTATATTTTTGTGATATACAGTGTTTAACCATCTATGATCTAATTCTTGGTATGCATAGGACACTTTTTCTGTTATAATGCTCTAGCTTTACTTGTGACTGTTAAGCAGTGAAGCACTTTGCCTCAGAATGTAGTGGAGGCTCCTTCTTCGGAGGCTTTCAAACAGAGGCTGGATGGCCATCTGTCACAGGTACTTTGAATGTGCTTTTCCTGCATGGCAGGGAGTTGGACTATATGGCCCATGCAGTATCTTCCAACTCTTGATTCTATGATTATATTGCTGACAATGGTCCTCTTAGATGGCTGTACATGGTTGTGTTTCTGCAGTCCATTCCAGATCTCTCTCCCAAAAGTGTCCAATACATGTGTATGTGGAGGCATCTTGTACTTACAGATGATTGGTTAGCTGTTGTCTGTGCAGGAAAACCAAAAGAGAGAATGTGTGTGCCTATCAGACAAAGAGATACACACACAATCCTGAAAGCCCACTGATATTGCTAATATGTCAATATATGAGAAGAAAAGTGTCATTCTGCCTGGTTCAGTACTTCTGTCTTCAGCTTCTGTATTTCCTGATTTCTAACAACTAAGAACTTCCTTTGGAGTTCCTGTCTGGCCTTCAGGGACTGACATGAAAAATCAGCTCTGCAGCTTTTAAAAATAGTCCTTGTCTCCCGAAGGCAGAAAATCATCTTATGTTCCTATGACTGAAAAGCATATTAAAAACCCAACCTTCTCCAATGAGATTTCTTGTTTTCAGAGTTGGGCTTGATGTTGTAATCCTCTGCTGGAAAGACAGAGTGCAGGAACCAAAACAACACTTACTAATTTGCAAATACATAAGTATTAAAGATCTTCATCAGGTAAAACTGAGACTCAGTAATCTGCTAATGGTACTATACCTCTAATTCCCTAAGTGCTTAACCATCATCATTATATTTACAATTGATAGAACATAATTTCCATAGAACAGTTGGAGGTGTTGCTCTGAGTTTGATCTTTGGTTGTGCATTGAGTCTATAATAAAAGTGGAACATGCACTCTAGCCCTCTCTGATTTAAGATGAGCATAGGTCCTTCCGCTTTTCCATGAGGTGTTTTTCACATAACTGGGGGTCCCATCCTCTTGGCAATGGCATGTCAATATCCATACTTCTTCATGGAATTAGCATCAAGAAAGAAAGCTAATTTTCAAGGAGGACAGAGGCACTGAAAAGGAGGACAAAATGCAACACAGATTTCCAAAACATTTCCATATGCTACTCCTTCCTGTTCAGACCTTTTTCTTTAAAATAAAAGCTGAGCATATGCATGTATATTAATTAAATCAATTCATTTATGCATGCATACCTAATAAATATATAGATAAAGGAAAATATAAAAATAGGTGCTATATTCAAAAACGTAAAACAATTCACCACATTGTGGAGGACACTGACCAGATGACCTGTATGCCTACTCAATCTACTGCCAGCCTCCTGCACTGTCTTCTACAATTCCAATCTAATGGCAAATAACCATAACAAGGACTGCCATCCTTTTTCTAAAGGCCTCTACTGTGTAAAGCAGGTCTCATGGCTATCTAGAGCTCATTGCATGAAAAAAAATATCCCACACTGCTGTAAGTTAAAAGTGTTATTCAGGTAATCCTTCAGTTCTGTGGAAATGAATATTTATTTATTTATTTATTTCCGGCATTTTACCCTGCTCTTCTCAACCCCCGAGGGGGGGACTCAGAGCGGCATATACCTATATGGTGGAGGCATATGGACATAATGGAATAATGGTTCCCATATATTTTCAAATATAGACCTGGGATGACATCTACACCAGGTGAAATAATCCAGAGTAGGTTGCTCTGGAACTCTCCTAGCCACAGTACAGCAGTAGCCCCAAAACATTGTGCAGGCCAGATGGTTGTCTGAGTATCATCGCATAAGCACCAGAACTCCTTGGGGCCAGCACTGTCACCGTTGTTTCTCCAGTCAAAAGCATCTCTCCAGCAGAGCCCTGTTAGCAAAGTTGCCTCTTGTAAGGTCACCACAAGACACCCAGCCACTTGATCACCAGAACCAACTTTTCCAGCTATAAACACATTAGTCATCTGATCAGTGTCCTCTGCTATGTGGATAATTGTTTTACTTTTTTGAAAGCATAGCACCTGTATGCCTACTCAGTCTACTGCCAGCCCCCTGCTCTGTCTTCTACAATTCCAATCTAATGGCAAAAAACCATAATAAGGATTGCCACCCTCTTCCTAAAGGCCTCTATTGTGTAAAGCAGGTCTCATGGCTATCTAGAGCTCATTGCATGGAAAAAAATCCCACACTGCTGTAAGTCAACCTAAAAGGTGTTCTTCAGGTAATATTTCAGTTCTGTAGAAATGAATTTATACCTATATGGTGGAGGCATATCATGGAATAATCCCCAGGCCAGAATGACTGGAGTGAGTGTTCTGGAACCTATAGCTTGAAAACTATTATATGAAATTCCACTACTGGAAAATTATCTACCAAACTATGAAGGATGGATATAGATAGTAAAATGGGAGTCAGGGAGGATGTTGTGTGTGCCCAAAAAGCCCTACAATATCTACACATAGCACAACTGCAAATTAAAACTATTAAAATGAGTAAAAGATTCGGCCTAAATGAGGACAACTCAGGATGACTTGTAGCACATTGGTTAGGACCCCTTTCACACAGCTATATAAAATCCACATTGAACTCAATTATATGGCAGTGTGGATTCAGATAACCCAGTTCAAATCAGATATTGTAGATTATCTGCCTTGATATTCTGGGTTATATGGTTGTGTGAAAGGGCCCTTAGTGAAAAGTGTGCAACAATATCGAGATAAGTGGAACAACTGAAGCCATTTCTGCTCGTATATTGATAGGGTTCGTGGTTAGAGAAGAAAACCTAAATTAGAACACCTGCATTGGCATTACAGTTTTATTCTGCTTATGCCCTTATGAATTCTGAGAGCATCTGGTCTAGTGACACTGAGGAGGAGGCTAAAATAAATAGGAGCTTGAAACAGTCTATTTATTCATTTTCAAACAATGTCCCTATTTTATTTGGGGCCAATACAATTCCTATTATACTCCTTCTCCATTTATTCTATTGCCTGGTACTGTAATACACTGCATTCAGCATTCTAATGGGATTTCATGGGGCTGCCATTCCTAGGTTGATTTGTAACAGGAAGCCAAGACAATAAAGGCTTTGAGGAGATTAATGTGAGAAATGCATGTCTCTGTGGAGGGGCATCCATGCAAAATGAAAAACAACACTGTCTTCCATTGCTTGTTACTGCCATCTCATTTTCACCACTAAATAACCCAGTGCATTTCTCTCAACAATTGACATGAACAAAGGCCCTTAACAATGAATGCACTTCTTAGGTGGGAGAGGAGGACTCCAAATTCCTCCAATATATTCAATGTTTGTTCACCAGTAAGTCATACCCTTCACCCAGAATTTTCTTCTCTTTAATGCGATTGAAGAAATTGCAGTTTTGAATAAGTTCCTTCTTTTTTTCTGAGAAACACATCCTGTAACATCAAGGCTGTGGAAGAATTAAAATGTACACATATCACCAGTCACCATAATGGCTTCTTTGATTATAGTAGCAAAGATTGCACTATAAGTAATCTGTTCGGTTATCGCATTTGGATGATAAACTGTAACTGAATATTGTCACGAAGAAGAAAATCACTAACAAGAGAGATAGAGACTGAAAAAGAGAGAAAGAGAAGGGGGGCCCATGCCTTCTCTTTTACTGACTATCAATTAAGAATGTTCCTAACATGATAAACTGAGGTCAGACATTGTTACAGAAAGTAATTGGGAGTACTACTTAATGCTTATGCAGAGCCTTGAGAACCTAAAGTGCTGTGTAATTACTATTATTATTCATAATGACCAATTAGAATTTCAGGCGGATGGTGCCATTATTTCTAAAAAGCAAGGATAAAAAAGAGTATATACAGTATATATAGCGCCAAGAGGGAAAACATTTCTGGAAGGATAGAAATCATCATGCTTCAGAAGCCAGCTCTTTTCCATGACCCACCAGTTGAAGATAGTTTTCAAAGTAGTAGCCATGTAATTCTGTTGCAGGATAAAAAAGGAAAGGAACAAAAGAAGTGAAAATAAACAAGACAGCACCTTTAAGACTAACTTATGACTTACATATCTATGAGGGATACATTCCAAAATCCACTGTGGATACCCCAAAGTTTGAATAAGAGTGAGCCCTCTATTTTGGCTATACTTGGGCTGGATGGAAGCATATTGTAGAATCATACTGGAGGACTTAGAGAAGCCCACAAACACTTCCAAAAGTGGGGGGATATTTCTTGGAGCATGCGTAAGTAAAACTGTGGATATTGAATCCATGGATAAGGAGCCATATTGCACCCACTGTTTGGATATAGCAGTGAGTAGTATTAAGACTCAGATGTAAAGCATATTGCATTTAGATCACATATTTACAATGTTAGTGTTGATGTGTGAAAGCAATACATTAGCTTACCAAAATCAGTTCCTCAGGGCTGCAAGACCTCTCTGAGAAGGTACTTTTTGCTATATTATTTATAGTATGTATATTATGTGTATTAATACAAGAGTTCTTGTTACTGCACATATAACAAAAGGCATCTTCACAGAGAGATCAAAGATATGGAAGAATTGTACTTATGCAGCACTTTGAAAATTTAGGGCATCTTTCTAGAACCTATCTGACTTCCACAACTGTATAAATTTGCTATTTGATAGGGCCGCGCAAAGCTTCGGAGTTCGGTTTCATAATTTGGAGATTTGTATGGTTCATTAATACAAACCTCTGAATTACTAATAGTAACGGGACCCCTCTGAAGCATTAAGAATTGAAACAGCCTTCAAAACATTTCAGAGAGATTACTAAAGATGTGTTGTTTTGGGGAGTTTCGAGCTGTGTTTGTTTTTAATGTTACACACTCTGTAATTGTCTGGGTTGAGAGGGGGCGAGGGGGCTGATGTGATTGGCAATGGCAGCTGCATGCTTCCCCCTCCCTCCTTGTTAGCCAATCATACACCTTTCTGCAAAGCTGGTCTCCTCCCGTCAATGTCTGTGTTTCTTTGTGGACTTAGTAGGGGAGAGAGAGAAAGACATGGGTGCTCATTCTCTGTGTTTGTTAAAACTTAATCTAGTAGCTTTTTGATAATTCTGTTTGTTTCTGTCCCTTCATATTCAGTCTGTAACCTTCCTCTGTTGAAATGATCCAACCCCAAATTTATATTTTCTAAATTCCCATACTCCCTCCCTAAACTTTACCACTCCTACTTGCCCCTCCATTCTTAAATCCTTATTTTATCAGCTTACTGTGTGTGTTGTGTGCATTTGTCCTATCCTCTCCCCCCGCCCAATATAAAAAAATTATTTAAAAAGCCCTTTGTTTGTGTTTGAAGCTCTGCGTCTTGTTCTCTGTGTTTATCTATTTAGTATTTTCCTTACTGTTTTTCTGGCTTATGTGTGTGCAAACACCTTGCACCACACACAAGTAGCTAACTAGTGCACATAAGCATAAATATGAATTAGTAAAATATTATTAGATATACATTATGAGGTGTGGGGTGGGTGCTGCTGAGTCTGGCTTCAGTGGCCACAAGGCTTTCAGAGGGAGAGGGTTCTTTCACAGATATTATGTTAATATACAGGCTATGGTCATTTTCTTTGCTAGGTTTTACATCATAGTCATTGTCCGGTCTATGTCAAGTTAATTGGTTCACAGAATCATGTTCTTGGGGTTGAGATGTTCTTTCCAACTATTACTGACACTGATGTCCCCCACCATGTTTCCCTTCAGATCTGTCTTTTGCTGTTTCACAATCATTCTGACTGCGTGGGCATGACCAAGCCAACCTTGAAACATAACCCTTAAAATCTCTTCAGTTCTATGCTCCTAGATTTAGCATAAGCTTCTTGTCCCTACAGTGTCTTTACTCCTCTATATTTTATCTCTGTGTAAATATCACAGTTCTTCCTGTGACCTTCACTTATCCATCACCATTGCTCTCTCATTTATCTGAAGGTGACTCTAGCCCGCTAAATGATTCTGGTGTTGTAATGGGAAACATGTTCAGAAGCAGTAATAAAACCTAAGACTAGCAGGTATGTCTTGTGGCCCTGTAGGGATGGGTCATTTTAATGTCATAGAAAAGAGACAAATAAGGGTTAGGTGGTAGTCCTTCTGGATCAGGTGATTCTGGAAATGGATTTTAGTTCAGGTAAATGTGCTTGGTATTCAAGTAAAAGCTGCTCAAGCAATAACATAACATCCTAGAATGAGCAAAAATAACCCCACAATATTTTCAGAAATCAGACAGGCAGCAATATGCACTCGGTAGTCCATCAGTTACAATTATTCCTTACATCTCATGTGGTCTTATCTAATGTATACATGCTGCATAAGGATCCAGGCATTTACACTATTGTTGGGGCTTGTGGAAGGCTCACCCAGCCCTCAGGTACTTTTTTTCTCCAGTTCTACACCACTGCAGCCAGGGCTTATACAACAAGAATACTTGTGTGAGTCATAAAGATGGAGCTCCACTACCTCTGAGCACTCTGTGATTCTAAGTTCATGCCTTCCCTGATCCCCAACCCCTTGTACCTGCCTTTGTAGTGCACTGAGGATGAGTAAGTGAAACACATATACAAACTATGTTGTAAGCCAGAGAATCTGGATGTCAGTTGGGAATGGATGGAGATGGGTGGCTAGGTCTTACATAAAAGGTATAATATGTGCACGTTTTCCTAAGTATGCAGATTCCCTGAGATTTCAGTGAGTGCCTTCAGTTCTGGCAACCCTGTAGTCTATTTTCCTTTCATCTGGATGTATCTCCTTAGGCATCATTTTACATCCACTTCTCTTATTCTATGCAAGAGGTGGACAACTGCATAGAGGAAACTGTATCCCTCCACCCAGTAGACCACACAGGCAGATATCAGTACAGCCAAAGTGACACATCACTTCTTGACACCATTTTGGCTGATTTTTTGGATCAATTTTGCACTGTATTTTGGGAGATTTTGAGCCTTTGAGTAGTTAGAGCAGTGTTTCTCAACCTTCCTAATGCCCCGACCCCTTAATACACTTCCTCATGTTGTGATGACCCACAACCATAACATTCTTTTCGTTTCTACTTCATAACTGTACTTTAGCTACTGTTATGAATCACCAAGTAAATATCTCATATGCAGGATGTATTTTTACTCACTGAACCAAATTTGGCACAAATACCTAATATGCCCAGATTTGAATACTGGTGTTGGGGGGAGGGATCGATTTCATCCTTTGGGAGTTGTAGTTGCTGGAATTTATAGTTCACCTACAACCATAGAGCATTCTGAACTCCACCAATGATAGAATTGAACCAAACTTGGCACACAGAACTCCCATGAACTACAGAAAATACTGGGAGGATCTGGTGGGCATTGACCTTGAGTTTTGGAGAGCATTTTGGGCTCAAACAATCATGGAGCTGGACCAAACAGTGCAAATACTCAATATGCCCACACTGGTGGAGTTTGGGGTAAATAGACTTGACATTTGGGAGTTGTAGTTGCTGGGATTTATAGTTCACCTACACTCAAAGAGCATTCTTAACTCCCCCCCCCAATGATATAATTGGGCCAAACTTCCCACACAGAACCCCCATAACAAAAAGAAAATACCGTGTTTTCTGATGGACTTTGGAGACCCCTTTGATACCCCCTTGCAATCCCCCCAGGGGTCCTGATAGCCAGGTTTGGAAATGCTGAGTTAGAGTAAACACATTGCTGCAAATTTTGAACAGTCCACTTTTTGAAAGTGAGAAACTTCCACTGCCTGCCCTGGACTATGGGTCTTCCATCTTTAGCTATACCGAAAGGTTGCAAAAGTACAAACCTTCTATACAGTTGGTAATGTGCATGATGTTTAAATGAGGTGGGGTAATGAAAATGGTTACCCTTTCAATGCTTTAAAAAATGCTTAATTTTACCTCCAACATGACATAGAGGCAAATTTGCCACATGTTTGGTCCATATTTGAAAGCTGTCCTCTAGGTCACTTCTGCTTGAAAAAAAAAAAACTTTGCTGGCCATAAAGCAACCAAGAGTGGGACAAAATTGTAAGAGAATATTTTTTCAGCCAACATGCCTTTTATTTTTGTGTAGGTGCAGCAGTGAGGTGCAGCTGCCCATAGTCTCTGTAGGAAGGATAATGCACTTCCCTAGCCACAATAGTTGCCCAGCCATTTGTTAATGCTTCTGTCTTGAGTGCTTCTTCCATGGCAGTGTCTGTTGCTACTGTTCTTACGGGGCCTGCCTTGAGCCTAGATGAAATAATTCTGCAACACTACTGTATCTGAACTTGATCTTGGGTTTTTTATGGTTTCAAAATTAAGTATTTTTCTTATGTGAAAGCAAATGCTCTTTTCTACACACACAATAAGGCTGCTTTAATCCCAGGCACTTCAAAGGCATTTAAGCAACATAATTGTATGCAGAATTACACCCCTTGCTTTCTGCTATTAATTTCCATCATTGAAGGAATGTTTGATATGTGTGCCAAAAAGATATTTCGTGATGACTAAATTTAATGACAAAACTAAATATGCTTTTCCATTTCTTTGATGAACTAGATCCAAAGCAGCTTGCTGTGGGCAGTGGAGTGTCCTTCATTACTAAGCTAATGAGACAGACCCAATTTCCGATAGTCTTATTAACTTCAAATATTTCCTTTTCTTTCCAATGACTTTACCTGATGATTTTGAAGATACTTTAGGACCAGTTGCTTACAAGGTCTATGAGTGATTGGCTCATACATCCACACTTTTTAATAAATGAAACACAGATTGGCTGAAATTAACTTATTTCTGCAGGTGGAAGAACTAAAAAGTAATCGCTGTAATCTTATATGTTCTGTTACATTATGTAACCTTATGTGCTTAGAAACCCCTTTATTGAATTGCAAAGACATGTAACAAGAACACCTAATGAGCATTAAGGCCAATGTGTATTGGTGCACAGTGCACATCACTGTGTGATGCACATTTGTACAAATATGCATGCATATGCATTGGGCACTAATGTACATTGCACATAGATGTGCCTTTCACTGATGTGCACTGGGCACTTTGCTGGCTCTCATACATAATAATGTCACTGCAGCCCTTTACCGGATATGGATGTTTTGCAATTGAACAGTTCTGCTCTTGCAGATGTAAGTCCACTTAAGAAGACATAAGGCCTCAACAGGGGACCCAAATTGGGTAAAAGCTAAATAGCACTGACCACTATTATAGGTGGCCTTCTTTCAGTATCTATGGATTCTCCATCCATGGGTTCAACGGCTCTTTGAAGGCAACCATAAGACTAGAAAAGAAAGAACAAAATCATACAAAATATATGAAACTAGCTGAACCCAGCACGCGTTGCTGTGCCCTATGTAGGTGATGCGAGAAAGTCTGGGTATGTAAGTTGTGGAAATGATGTGAGCATGTGTGATGTGTGTATATATATGTGTGTGTGTATGTGTGTTTATAGTTGTATGTGTATGTGTGTGTTGATATTTGGGGGGTATGTGTGTTTGTGTTTTGGTATGTGTGTGTGCATGTATTTGTATGTGTATATTTGTGTGTGTATATATGTGTGTGTGTGTGTATTTGTGTGTGTGTGTATAGTTCTTGGTATGTGTGTATATATGTGTGTGTATTTATCTGTGGGTTTTTTGTGTATGAATACGTGTGTATATATATATGTGTGTTTGTGTATGTATATGTGTGTGTATGTATGTGTGTATATGGAGATGTGCTGTTATGTGTGTGTATATATGTGTATGTATTAGTGTGGATGTGTATGTATAGGTGTGTATATATATGTGTTTGTATGTGGTTGTGTATTTATATGTGTTTGTATGTTTGTGTTTATATGTTGTTGTGTAGAGGAGGAGGCCGAAGAGGAGGCCGAAGGGGAACCGCGCGATCTCCCTCCCCCCGCGGCCCTCTCCTCGGGCAGCGGAAGAGAGGCGGCAGAGGGCTCTCCTCCGCCGCCCGCCGCCTCCCTTCCGCTGCCCGAAGAGGAGGCCGCAGGGAGAGAGACGGCGCGGCTCCCCCTCGGCCTCGTCCCCGGGCAGCGGAAGGGAGGCAGCGGGCGGTGGAGGAGAGCCCTCTGCCGCCTCTCTTCCGCTGCCCGAAGAGGAGGCCGAAGGGGAACCGGGCAACCCCTCTCCCTGCGGCCTCCTCCTCGGGCAGCGGAAGAGAGGCGGCAGAGGGCTCTCCGCCGCTGCCCGCCGCCTCCCTTCCGCTGGCCAAAGAGGAGGCCGCAGGGAGAGAGACAGCGCTGCTCCCCCGGCCCCATCCCCGGGCAGCGGAAGGGAGGCGGTGGGCGGCGGAGGAGAGCCCTCTGCCGCGATCGTTCCAGTGGGGTTTGGGCGCCATGTGCGCGGGAAGGGGGGGTGTTTTTGAGCTGTTGTTTTGGGGTGAGTGTGTGTTTGTTGTTAGAGACAGTGGGGAGGGGAGTGGGGAAGTGCTTTGGGGAGACTTGGGTAGCGGCGTGCGTCTGTTTGGGGAAGTGTGCGATCGTTCCGGAGGGGCTTGTGCGAACGTTCTAAACCTTCGCTCTGGCAGCGGAGAGGGCCGGATGGGAATTCCGTTGCCCGTTTTTGGGGGTCGGTTTTTGGGGGTGTTGCGAGGTACCTAGGGCCTTGTTTTTTGGCGCTATAGGTACCTCGTGGTATGTTGTGGAAGGTTGTCGAGTTGTGTTTTTTCTGCGATGTGTAGTTGCTTTGTCTATATCAGTCATTGCACGTATGTTAACATTTTATATATATAGATAACAAATAAGATAAACAATATAACAGCACATAATAAAAACAGCACAGAGGGTGGGCCAGATGTCTAGGGATAAAATGTTAGAAGGTTAAAACCCTGGGTGTGATAGGGACAAAAAGTGTATTTGTAGAAAAAGGAGCCCAAAAAATGGAGGAACAGTGGGGTTTAATCTTTATATAGGCGGAGCTGCTTTCTCAAGAGGGTGATTTGGAGGTAGGAGCAAATGATGGATTGAATGGTCATTCTCTAAAGGCACATCAGAAGAGCCAAGTTTTTAGTTCTTTCTAGAAGGCTGTCAGGGTAGGGGCTTGTTTGATCTCCCCAGGTAGTGAATTCCAAAAGTGGGAGGCTACAGCGGAGAAGGCCCTCTCCCTAGTACACACAAGTTGAGCCTGTGATAGAGGAAGGGGTGAAAGAAAGGCCTCTCCAGAAGATCAAAGAGATCGTTCAGGTTTGTGGTAGGAGAGGCGATCATGAAGGTAGGTGGGTCACAAACCATTCAGGGCTTTATAAGTGATGACCTGAACTTTGAATTGGGTCCGGAAAATGAATGGCAGCCAATGGAGCTCCTTGAACAGGGGGGTTGACTGCTCCCTGTAATTTTCCCCAGTTAGAGGTCTGGCTGCCAAGTGTTGGACCAGTTGGAGTTTCTGGGCCGTCTTCAAGGAAAGCCCCACGTGAGTGTGAACGATCTAGAGCAGGGCTGTCCAACTTCTACCGGACCTGTGGCCGGAATTCGGTTACTGATGACCTGGGGGGCGAAGAGTCTGCCTCTGCCCCCCGCTCTGCCCCTCCCTGGCTCCACCCCCGCCCCAGCTCCGCCCCCACCCCAGCTCCGCCCCCTCCTCAGCTCTGCCCCCTCCCCGCCTTGGAGGTGTCTGTGGACGACACCGGGGCTTTGACTTGGAGGTAGAGATGAACACCAAAATCCCAGTCTCAAGTCCCAGTCCCTGCTTTGAACTGGATTATATTGCAGTGTGGACTCAGGGCCCTTCACACAGCCATATAACCCAGAATACCTGCTTTGAACTGGATTATATTGCAGTGTGGACTCAGGGCCCTTCCACACAGCCATATAACCCACAAAACATGCTTTGAATTGGATTATATTGCAGTGTGGACTCAGGGCCCTTCCACACAGCCATATAACCCAGAATACCTGCTTTGAACTGGATTATATTGCAGTGTGGACTCAGGGCCCTTCCACACAGCCATGTAACCCAGAATACCTGCTTTGAACTGGATTATATTGCAGTGTGGACTCAGGGCTCTTCCACACAGCCATATAATCCAGAATACCTGCTTTGAACTGGATTATCGGAGTCCACACTCATATAATCTGGTTTAAAAGCAAATAACATGGGATTTTATTCAGATGTGTGGAAAGGAAGTCAAATAAGAAGCCAAGGCCCTTCCACACAGGCCTATAACCCTGAATGATAAGGCATAATATTCATTCTGCCTCTGCTAATAACAACAACAACAACAACAGGTTCCTGGAGTAGGAGACCTCCAAGGGCCATCCAGGGCCATCCAGTCCAATCTCCTTCTGCTATAAGGGGAAAACACAATCAAAGCATTCCTCACAGATGGCCATTCAGCCTCTGATGATAATAATAATAATAATAATAATAATAATTACAATGGGTCCCTAGAACAGGAGACCTCCAAAGGCCATCCAGTCCAACCTCCTTCTGCTATACTGTGAAAACACTCTCAAAGGATTCCTCACAGATTGCCATTCAGCCTCATGATGATGATGATGATGATGATGATAATAATTATAATGACAATGGGTCCCTAGAACATGAGACCTCCAAGGGCCATCCAGTCCTACCTCCTTCTGCCATAAGGGAAAACACAATCAAAGCATTCCTCAGCCATGTTGAATCAAACTTGGCAGACTGAACTCTCATGAGAGCAACAGAAAGTACTGAACCTTGAGTTTGGGAGTTGTAGTTCTCCTCCATCCAGAGAGCACTGTGGACTCAAATAATGATGGATCAGGACCAAACTTGGCAGGAATCCTCAGAAGAGGAGGAAGCCGGAAAGGGAATGGATGAGCAGCCCCCCGTGTGCTCCGAACTCGGCCCCACCCCTTTTTCGCTCTGGCCACGCCCCCTCTCGCTTGGTGCACTCTCTCTCTCCTTCCCTCTTTCATTCAGGAGGTGCAAGGAGGAAGGAATGAAAGGGGGAAAGAGAGAGAGAAGGAGGGAGGGAGAGAGAGAGAGAGAAACAAGAAGACAGGAAAGAGTGCCGAGGCAACAGGGAGAGGGAGCGCACGAGGAGGGCAAACACACACACACACACTTTATTTGCCGCCTCCCCTTCTTCCCCCTCCCTTCCCTTCACCTCCGCTTGCCTGCCTGCCTGCCTGCTTCTTCAGGTTTGTGGCCGCCGCGAAAGGGAAGGCCGCAGCCGGCCATCCCCAGCCTCATGGAGGGAGGGAAGGAGGAGGAGGAGGAGGAAGGGAGCCTGCTCCTCCTCCCTGCCCCGCCCCTCACCCCCCCACGAAAAAATAAATAAAAATATTCAAAAAAATAATAAAATAATAATAAAAATATTTTTTTAAATCTTAAAAAACGCAGATATCTTGCAGGAGGGTAGGGGGCCGTGGGGAAGGGGCTGGGGGCCATATATGGCCCACGGGCCGCCAGTTGGACAGCCCTGATCTAGAGAGTTGGTGTCATCTAGGAATCCCTGCAGCTGCATGGTGACCACCCGCTCCAGCACCTTGCCCAAAAAAAGAGGGTTGGAAATTGGTCTGTAATTACTGAGCACGGAAGGGTCAATGGAAGTCTTTTTCAATAATGGTTTTACCACCGCCTGCTTCAGGCAGGACGGGAATTTCCCTTGTCCCAACGATGCATTTATGATGGAAGCAAACCAATCCAACAACACATTCCTGGCCAGTTTAACTAGCCAGGATGGGCAAGGGTCCATGGCACAAGCAGCCACCTTCAAAACCCCAAGGATCCCATCCACATCATCAGGCAAAAAAAGACAAAAAGAATTCCATAAGATCGAACAGACAGGGGCCTCGGTTACCTCATTTGGCATTGCACTTAAACTGATGTCCAGCTTGAGACGTATCTGAGCATTTTTGCCTGCGAAATGGTGCGCAAAATCACTGCACCGAGTTGCCAAGTTCTCAGGGATCTCCACCACCATGGGTGGGTGAAGGAGCTGCCCAACAACCCAGAACAACTCTGAGGTCTGTTGGCTACAGACGCTATGCGGGCAGTTGAGAAAGCTTTCTAGGCTGCCTGCAGAGCCAAGGAGTAAGCCTTAATAGCGGCTTTAACTCGTGCTCAGTCGGAAACATCACGAGATTTCCTCCAGATGTACCCCAGACCCCTTCTCGTGCGTTTCATCACTGCCAACTCCTCAGAGAACCAAGGAGTTGGTGCAACTCTATGCAATGAGAGGGGACGTTCAGGGGCGATCATATCAATTGCCCTGGACATCTCGCTGTTGTAGAGATCAACAAGAGCATTGACAGGATCGTCAGTCTCTAGGACAGGAAGATCCCCAAGAGACCTCAGGAGTCCATCTAGATCCATAAGTTTCCTGGGGCGGACCATCTTAATGGGTCCACCACCCCTGCAGAGGTTTGGGGTTATGGTGAGTCTTAAACCGATCAGATGGTGGTCAGACCATGACAACGGAATAATATTTTGCTCTTCCACTCTGACCACACTACCGTCCGCAATAAAAAATATGTCAAGGGTGTGACCCGCCTGATGTGTGGGACCAGATATTACTTGAGACAGCCCCATGGTTGTCATGGCAAGCATGAAGCCCTGAGCAGCACCTGTTAAAGTGGTCTCTGCATGAATGTTGAAGTCTCCCAGAACTATGAGTTGCTGGGAGACTATGGCCAAATTTGAGACCACTTCTGCTAGCTCTGGCAAGGAAACTGCTGAGTTGTGGGGTGGATGGTACACCAGCAGAATCCCCAAGCTGTCTCGGGTTCCCACCTTCAGGTGAACACACTCAAACCCAGAAAATTGTGGTATGGCGCAACTGACCAGAGCGCTGGACTGCCTAAAGATCACCGCAACCCCTCCTCCCCACCCTCTGGACCTAGCCTGCTGATGCACCCCGAAACCTGGTGGGCACAGCTGGGTGAGGTTTACTCCTCCCAGTTCATCCAGCCATGTTTCAGCGATGCAAGCCAGATCCGCCCCCACATCCAGGATCAAATCCTGGATGACAGCTGTTTTACCGTTGATAGATCTGGCATTCACAAGCAGGATCTTAAGTCCAGGGGGTCTGTCATGGAAACTACCACACCTAACCTTCTCCGGGATTGCAAGAACTCTATGCGCTTCTCCCTGGGATGGAAACAACTGCCATTCCTCCTACCCCACACAACCTCTATGGTGCCCCTCCCACATGACTCATGAGGGATTAGTCAGCTCTCCAAGACTCTACTTAAGAAAAAATAATAATAATAATAATATAAACAAAAATCCACTGTGTCATCAACTCTCTTGAAAATTGGGAGTAATAACTTCCAGCTGATGTAAAAGTCAAAGCCTCTTTATCCTACTGCCTATCCAAGAATTACTTATTCTCTCGTGACCTATCATGTGCCATATTCACAAAGGTCATGTCAGAGGCACCTGAGCCGCTCTATAATGGAAATTCCAGGCTGGATTTTGCTTTAATCCACCAAATATATCAGAAGGCTCTTTTTTCCTGTTCTGTGAAATTGTGAGGAGACAGAGCTCTGGTTTCAAACTGTGCTTATACTAAAGAGCTGTACTTGACCTTGTTTTTGGATATCCCATTACAGTCTTACTTTTCGCTTTTCTAATTTTGCCTAATTATGATCATTACCAAACTAACATGTAATGTAAAAAGCTAAGCAATTTACTATGACCTCTGTTTCGGATGTCTACTAGGCCCCTAGGCTTGGCATTTTGTAATGCAATAAGTCCCCATCCTGTAAAAACGGTTGACTTTCCACTTCCCAAAGCAATTAGAAATGAACATATTGCCCGTTTGGTATTTCCCCTCTTTTTCATGGATAATCCTGATGAAAGACATTTTGCCTTGCAAAATTCCGCCCTTGATTATAACTAAAAACATTAAAGAACTGTTAAAGTCTAAAATTACCATGGTATTGTTTTCATTCAATCAGTCTCTTGATTTTCTTTTATTTACACCTAGTAGCAGAACATGGAAGAATCTTTTTTGACAACACAATTCCAAAAATTCTCCAGTCAGGGTGGTCATTGCTTATGCTGCCTAGGGGATTCTGGGAGCTGTGAAGTACAAAAATAACTTTCATATAATCCTCCAGGTTGCATGGACATTGGTCAATATTTTCCCTGATAAATGTTTCTTCCCTGGTTTTCCATCATTTCCTTTAATTGTCAGTATTCTCGTCTTAATTGTATCAGGGCCCCATATAAAATCCAGATTATTTGCTTTGAATTGGATTATATGACATTGTAGAGTCATACAATCCAGTTAAAAGCAGATAATCTGGATTATATGGCAGTGTAGAAGGGGCCAAAGTGTTTGGAGGTATACTCTCTGACCTTTGTTGTTGCTGTATGCCTTCACATTGTTTCCAATTGAAGGTGAACCTATCACAGGGGTTTCTTGCCAAGATTTCTTCAAAAGAGATTTGCCATTGCCTTCCTCTGAGAGATTTTGTACAAAATCACCCAGTAGATTTTGATGACAGAGCAAAAATTCAAATGCTGGTCTCCAGAACTGTAGTCAAATGCTCAAGCCATTAAACCACACTGGTTGTCTTGCTTGTTCATAAGTTCTCAAATGTTTGAGAGATAGGAAAGAAGTTGTTCATTATTGTTTTTACTACTGCAGACCTGGAATTCTTCCAGGAGATGGTGAAATCATAAAGCTCTCCAGGTGTTTTTGGATTGCAACATCTGGAACATTCATTGCACTGGGCAATACACTGTGGCTGCATTGAAACACAACCAAATGGCCCCGTGATTCCTACTTCTCTCCTGGGCATGGTGGTATTCCTTTAGGTTCAGAAGAACCAGCATCATGTAGCTTTTAATTGCTATTGGTATGTATGATCAAGGAATACAGTGATCCTAGCCCTATTTCAAATGCAGTTGTCCACCCTGCCTAAAGAAGATTTAGGGCCTTTCCAAACAGCCCTATATCCCAGAATATCAAGGCAGAAAATCTGATAATATCTGCTTTGAATTGGGTTATCTGAGTCCACACTGCCCTATATTTCAGTTCAAAGCAGATAATGTGGGATTATCTGCCTTGATATTCTGGAATTTAGGGCTATGTGGAAGGGCACCTATCCCCCTTCCACACAGCTGAAAAAAAATCCCACATGATCTGCTTTGAACTGGAATATATGGCAGTTTAGACTCAGATAACCCAATTCAAAGCAAATATTGTAGGATTTTCTACCTTGATATTCTGAGTTATATGGCTGTGTGGAAGGCCCTTGGGAAATGTTCTTTTTTTCAGCTATAAATCCTCCATCACTGGAGAGAAGTGTATAAAATGCCTTGGGTTGCCGAAAGGCTGAGAAAGGTGGTATACAAATACAGTAAATAAATAAATAAAAATAAATAAAAGTAGTATTTCAGAAAAAGCAACTCACAACATCTAGTCAAAAAGATCTTCATAATCAAGGTTTCTTAGAAGTGGGGTTGTTGTTGTTATTATTATTATGACTATTATTATTATTCTCTCGGCATTACTTCGCGAACGAAGATTCAGGAAGGACTCATCCCACGCTTTTTACAGGCGCGTTGATGACTAAAAAGGCCAATCTGAGATAGGCAAGTTCGGTTGCAGAAAGCGCAGCAGAAAGTCTCCTTGGGTGATGTTTTTCCAAGTTGCGGTTCTTTCTGCGTTGTCGTTTCTCTTCGAGACCCATTCGGCGTGTCTTCTCGAAAGAGGCCGCAGCATTGTGGATAGTGCTTCTCCATGCCTCCCGATGTGAGGCCAGGGTGGACCATTGTTGGTGATCAATCTGGCCAAGCCTGAGATGTTGTTTCAGGGAGTCCTTATATCTCTTTTGGGGCGCCTCTCTTGCGCTGACCCGTGGCGAGTTCACCGTAGAGTAGTATCTTTGGGAGGCGGTGGTCCTCCATCCTAGAGACGTGTCCTGCCCAGCGCAGCTGTGTTTCTCAATAGCATGGCCTCAATGCTGGTGATCCCTGCTTGCTCAAGGACAGCAACATTCGTCACATAGTCGGTCCAGTGTATATTTAGGATTGTGCGAAGACAGCGCTGATGAAAGCGCTCGAGGAGTCGTAGGTGTTGGCGATAGGTGACCCATGTTTCAGACCCATAGAGGAGAATGGACAGTATGATAGCTCTGTACACACTGATTTTGGTGCTTTGTCTCAGGTGCTTGTTGCTCCAGACTCTTTTGTGAAGCCTTCGAATGCACTATATGCCTTTGATAATCTGTGATCTATCTCTTTGTCAATCTTGGCGTCTGAAGAGATGATGCTTCCCAGGTAGGTGAACTGCTGAACGGACTTAAGCACAGATGTGCCTATGCTGACGTGAGGATGGTGGTGTTCTTCCTGTGGTGCGGGCTGGTAGAGGACTTCTGTTTTCTTCAGGCTGACTTCCAGCCCAAACAGCTCTGCAGCTGTTGCAAAGCAGGATGTGAGGCGCTGCAGGGCTGCTTCTGAATGGGCGACAAGGGCAGCATCGTCAGCAAAAAGTAGCTCACGGACTAGATAGTTTAGAGTCTTAGTGCGAGCCCTCAGGCGGCTTAAGTTGAACAAGCTACCATCAGTACGATAGCGTATATATATGCCGTCTTCTTCTTGTAGGTCTGCCATAGCCCTTTGGAGCATCATGCTGAAGAAGATTGTAAATAGGGTTGGTGCAAGAACACAACCTTGTTTCACTCCATTAGTTATGAGAAAGGGCTCCGAGAGAGCATCGCCATATCTGACTTGACCGTGCTGGCCCTCATGTAACAGGACAATCATTTTGAGGAACTTGGGGGACATCCTAGACGTTCAGGATCTGCCACAGACCTTTCCTGCTCACAGTGTCGAAGGCTTTGGTGAGGTCGACAAATGTTACATAGAGTCCTTTGTTCTGCTCTCTACATTTCTCTTGCAGTTGTCTAAGGGCAAAAACCATATCTGTGGTGCTCCTATTTGCTCTGAAGCCGCATTGGCTTTCAGGGAGAAGTTCTTCTGCAATAGCCGAACTAATCTGTTCAGGAGTATCCTTGCAAGGATTTTTCCAGCAATGGAGAGCAGTGTTATACCTCGATAGTTTGAGCAATCGGATTTTGTTCCCTTTTTCTTATACAGGGTGATGATAACTGCATCTCGGAGATCTGATGGCAGTTCACCTTTTTCCCAGCAACTCACAAGGAGCTCGTGGAATTTAGCATGCAGTACATGACCTCCCTGTTTCCAAGCTTCAGGTGGGATTCCATCGATCCCGGCTGCCTTGCCATTTTCAACTGCTGTATGGCCTCAATGGTCTCTTCAGAGTGGGAGCTGTGTCCAGTTCATTTTCATTGGTTGTTGTATCATGTGTTGGATAGCTGAACCTTGGACTACTCGGCTGGCATTAAAGAGACCCTGAAAATGTTCAGCCCATCGGTTCAGGATGGAGGTTTTATCAGTAATTAGTGTTTGACCATCTGTACTGTATAAGGGGCTTTGGACCTGATAAGTAGGTCCAAACACTGCTTTGAAGCTTCATAAAAACCTCTGTGATCACCGAGATCTGCACAGCGTTGTGTCTTTTCTGATAAATCAATCCACCACTTGTTCTGGATGTCTCTGAGTTTTTTGTTGGAGTTTACTACATGCGAGGACGAAAGGCTGCTTTTCTTACATGGCAAGATGGCTGGGCGAGGAATGCCTGGTGAGTGGTTCTCTTCTTTGCCAACAGCTCCTGGATCTCTTGGTTGTTTTCATCAAACCAGTCTTGGTTTTTCTTAAGGGAGAATCCTAGGGATTCTTCAGCAGACTACAGGATACTGTTTTTGATGTGTTGCCAGAGCGCTGTAGGAGAAGAATCTGTAGGTGGACTTCAAGTTTTGCTTGCAGATTTACCTGGAAGTTGTCTCTCACAACAGCCTGTTGAAGACTGTTGACTTGGAGTCTCCTCTTTAAGATGCCACCCCTCTTAGGTTTGAGCTTAAGGTGTAGATTTAGTTTACATCTTACAAGGCGATGGTCTGTTTGACATTCTGCACTGGGCATCACTCGAGTATGACGGACATCACGAATGTTTCTCTGGCGCACTAAAACATAGTCAATGAGGTGCCACTGCTTGGATCGGGGATGCATCAAGGTGGTCTTCAAGCTATCTTTCTGCTGAAAGATGGTGTTTGTAATAGTCAGCTGCTGTTCTGCACAAAACTCTAGCAGAAGGCGCCCATTATCATTACAGTTTCCAACACCGTGCTTGCCTAATACACCTTTCAAGGCTTCAAAGTTTTTTCCTACTCTGGCATTGAAATCACCAAGGATAATGATTTTATCTTCTGCAGGGACCTTTTGTATGAGGTGGCGTAGGTCTGAGTAGATTTGTCTTTCTCCACAGGGTCAGCTTGCATAGTTGGGGCATATATACTGAAGAGAACAGCATGTGGGAGGCGTAAGGAGATAATGCGATCAGAGTGACCTGTCGGCAACGTCTCGAGTTTAGAGCGATGGAATTTTTAATCATAAAGCCTACTCCTGAAAGATGTTTCTCAGTTTTGGGTTTGCCAGACCAGTAGAGTGTGTAGCTGGCACCGTGTTCTTTAAGGCTGCCTTCCTCATGGAGACGAACTTCACTAAGAGCAGCGATGTCAATGTTAAGCCGTGATAGTTCATGGGCTATTAGAGCAGAACGACGCTCAGGGCGTCCACTATCTGCAGAATCTTGCATGGTTCTGATGTTCCAGCATGCAAGTGTCAGTCTATTTGCACCTTTGCAGGCAGGTGTTGGCCTTTGTTTCTTTGTCTTTGTTCGACCGCATCGGAAGATGCCGTTGGCAGCGGCTAGCCAGCCAGGTAGACGGGGATGAGCTTTCGTTAGGCCACCTTTTCTAGGCCCCTCTCCATACGGAGCAAGCAGTGCTCTCCTTAAAAAGGCTGCTTGGTCGTTCAGGATGCTGCCGAACAAGACTGTCATCTCCCGGGTCAGTCTCAAGCGACCAAAGTCCTGAACCGCCTGCATGCAGGGTTGGGTCTGCGGCTTCCAGTGCATCTTTACACCTACCGTTTCGTCCCTCGCCTATCGCTACAGGGCTTTTTCGGAAGTTGGATGTGTCCTTCGAGCCTGTGCAATGGATTTTTCTGGTGGAGCGCAGCGTGCACAGAACTGGCCTCACCCTTTAAACCAAAGGTTCATCTGCCAGGGCCTAGCAAGCTTGGACGGTGGCAGCGAGGTCCTCAGGTCGTAGGTTTGGTTCGAGTTTCCTTCTCTTAGATGGTTGACCTTACAGGGTTAGACGAGCACCATCTGCCCGGGTTTGAAATCAGAGTTTTCCTTCTCTTAGGATGGTTGCCAAAAGGCTAGAGAGCCCATCCTGCCCATTGACACTCTTTGTCAGACCCTTCGGTTGTGACCTGTCTGGTATGGGAGGCCCTACCGCCGGCTATTATGCCACCGCCAGCATAGCTCACAACTTCACTAGAGTGCATAAGCCTCTCCCCCACTGCAAGGGGGCGCCAATGGAGAGGATTTTCCAGCACCATTCCATTGAACACTATGTATGTGTATGCATGTGCATGTGAAAAAGAGAAGGGAGAGGAAGGTGCATCTACACTGTAGAATTAATACAATTTGACACCACTTTAACTGCCAAAGCAGTTAACAGGCGCAGTGCTATGAAAATATTGGGAGTTGTGATTTTACATGGTTATCTTCTCTGCCAAAGAATATTGGAGTCTCCGCAAACTACAACACCTAGCCAAGGCAGTTAAAGTGCTGTCAAATTGCATTAATTCTGCAGTGTAGAACCACACCAAACACAGAGAGCTTGGAGGCTGCATATAATCCATATATTGGAAAATGTTCTACAAAGTGTTCTACAAAGAATCCAAAATGTTCTCTTTGCCTTTTGCTAAAGCCTAAAACTGAAAGACTGTTTTTGGAAAAATAGAATATACTGTATCTCCCAAGTGCCATACATAGATCTACAGCTTTTAAAAGTTGAATTGCTTCTCACCGGGAAGACTGTCAGTTTATGACCATCCCATATGCTGAGATATCAGGGCCCAAACCTACTGATGATCTTCCTTCTGATGTCACAGGGAACAAGCTCTGGCGGGGTTACAGAGGCAATGTTACAATGGGTAGCACTTACCAATATCATGAAGCAGTTCATGTATGTTAAGCATCAGCCACAGCTGTGTACAGGACCATAGTCAGATGGGGAGGGGATTTAAAGGTTCAACCCCCCAAAAAAGAGTTCTACCTCCCCAAAGTGTTAAGAAACCTGGTTTACTCATGAATTTTAACTGGTTAACCAATTTATGAGTAAACCAGGTTTCTAACACATTCAGGCAAGTTTGAACTTTTAACCCCACTCCCCCCGCCTACGACCCTGGGTGTGTACATAAATAAAACTCAAAATTCCCAAGTCTAAACCCCGAGCTGTCACTATTTGGCCAGGAGAATCCTGATTAATTCACTGTCAGGCCACTTTTTTCAGCTGCTTTTAGAAAGTCCCCATTTAACAAGACCAATGTTACAAGAGACAGCCCCTAGTAATGTTATTAAGCATCAACCATAGTTGCATAGAATATGCTAATCAGATCAAAAATATTCACCTTGAGAATAGAAAAAGAGAGGCCCAGCTGCATGATTCGGTGCTAAAGCCTATCTGGGAACTCTAAATACTCAATGGCTTTCACCAATAATGAACCAGTGTAGGCAGGACCCAAACTGTGTAGACACCCAAAGAAGGAGTTGAAAAAACTTGCCTTCTCCTCAGCTGTTTTTGGTGCCTTACACTGTGTTTGCAGCAGATCCAACCTCTGCAGTTTGTGTAATCACCATCTGAGCCTCAAACCGGTTTCAGGATTCAATGAGGCACATGCTGAAACCACTTTATTCTATTCTGGTTCCATACTGATTTCAGTGGTCAGAGTAGATGAGCCCCAGGATTCCCTTTGGCTTTGTAGATAGAATTTGACATATGGCAGAAAATACAACATTAGCATTTTCCCAGAGATTGCTCCCTTTGTGCTTAAATGAATTGATGAGTCATACTGACTTTGCTAAAGGAATTGATGAGTCATACTGATTCCACTAGAGCTGTGCAATTTATCCATCTTGCCCTCTGCAGCAACTGCTGAAGAGAGACTGGGATTATATAGAATTGGGTTTATCATATAGGATGCAAAAGCTGTCTAGTATCAGCTAGCAGCCTAGTAGGTGGTTTGAGCTCTGCACTGTCCTGAAGATTATACCCTGACCACGTAAACCACCTGCGTAATTTATTGATTTGATATTTGACAAACAGCCAACACAGCTCCTTTAAAATTAGCATGGTATACTGAGGCTGCTTACAGCAGCAATTGCTACATATCAGAAATGATGCAGAAGCATTTTCTCAGGAAAGATGTTGAGTGAAGCCAAACAAGAGCTGACCTTAGACGCTAGAGCAGTGTTTTTCAACCTTTTTTGAGCCACAGCACATTTTTTACATTTACAAAATCCTGGGGCACACCACCAACCAAAATGACACAAAATGACACTCTAACACAGTAATACATATAGTTAATATGTTTTTAAATGTATTTATACACTCAGTGTGAAACCTGGGCCTGAATAGGAGAGTTGATACACAGTCACTAGAAAGGCTATCATGTCCAGCCAATGCCAAATGTAGTAATAGTTGGTAAACATAAACACGAAAACGTACCCGGTCCTCAGGGAAGCCGGCTGGAAAGAGAGCAGCCACACGGAAGCACACTCTGAGGCAGAGAGTTCCACTGCTGAACAGTTCTCACAGTCAGGAAGGTCTTTCTAATGTTCACCCTCCTACACAGACATGCTTCCCTGTGATGTTTGCTTTTCTGCCTGTGCTGTTGTGCTCTCTCTCTCTCTCTCTCTCTCTCTCTCTCTCTCTCTTATATAAAGGGGTTCCTGCCATGGAACGACAGTCCCAAACAGAGAAACCTTACAACGCAGAAACACCAAACTAGCCAACACAAATAGGCCTCAAGCAAGGTACGTTTGTAGCAAAGAAACTTCCCCCAAAACCTAAAAGACCCCTAAACAGCGAGTAAAAAAAACCTACATTTCCAAGCATCCTCCGGGGCTACCAACGACTCTCCCAGCCTCTACATTCTGACAACATGATTGGCTGCCAATAAGGGCGGATTTGCATAACTCCTGTACTGGCCAGCCAACATGAACATTCCAACCCATAATAAACTGTCAGAGGAGGATAAGGCAAAGGGCTGAGGCACAAACACAAACATCCAATTCACTTCCCACAGAAAATTTACACCCCTACAAATCACAGACCACGCCCAAAATTGACAGTAAGGCTTCATTAACTTAATTTCCCTGACTAGGCCTCACTTAATGGTATGCTGTTTACGCTCTGAATTGACAGTAAGGCTTCATTAACTTGATTCTCCCGACTAGCCCTCAGCTCATTGGACATTGTGTATGGCCTGAATTGAAAGTAAGGCTTCATTAACTTGCTGTTCCTGACTAGGCCTCAGCTCATGGGACATTGTGTATGGCCTGAATTTACAGTAACCTACCTTGGCACACAGAGCCCCTATGACCCACGCTACATTCTACTACAGTTTGGAGGGGGGGGGGGGGTTGGACCATGGATTATGGGACTTGAAGTACCTCCATGGATAATGGGATTTGTACTACTTCAAAACCCATCATTCCCCACAGACCACTGTGGCCCAGAACCAAGACTGATAAAGACCAAACTTGGCACACAATGCCCCCCATGACCCACACTCCATCCGACTGCAGTTCAGAGGAGGACACACCATGGATAATGGGATTTCAAGTACCTCCACTCACTTCCAAAGTACTTCAACATCCCACCCACCAAAACAACCCACAACAACACAGCCATGGCCCCAACAACACCATAACTAACAACAATTCCAACCCTTACATACTCAGACTTTCTCGCATCTCCTATATAGGGAACAGCAACGCGTGCCGGGTACAGCTAGTAACAATAATAATAATGTCCTTCAATATATTTAGTGGAACATGGATTCAGTGTGGTAACCAATTTATTAACAAAAAAAGAAACCTATTGCAAAATAGTCAATTGCGATCATTTGAGATTACTGCTGACAAAAATAGAGCCGAGGATTACTAGATTGGTAGCAGCATACCAGGTTCATCCTTCTTATTAAGATGATTTTGAATGTTTTAACTTTTTTTGTATTATCTTTCTATTCTAAGTTCAATAAATAGTTTCATAATAATTTCAAACTTCAATGTTTCTAATTTACAACTTTATTATATTTTACGAAAAAGGTAGACATATTAATATATCTTTCTGTTTAATTGCTATTAAAAATTTAAAAATTAATTTCTAGGGGGGCGGTGAGTAAACTTTTTTCTGGAAAGGGGGCAGTAGGCCAAAAAAGTTTGGGAACCACTGGTCTAGACCATTAGTATAGTCACATATTGAGTCTAGTATATATATATAAATGTAATGTTCATTTGTGGGATTAACATAACTCAAAAACTACTGGACAAATTGCCGCCAAATTTGGTCACAAAACATACTAATACTAACCCAAGGAGGGACCATCAGTCAAAAAATTGATTTTGTCGATTGGGAGTTGTAGTTGCTGGGAGTTATAGTTCATCCACAATCAAAGAGCATTCTGAACTCCACCAATGATGGAATGGAATCATACTTCCCACACAGAACTCCCATAACCAAGAGAAAATACTATAAGAGTTTGGTGGGCATTGACATTGAGTTTTGGAGTTGTAGTTCACCTATATCCAGGGGAGGCCCAGGTCTTGGAGCAGCAGCAGCTGCTGCCTCAGAGCAACATGCTGGTGGGCTGTCTATTGGGGGTGCTTTGATTGTTCCAATTTCCCACAGCACACCTAATAATCGCTCACGGCACACTGGTTGGGAAACACTGCTCTAGAGCATACAAACACGTGTATCTTTACATTTAAATCCACTGGTTAAATCCAATGTTCTGTCATTTAGCTCAAACCAAATAGACTCCATTGAACATTCTGAAAAGCAAAGCGAACAGCTAGATTACAATCATGAATAATATATACATAGTGGAGCCCATAAGAAATCTAAGGGCATTCTTGGGTGATGGGAAGTTGGGGAAAGGGTGCTATATTTGTAAAGAGATACTACTTTTGGGTTTTAGGCCCCAAAACGGGCCATTATATGTTGCTTGGGATCTGCTTTCTAATCCTCCTTACTCAGCTATACCAATCTGGATTTTATATACTCAATCACCTTTCAGTTACCGGGATTCAGTAATACAGGAAAAAGAGCCAATGTGATGTAGTGGTTTGAGCATTGGATGACAACTCTGGAAATCAGATTCTCTGCTTGGTTATATAAAACCCACTGTGAGATCTTGTCTCAGTCACACATTTTTCAGCCTCAGAAAACCCCATTATAGTGTTACCTTAGGGCAATTGGATATGACTTGCACACAACTACTACTATTTAGGGTCATAGGTTATGACTTGCACACAATTACTACTACTACTACTATAAAAATACTATAGGACCCTAAAGGTCTCTGATTTTTTTCACATTGCACATCACAATTATAGCACTACTAGCTTGGGGACCCGGCCCTGCCCGGGTCATTTGAGAAGTGCAGCAGGATGTAGAGTGGGTCATGGGGGCTCTGTGTGCCAAGTTTAGTCTTGATCCATCATTATTGGGAGTTGCAGTGGTATCATGAAATTACTGAAGGTAGTGCAAGTCCCATCATCTCTGTGTGTCCCGCCCCCAAGTGTAGTAGGATGTAGATTGGGTCATGGGGGCTCTGTGTGCTAAGTTTGGTCTGTATTGGTGAATGGATGAGGATGCATTGTTTTTCAGAAGTGAGTGAAGGTACTTCAAGTCCCATCATCTGTGGTCCGTCTCACAGTAAACTGCACCAGGCTGTAGAGTGGGTCATGAGGGCTCTGTGTGCCAGATTTGGTGTTGATCAGTCATTGGATTAGGTTTGTAGCAGGATTGGGAAGTGAGGGAAGGTACTGCAAGTCCCATCATCCATGTTCTGTCCCCCTCCAAACTTCAGTAGGATGTAGAGTGGGTCACTGGGGCTCTGTGTGCCAAGTGTGGACTTACTCGGTGTTTGTTGGGGGCCACAGTGGTCTGTGGGAACAGAGGGGTGTAAAAGTACTACAAATCCCATCATCCATTGTCAGTCCTCCCCCAAACCTCACCAGGACGTGAAGGCAGTCATGGGGGTTATGTATGGCAAGTTTGGTCTCGATCAGTGATTGGATTAGGGTTGCAGCGGACTTTGGAAGTGAGTAGAGGCACTTCAAGTCCCATCATCCATGGCCCACCCTCCTCCGAACTGCACCAGGACGTAGAGTGGGTCATGGGGGCTGTGTGTGTGCTGAGTGTGGTCTGTATTGGTCCTTTTTGGTGGCCTCAGTGGTCTGTGGGAACCAAAGTCTTGGAAAGTACTACAAATCCCATAATACGTGGGTCATGTCATAGGGGGTTATGTGTACCAAGTTTGGTGCAGGTCCATCACCCGCGCTGGTCGCTGTGGCCTGTGAAAGTGGCTGCCACATATCCGCCCTGGCCTGTGAAAAAAGTGGCTGCCACATATCCGCCCTGGCCTGTGAAAGTATACTGGTGTAAAACAGAAAGGAGTAAAAAAATGGAAAAGACCTGCATGGAATGGATTCTGGGTTGCTGGCTTTTTTCCCCTCAGTGGGAAGAAATCCTGTTGTTTGAATGTAAAGGCCTGGATTCTGGGTTGCTGGCTTTTTTCCCCTCAGTGGGAAGAAATCCTGTTGTTTGAATGTAGAGGCCTGGACTCTGGGTTGCTGGCTTTTTCCCTCAGTGGGAAGAAATCCTGTTGTTTGAATGTAAAGGCCTGGATTCTGGGTTGCTGGCTTTTTTCCCCTCAGTGGGAAGAAATCCTGTTGTTTGAATGTAGAGGCCTGGATTCTGGGTTGCTGGCTTTTTTCCCCTCAGTGGGAAGAAATCCGGTTGTTTGAATGTAGAGGCCTGGATTCTGGGTTGCTGGCTTTTTTCCCCTCAGTGGGAAGAAATCCTGTTGTTTGAATGTAGAGGCTTGGACTCTGGGTTGCTGGCTTTTTTCCCCTCAGTGGGAAGAAATCCTGTTGTTTGAATGTAGAGGCCTGGATTCTGGGTTGCTGGCTTTTTTCCCCTCAATGGGAAGAAATCCTGTTGTTTGAATGTAGAGGCCTGGACTCTGGGTTGCTGGCTTTTTTCCCCTAAGTGGGAAGAAATCCTTTTCCCCTCAGTGGGAAGAAATCCTGTTGTTTGAATGTAGAGGCCTGGATTCTGGGTTGCTGGCTTTTTTCCCCTCAGTGGGAAGAAATCCTGTTGTTTGACTGTACAGGCCTGGACTCTGGGTTGCTGGCTTTTTCCCCTCAGTGGGAAGAAATCCTGTTGTTTGAATGTAAAGGCCTGGATTCTGGGTTGCTGGCTTTTTTCCCCTCAGTGGGAAGAAATCCTGTTGTTTGAATGTAAAGGCCTGGATTCTGGGTTGCTGGCTTTTTTCCCTCAGTGGGAAGAAATCCTGTTGTTTGAATGTAGAGGCCTGGATTCTGGGTTGCTGGCTTTTTTCCCCTCAGTGGGAAGAAATCCTGTTGTTTGCATGTAGAGGCCTGGATTCTGGGTTGCTGGCTTTTTTCCCCTCAGTGGGAAGAAATCCTGTTGTTTGAATGTAGAGGCCTGGATTCTGGGTTGCTGGCTTTTTTCCCCTCAGTGGGAAGAAATCCTGTTGTTTGAATGTAGAGGCCTGGACTCTGGGTTGCTGGCTTTTCCCCCTCAGTGGGAAGAAATCCTGTTGTTTGAATGTAGAGGCCTGGATTCTGGGATGCTGGCTTTTTCCCCTCAGTGGGAAGAAATCCTGTTGTTTGAATGTAAAGGCCTGGATTCTGGGTTGCTGGCTAATAAGTGGCAATCTATGCCCTCTGTCTGGTGCCTTAGAATTTTGGAGTGGCGAGGCTGTCCAATCAAAGGACTTTATGCAGATAGCTGCCACATATCCGCCCTTCCGCACTCCGCATACACAGACACATACACACATACAAACATTCCATTTTATAAAGGTATACAGATGATTCTGCTTTAACTGGAGATTCCAGGATTCCATTGGATATTGCCATAGTAGTTAAATAACTATAATTGCATAGTGTGAAAGTTTGATGAAGTTCACACTTTCCGGTTGGCATGAGCTGGCAGGACTTTCAAGGTAGTAATTGTTCTACCCCTTCTCAACATTTCTAACCACTGAGAAAGAATTTTATAGAAACTGGCTAGGTTGGTTTTGGTGCCTTACAGGATTTAATTCCTTCTCAATGGGTAGAAACGTTTTGTCTTCGAAGCTGGAAGTGTCCCTTTATTTCTTTTCATTCATGACATGATCTTAACAATCTTGTACTGTGAAGGGAAATCACAGTTGGGAACAACGCTACTCCATGAGGTATATCTGTGGATTTGTACATTATGACCATTTTATATTTTATTGATAAATATTGCTTTGAAATTTGTGGATGTAAATGTATAAAATGTTTGCAAATAAATAATAAATCAATTCTTGTAATCTCAGTTTGATTGCTGTTGTTCCAGAGATTAGAATCTGAGCCAATGTATTCAAATGAGAGATTTCACCTAAACATTAGGATTTTTTTACTGTAAGAATAGTCTGACCGTAGAATAGATTGCTTTGGACTCTCCTTTGGAGGTCTTTAGATAGAGGTTAATGGCCAGTTTTGGAAACATGTTAATTTTTTCTCTTCCAAATCCATGATTCTATGATTTTCATCCTAGGGGCCATTTTCCTGGCCCTTTGAATACTCTCAATGCAGTCTGAAAACTGAAATGGTTCAAAGAAAGATACAGGGAGAAAAAGATGTGGGAAATATCCACAACTTTGCTCTTCTTGATGAAAAAGGTGTCTGAACACACTGAGACACACATGTGGGAAAATGTTTAACCTTGACAAGATTGCTCTTGTACTTAAGGAATTTTTGAAAGAGCCAAATTAGTGCAAAAGCACTTGTGCCTCTTTTTTTCAAAACCAGAATATTTTGTGCAATATGAAAAATTCTGTGTCTTGTTATTTTTGCACAAAACTCACATTTTGGGAGTAGATTTTTCGCAAGGCGGTACTGAAATGTGGAAACCCAACAACATACATACAGAAATTCTTTTAATCATGCCCAACAAGAAAGAAACATTTCAAATTATACATTCTTGCCTTGTAGAATGAAATAGAGCAAGATTGAAATCCCTAGCAAAAAATTTAGTTTCTTCTCAGGTTGACACCATTCATGGATGACTCAAGAGACATCGCCAGCAAACATTAGCGCATGGCAAGGGTAAAGCTGTCTCCATGAAGGCTCACTGGCCTCTTCATAAGTTTGGAACCCAGGGAAACATAAACAGCATAATTGAAGAGAGAATGAGTTTACATCTGAGTGCTTATTTAGTAGCCTCTATATTCTAATGGCAGCAGAGACTGTCAGATCAGCCCATATTAGCAATTGAATGGGAGGCCTCCAACAAATATCTGATGCTGTAGATTATATTTCAGAGGAAGGAACTAGCAAAAATAAGTTGACAGGTGACTTGCACACACACACATTTATTCACTAGTACTCTGCTGAATCGCTCAATGCTACTCAAGACTGAGAGGCATATGTTCCAATTATTTCATGGCACCTGTCAAGTACTTTGTAATGCAATGTCCCTATTTCGTCCTTGTCCTTGCCTTTTTAGGACTAACCCAAAAAATTAAATCTCCAGCTAGAAGCAGAGACATCTTGTTTCTTTGAATGCAGACAAACAAATACTAAGGCCCCATGTAGTGCACAGTCTGCCACTTCACACATTGTTCTTTTAAAAAAATGGATTTAGGACAGTTATGTTCTTCAACTACATCATTCAACAAAGAGAACAAATGTTCCCTTGGTGTTTAATTCGATAAGGAGATGCTAGTATTGTGCAGACAAACATAGCACCCAGCAAGTAAATTATGGTTTTACGTTTGTTTTTCAGACAATAGCTTCCAGACACCTTCTCTGCCTATGGTAGCTGGGGGATTCTGGGACCTGCAATCCAAAAAATAATGTAAACATGATCTGTGAAAAGAGGGAAAGTCCTTGTGAGATTCCTTTTAGGAAATTTGGGGAATTATAAAATTTGTGCCAGATAATAGTAATAATAATAATAATTTTATTTTTGTACCCCACCTCCATCTCCACAAAGAGACTTAGGGTGGCTTACATGAGTACAAGCCTGAACAGCATGATAAAAATGTATTAAAATATATAAGGGCAACATAAAACAGGACAAACCAACAGCGTTATAATAAAAATATAAAAGCAAACATCATGGGTTGGGTGAGGTTAGGTTTCATTGGAGAATTTTGCTCATCGTAGGACCTCTTCCTGAGTGTGTCTTCACATTTAACCAGTGGATTTAGACGTAAAGATACACTAAGCTGGCTACAAATATAAAAAATAATATACACAATAATCAATCATTACAACAACAAAGTTGCATCAAATGAAAGCAGAAGCAAACAAAGAACCAAAGCAAACATGATCCATAAATAAAATTGCAACAGCAGTCAAATACTTTTTTAGGATGGAAAAAGGTAGCCTGTTCTGCTTGGGATTTGTGGGAGTTGTACTCCAAACAAGAAATCTTACCAAGCTCTGGTTCAGACATCATTTGGGTGTCTTACCCTGGTCATTTTTAATGAGAACAGAGAGGTCCCATATTTTTCCTTGTGGAGAGAAAAAGTGGGATATAAATAAACATTAATAATAATAATATATCTTCAAAATGTTTTTCCTACTAGGGTGAGAACTCTGATTTACCAGGAGATATGTCACTGCAGAGTATATACAATACGTATATAGATTCTGAAGGCGAGATCTGTCAAACTTCTCTTTCTGCAGTAGCAATGGCCTGGAAATGCTGGTCCCCTGAAGGCGCACTGATATTCTCCTCTTTCTGTGGAATGACCCTTGACTTATTATGAGCTTTATCAAAATCTCTAATTTTGATCCCAAACTTTGCCCTTGATTTATAAATGAGGTTAACTTGTACATGAGCATATATTTTTCTTTCTCTATCACTGAGAGCAAACTCTGTTTCAGTTGATTGGGAGTAAAAAATACTTGGTAGATTTAGCCAAGGATCTGCTGTATTCCATGAGATGAAGTTTTTTATTTTGAGATAGTACCAGATCATTCTCAAAGTTTTACAGGAGATTCAAATTATATCATTTTCCATTTGTAGCCCACCAATGTTTTGGAACTACTTTCCCCTTCCTTTCTGTCTACCAGAACAATCGTTTAAGGAAAGATGAACTACATACTAGAAAGAGAATTTGTAGATTTTTAAAAAACAGTTTCCGGAATTGCTCAGTGAGCAATTGGGGTTTATAGCTCCCCAAAATACCCCTTTTCAAGTTCTGATTGTAATTATACCTTTTTGGTCTCCATGGTCATTTGTTTTCTTGCTTTCTGTCCACAACTCTCTCCCCCTCCTCTCTCAAATGGCACAAGGGATAAGTGTACTTGATTCTGATCTTGTACTTTTACTGAAAGCACTGAGTCCTAGATGCATCTGCCAATTCTTGTAATGATACAGAATGACTTCAGATGGTATGACTCAGTAGGTAAAGAGTAATTTGAGAACAAATAAGTCAGCATTCAAGGTAATAACAGAACAGGAGTAGGAGAAGATGTACATAGAAGCTGTTCTGGAAAAGCTACAATGACAATAATCATTAACTATGCAAACAGATTGCCAAGTGAAACATATCAGATGGGCAAGGCTCATTATCAACTGGCAGCCTTCTTGTTTAAGTAAAATCATTTATGAGTACAAAAAAATTCTGCTCTCTGTCAGACTGGCTCTGATCACTGTTTTTGTAAATACAAAGGGAAAGCTTTAACTGTCAATTCCTATGTCCAAAACTCACAAGTTGCAATAATTTGCTCTGCATTGTCCTTTTGTAAGGTGAAGCTCATAGGAATGTTTCTGTTGTGCTATTGCTGTGCCTTGTTCACAGAAATGTATATCAACATCTTCTAGTTGTAATTTGCTCATGTTTTCTACTACCTCTTCCCTTACTGTGGAAAATCTATCAAGGAGAAAGACAGAATAGCTGCACATTGGCTCCAAATTGCTTGTGTTAGGAGCCCTCCATCTGGTTTGTTGCATGTTTTCAAAACTGTTCCTGCTTTTGTGCTCCTGCTTTTATTGTTTTGTTTTATTATTGTAATTATTGTTTAGTCATCTTAAAGAAATAGAGGAAATAAGTTTATATATATTTGGAATATTCAGATGATAATTTGCAGAGGACCAAAATTAACTTTCTTTGGCAAGATGCTCCAAATACTGGTTTCAGTCTCTGAAAAGGCCCTCTTCCTAATGTCAACTAATAATTTGGGATACCTAGAAGGGATTCGGGTTCATATACACTGTAGATTTAATGTGTTTTGATGCCATTTTACTTGCCATGGCTCAATGATATGCAATAATTGGAGTTATAGTTTGGTGAGGCACCAGAACGCTTTGGCAGAGAAGGCTAACGTTCTTTTAAAACTACAGCTCCCATGATTATATAGCATTGAGACATTGCAATTAAAGTGGTGTCGAACTGTATTAATTCTTTTTTTTGTTTGAATATTTTTATTGAGTTTTTTTACAATACGTATAAGAAGAAAGTAGAAAAATCAGGAACATATAGGGAAAGTAGGGAGGGGAAGGGGCAACGGGGAGGAAAGAGGGGGTAGGATATAGGGGGTTGAGAGAAAGACAGAACACCATATACACACAAAAGGAGTCTCCCAGTTTGGGTACCGGAGATATTAAGTACTTGAGCTGACACCACTAACTTCAAAAAGAAAGAAAAAAATTCCATCGCCTGTTGAAGTCTCTAGTGCAAGGTCTTTCTTTATACAAACAATTTTTCAAAATAAATCCTCACTGGTTTCCAATCCACCTTCCACTTGTCGCTTCTATATTGTATCTTGCTATACAGATCGTCGGATTCCATTAACTCATTAAGCTTATTAAGCCAGTCCTCTATTGGAGGAATCTCCTCCCTTTTCCAGTTTTTGGCCAACACTAGCCTGGCTGCCGCCGAAATAAAATAAAGCAACTTTACATTATTTTCTTCTAGTTCTTCCTCTGTAAGGTTTAATAGATAGGTTTCTGGTTTAAAATCAAATTTCTCCTTGAGAATTTTCTGGGTATGTTTATGGATAGTCTTCCAAATTTTTTGGATTTTGCTGCATGCCCAACAACAATGTATGTATTAGGCATGAGAAAAAAGTTATGAAAATGAAATGATTCAGAAGAAATTCGTAAGAAATGCTACTTTTGAGTATTTCCGCATCTGGAACGCCAACCAGGAAGTGGACTTTCTTTATAGAACTTCGGGGGCCACGATTTTCTTAAGTGTCATTATTAGGTCGCAAGGGGGGGGGCACCCTCCTTCTCTCTCACCACCCTCCCGCCTCCCTTGCCAATAAGTATTATGGCAAGGCAAGCCCTAAACTCGCTCCTTCTTTTGGCTGGAAGCCTGGAAAAAATGTAAACAGAGAGGTTTACTCAGAAGTAAATCGGCAAAGGACGGCACTTTGGATGAAGTGCCCTCCTTTGTGGATTTACTTCTGAGTAAACCTCTCTGTTTACATTTTTCCAGGCTTCCCTGCCTCTCCTGCCTGCCAGGATCTAAAGCATCAAAGAGTATTGGGGTGAGAAACCAACCTAATGTATAATAGAATGAATGCTACTGTAAGTGCCTAATATTATAAGTAATCCAACTGGTCATATACCTACATTCCATGCACATGCAATAATACAGCAGTAATAACAATGGGTATAAGAAGAGGTAAAATTCAAACCGAAGTATTCTGACTGGTCCCTCCTCAAGCGGTGCAAACGGGCTCTTCTCTATGAGCCCAGGAAAAGCGGGCACAGCGTTTGCTGCCTGGGTGCACACACATACATATTCTTTGGGGGGGGGGATTTGCTGCAGAATCCCGGCTCATAGAGAAGATTCTGCAGCAAATCCCCCAAGAATATGTATGTGTGTGCACCCAGGCAGCAAATGCCCAGGCTTTTGGCTTTTCCCGGGCTCATAGAGAAGAGCCTTTTGCAGTTTGCACCGCTTGAAGAGGGACCACAGTCAGAATACTTCGGTTTGAATTTTACCTCTTCTTATACCCATTGTTATTACTGCTGTATTATTGCATGTGCATGGAATGTAGGTATATGACCAGCCTGGGCAAACTTGGGCCCTCGCTCCCTCAGGATCGGGGTGAGAGAGAGGCAGCGAGGAGCGAGGGGGGGGCTCCTCCTCCTTTTTTTTTGCTGCTTCCAAGAATAGAATACCCGCTCCCTCCCTCCCTCCTTCCCTCCCTCCTTCCTATTTGGAGAGTCCCATCTAGAATTCAGTGTGATTTATTCAAGTTTTGGCCTACAACTCCCAGAAATCCCAGCCAATTTACTAGCTGTTAGGATTTCTGGGAGTTTTAAGCCAAAACCATCTGGAATGTGCATGCGCTGGCATACGAACTACTAACTAATTTCATTAGTTATTACGTTACATTTTAGAAATTTTTGGAAATTTTTTTGTAAGTCTTTCTATTACTAATAACCCCCCATTTGATTTTAGAATCACGATTTTTGGGTTCGAAACCATGCCTAGTATGTATGTTCCCAAGTGGGTCTTGCATTTCCAACATTTACTGTTGTTATTTTTATAGTAAATTGCTAGCCACTGTGGGGTCAAGTGCCACATGTAGAACATTTTGTACCAATTCTCCGCTGGCGTACTGGCGCCCAATATCTTTACAACTCCCTTCCACGTCTTTTCCCACTCCTGCAGCAGTATTGTATGGCCCACGTCTCGAGCCCATTCTGTCATCACATGTTTCACTGTTTCAACCTCAGTGTCAAATTCTAGCAGTTTGCTGTACAGGGTTTTTATATGTTTGTTTTTTTTGTTTTAGGACTCTTTCCCAGACATTTTCCTCCGTATTGAAACCTCTTTCCCGATCTGTCCTAAAATAGTCCTTTAGTTGTACATATTGGAACCAAGATATTTCCACGCCAGTTTCCCTCAGATTTTCTAGGGTTTTAAGTTCCCATTTTGTATTTAGTTTCTTGATTAGGGATTTATAGGTGTACCATTTGGACATAGGTATTTCCTTTTTGTGTTGTGCCTCGAGCGGGGAGATCCAGAGGGGGGTCTTTGTATAAAATAACTCTTTATATTTGTCCCAGACTTTTAGAAGGGCTGCCCTGATATGATGATTGTTGAAGGCTCTTTCTATTTTCGCCTTTCCGTACCATAAGTACGCATGCCAGCCTCTTACGGTATTAAAGCCTTCCAGATGTAGATTTTTGGTTTTTTTTAAATTCAGCCCAATCTTTCACCCAACTAAGGGCAGCTGCTTCATAATAACTTTGAAGATTTGGGAGGGACAATCCCCCTCTTTCCCTTCGGTCCGTGAGATTTTTGTAATTAATTCTGGGCCTTCTCCCGTCCCAGATGTATTTTGTAATGTCCCTCTTCCAAATTTGAAAATCATATGTTGTTCTTAAAATGAGTATGGATTGAAATAAAAAAATCATTCTAGGGAGAATGTCCATTTTTATAACTGCTATTCTACCTAGCAGATTGAGCTTTAAAAATTTCCAGCTTTCCAGTTTTTTCCTTATGCGTTTCCATGTGGCATCATAATTGTTCTTCAACAATTGGTTATTTCTCATAGTCAGGTGTATGACCAGATATTGTACCTTTTTGCCTACTTGGATCTTGGTGTTCTCCTGTAATAACTCTACCCTTTCCTTTTTTACATTCTTCGTGAGAATCTTGGATTTGGAATAATTGATTTTTAATCCTGCGACCTCTCCATAGGCGTTGATCTTTTCCAGCCATTTATGTAGTTTCTCCAACGGTTCTTCGATAATACAGACTACATCGTCCGCGAAGGCTTGGACTTTGTATTCTTCCTTCTGGAGTTTAAGACCTCTTAGGTTGTTATCCGCTCTTATATCATCTAGCAGTACCTCCAACATCAGAATAAAAAGAAGCGGGGAGAGGGGGCAACCCTGCCTGGTGCCCTTCTGGATTTTGACTGCGCCTGATCGGTTGCCATTCACTATAATATTTGCCGTCTGGTCTTGGTATATTGCTCGTATGGCATTTGTGAATGCAAATCCCAAATCTTTTTCTCTTATTATTTGAAATAGAAAGTTCCAGTTGGCATTGTCAAACGCCTTTTCGGCGTCTATAAACAAAAATGCAACTTCTTTTTGGGTATTGAAATCATAAAATTCAATTGCTTTTATTATAGTTCTAATATTGTCCCTCATAAGTCTGTAGGGGAGGAAGCCAGTCTGATCTTCTTTTATTGTATCATTTAGGAAGGTTTTGAGTCTCTTAGACAAATTCATAGTGAATAATTTGTAATCATTATTCAACAAAGAAATTGGGCGGTAGCTTCTTACAGCTCCTGGATCTGAACCCGTCTTGTGCAGGAGGGTGATATTGGCCTGCTTCCAGGATTCTGGAATTCTCCTTTCTTGCAGAACGTTGTTCATAATTACTTTGAGGTATTAATACTTCTTTAAATATTTTGTAATATTTGGCTGTCAGGCCATCCGGTCCTGGTGCCTTATTATTTGGTAGGTTTTTGATAGCTTCTTCAATCTCGGCTTCTTTGATTGGGGCATTCAATAATTCCCGATGGAACTCGCTGATCTTTTCTAATTTTTGCTTCCCCACGTATTTCGCTATATCCTCCATCTCGATAGCATCCTCCGTATACAATTTTTCGTAGAATACCTTAAATTCCTCGGTTATCTTTTGTTCTTCATATATTTCCTCTCCTTCTTTAATCAGTTTGGATATATGTTGTTTCTGTTTTCTTTCATTTAATTTCTTTGCAAGCACTTTTCCTGGTTTGTTTACATTGGCATATTGGTTCATTTTCAGGTATCTTAGATTTCTAGCTACTTGTTCCTCTTGATCTTTATTTATATTTCTTCTTAGCACCTCTATTTGTAGTCTTAAATTCTTATTTCTTGGCTTGGATTTCAAAAGTTTCTCTTTTTCTTCTAGTTCTCTCATTAGTTTGTTTTGCATCTCATATCGTTTCTTGTTTTTTCTTGTCCCCTGCTGTATGAAATGGCCCCTCATTACGGCCTTACTGGCCTCCCATTTTGTCTCGTCCTTTACTTCTCCGTGGTGTTTAATTCAAAGTATTCCTTAAGCAGGTCTTTATTGTACTCGATCTCCGACTCTGTTTTAAGGAGGCTGTCGTTTAATTTCCATCTTCTTTCTTTTTGGTTTTTATTAAATGTTATTAGTATGGGGCAGTGATCCGAATTCAATCTGGGAAGGATTGTTACATTTTCAACTTTAGTAGTTATTGAATTTGAAATCCAAGCCATATCAATCCTGGACCAGGACATGTGGCGGGCTGAGTAGCATGTGAAATCTTTTACCTTCTCGTTTCGCATCCTCCAGATATCTTGTAGTGCTAACTCTTGTTTGAGTTTTACCATTCCCACCGGAAGTTTACCTCCACCTCTCCCTCCTCCTTTTGTTTTTTTGGCCGTTCTGTCCAGTCCACTATCCAGCACTCCGTTAAAATCTCCCATTAATAGTATATTGCCCTTGTTATGTTCTACCAGAAATTTTCTTAGTTCTTTTATGAATTTAGACTTTGCACCTGTTGGCGCATATATATAACATACTAATAAGTCAATTTGGTTAATTTTAACTTTTATACCTAAGATTCTACCGTCCTGATCCTTGAATAGCAGTGAAGACTCAATTCCCTCCTTCACATATATGGCTACCCCTCATTTTTTTTTGAGGAGCAGATGAGTAGTATACCTTCCCCAGGGCTTTTTGATTTAAATAAGAGACATGTTTTTGGCATATATGTGTCTCCTGCAACGCAATCAGGTCAAACTTCTTTTTTTTGCAAAAATGTATGTATTTTTTTCTTTTAACGGGGGAGTTCATCCCATTTACATTGTTACAGTAGACTGTCACTGCCATCTTCCAGGTAATTCTTCACTTCCTCCTCCTTATGAAATCCAGTTTCCAGAAGCTCCACACTATCTTCTGATGAGTTAGGTCTTTGCCTTTTTTTGTCCTTTTTCTTCACATCTGGGTTTGCCTTTGGTTCATTAGGCACTTTCTTCCTTTCTGGGTAACTCTTCCCCCTGTGTTCCTCTCTTGCCCCACTCTCCATATGGTGCTTGTATACCTTGTAGAATTCTTTGGCCTTTTCCTCTGTGGTAATCCAGAGCTTCTCTTCTCTGAATGTTAGTGATATCCCTTCTACTTTTTTTAATGTTAGTGATATCCCTTCTACTAAGTGAGGTGGGTGAGAACTCTTTGAGGATTATCACCGATTTTCCTTTATATGTAATCGGGATCTTGGCCTTGTTTTTCAGTATGTCGTCTCTTACCGACTTTCTTCCAAAGGACACTATCACATCTCTGGCAACTTTATTCTTTTTGGCGTAATTAGTGTTGATTCTTTGCACTCTGTCGATATTTTGTTCCATCTGTTCATGTGTGGTGTTTAGGATTTCTGCCGTCATTGCTATAATTATGTTTTTGATATCTTGGTTATCATGTTCCTCTATATTCCTGAATCTAAGTTGGTACTCAGTTTCTCTGATAGACATAAGTTCTTGTTGTTTCTCCATTTTAGCAGTAAGCTCCTCCAATTTTGTAAGTTGGTCTTCCACTTTTTATGCGATTTTTTAGATGTTACATTCTCCTTCCTTATATCTTTAATTTCTTGTTGCATGCCCGACATTTCTTTCCTAATATCCACCAGTTCTTCTTTGAGCTCCTCCTTTAGCTCCCTTTTCATATTGCCGAGTTCTGTTTTGAACATCTTCTCCATCTTTACTTGGAGCTTTTCACTATTTGTCTGAATTTGGTCTTGTATTTCTTCCTTCATTTTTTGCATCTCTACTAATATATCCTTCATTGGGTTCTCCCCCGACATTCAAAACTGTATTAATTCTATAGTGAAAATGTACCCTGAGTCTGAAGATTTCTGAGGGCAGGTATTTACGGGGGAAAGGGGGATTGTATCTTCAATGGGACAAAGTAATCCAGGTAAAATTACAGATCAAGCAAATATCAATATGGATATGTGTGTGGGGTTAAAAGGTTTATGCCAGAAAGTAATGTAATAGTGAGTAGATTAATAGGTACCAATTTGGCAAGAAGGTTATGACTCTCCATGCAGTCATAGTAGCCACATGACCTAGGCGGCATCTACAGACAATGCTGGCACTTCGGCTTAGAACTGGAGATGAGCACCACACCTCAGAGTTGGACTCAACTAGACTTAATGTCAAGGGGAAACCTTTATCTTTAATCTTATACTTTCTTGCCCAGGGTAAGTCCCCATGACACTGATCTGTGAGTAAATACGTACAGAAGATTACTGTGCAATACCTGTACCCTGGCATCTGAAGGTTGGAAAATTTCTTCTATGATCATATGAACCATATCCACTATAAGTAGTCAAGTGGCCTGAAATATTATTTCCTCTTTAGTTGTGGGTTTCCATCTTAATCCCTACATTCATATACTTTGATGGGATTTGATGGGATTTGAAGAGAGGCGGTTGGGAGCTGAAATGAAGAAGAGGAAAACCTGCTATTTTTAGCTGATTGAGAGGGAATGAGCTTGAGAGTTTCTGATCAGTTTTTTTCTTTTTGAGACGGTGCCTTAAATACTGCCATTGTCTGTCTGCTCACATGCAGGAATGTCCTGTTACTGGGGAAAATGGAAAATAAGTATTTATTTGCCATGATATGCAGGATGTATTTTCATTGTTACAAACTGAACATAACACATAGTGATTATGCACAAAAACAATATGTAATTACTAAACTTGGTTGATTAAAAAAAGGTTCAAAACTTGTTTCAGATGTAGGGGGCGCTGGTGGTTCCATTTGGAAGTCAATTCCGATTTTCACAGAAAAAAATGTTCAAAACTTTCCGTAACTTCCGAGACTTCCGAATTCAGAATAATGGTATAACAGTGTTATTTCCTGTTTCATTGGGTGGTCTTTACTTTGAAATTAGTTGTTTTACTCCAGAAGGGGGGGGAGCAAAGGGAGGAAATTCATCCATGCTGGTTCAAAATGACTTTTCTGGTGTAAGACTGAAGTGGGAGGGACAGCAAAGTGAGGAAATTCATCCACTCTGTTTTAAAACGCTTGCCAGCCTCCAGACAGAAGCGAGGGGAGAGGAGAGAGAGAGAGAGAAAATTCACCACTCTGTTTTTAAACGCTTGCCCAGACCTGATGGGCCTGATGCCGACGCTTCCAGCTAGCTAGCAACAACCAAACGGAAGTCCCAGCAGAAGCAGGAGGTAGTGTCACATCCTTGAGATGCCTGACTCTTGCACACCACAGACTTCCGACTCTGCTTACCTCCATTCCTTGCCCTTAAAAGTTCAAATTTCTTGCTGCCCTTGAGATGGGCAGCCCTTCAGGGTGCAGTGGCCCAGGACATCTGGCGAGCCAGATAAATGCCCCCGAGGGGCTGGGTTTGCCCACGGACCGTAGTTTGAGGACCCCTGATCTAGAGGGCCAAAATGCCCTGCCTTTGAGGTAAAGAAGAAATGGTGGCTGGCCTATATGTGTGATTGGAAATTAAAAGGGGAAACACTTTGAAGATGCTGACATCTGATATTTAGCATTAAAGTTCAATAAAGAATGGTTAATGTATGTGTCAGGACATGAAATCTTCTGTTCATATAAAACTGATCAAAATCTTGGCTCCTTAGCCAACTTGTACTTCATTAGACTCCATAATTAAATAAGGAAGGGGAGCCAAGAAAAAGGAAGTAGGAGGGGCAGGGGATGTTCCGAAAAAGCTCTAAAGGAGAACCAGAAAATCTGAGACTGAGTTTCTATCATTAATATTTTAGCTCATAATCATAAGGCACAGTGGTGGTAACTCATATAGACCAAGGTCTGATCTTAGCCACCTGATATTTCATCACAGTGAAAACATACACACAATAATATTCACAGTCTTGTTGGGCATTTGCAGCATTTTTCACGAGACATAGGAATCTTGCATTTTTGGACTTCTTTGGGTAATTAAAATGATGTATTAAATTGGATTTTTAAGTTAGACCACATCCGTGGCTAGTACATTTGGCTAGGGCAAAGGAGTCAAACCCATTTTCATCAGCTTTATGGTTGCCTTCAAAGGGCCGATGAATTCATGGATTGAGACTGTGGATACAGAGGGCCAACTATATTTTTTTTACATAGTGGTAGGTGTTCTTTAGTTTTTTAACCAAAGTGTGTCACCAGATGTTACTGAACATTAACTCCCATCACTTTGATTATCTGTCATGCTGTTTGGGGATAATGGGAATTGCAACCCAACAGCACTTGTGGTTCTGAGGTTGATGAAAGGGCATTTTAAAGTCAGACATCATATCCACAAGCATTGTATCTAAATTCAATCCCCTCTGTCCTGACCAAACAGAACATCTGCATCCTTCCAGATGTTACTGTATCACAGCTTCCATTAGGTTTAGTCCTGATATCCAATGATAAAGAATACAGGCATCGTAGTACATCATCTGGAGGGCCACATAAATCGACATGGTGGGCCAGATTTGAACTGTAGGCCTTGAATTTGACACATAAGGGTTAGAGTAAGAGCTTGCAATGTTAACCTGAAATGGTCCCTTTTCTGAGTAAAGTTAATTTGCTATTACATACTGCAACAAATATTTCCTTGATAGTTACCCCATGCTTTTCTGCTTTGTGCTGTAGCATAAAAGCAGAAGCAGATTTTGAAAAATTAAGTACATTTCTGCAAAAGTTCTTACAGAAGTTGCCAGTGAATATCACAGATGTCCCCACCTGCTATACCTTGGGACAACTTGGGCTGAAATGCTTTTTTAAAGTTTCTACAAGTAAAGAGGGAAGGCTGGACTGGTGCAGGAGTACACACAAGCCAGAAGGTAGGGCTTGGGAGGGAATAGCAGAGAGTCAATAAGGTGAACTAGAAGAAAGGGCATTTCATAGTTTTAAACTTGGCCGGGGGGGGGGGGGGGGGGGCAGTATACAGAAGCTAGAAGATAGGGCTGGAGAGGGATTTAAATTGAAATAACATTCTCCCTGTCAGGTCTCAAGGGAGTTTGCTTATCCCTCCCTTCCCTAAACCTATCCCACACTCCGTTAACTTAAAGCAGAAAAAGGTAAAAAAAATTTAAACAACTGCACAGAAAATGCCTCTTTTAAACTCCCTCCCTCCCTCCCAAACACATGCCCACTCACACCTTCCTAGTGAAATTAGTAAAATAAAAAGGACTGTAAGGAAGATATTAACTAAGAAAATTTAATGATATAATGCAGAAGAAAAAGATTCAAATTTTCAAAGAGTGATCCTAAGCAGCAGGGCCGTAGCCAGGATTTTGTTTCGGAGGGGGCTGAGTTTGGTTCGGGGGGGGGGCTGAGACTGGGTGGAAGAGGGTCTACCCTAGCAAATCTTTTGTATTGTTATCCCAATAACCCCATTAATGTGGGATATAATGAGCATGGTGATCAGATCATGATATGAATAAACATAACAGTTTAAATAATGTACCAGTAAGGCCTTTTCGCGGACCACCCTGAGAATTTCGGGGGGGGCTGAAGCCCCCTTAGCCCCCCCTGGCTACATGCCTGCTAAGCAGCGACTGCACTGAGATAGAACACTGAGCTAGCTATCACATGATCTCTCTCTCTCTCTCTCTCTCTCTCTCTCTCTCTCTCTCTCATACCAGGACACCACAGGAAAATGGAGGAGCTTGCCCTGGTATATATAGAGCAGCTTGGCAAAAAGACATGTGATCCACTTTCTTGCTCTGATTGGTTCAAGCAAGGCTAAGAGAGAGAAAAAACTCCATGCACATTGCTACTGTCATGATGTAGCCAAAAGCAACTGAAAGCAGCTGATTTCGGCCACCATGTGGTCTGTTTTGGCCAAGACAATTCAAACCCTGTCACCCATCCCATTTTCTAGGCTTGGTTGATTAAAAAAATGCTTCAGAACCCATTTTGGATGTAGGGGGCCCTGGTGGTTCGATTCTAAAGTCACTTCCTTTAAAAAAAATCAAAACTTTCTGAAATTTCAGAAACTTCCAAATTGAGTCGTTAACGGCAGACACGCATGCGCAGTAGGAATAAACAACACTGGCACTGAGGAAACTTCAGGGAATTCTCCCTCCATTTTTAGACCAATCCTGATGTAACTTGCCACAGTGGTAGAACACATAGACCACTCTTAGCTTACCAAATTTCATAACCTTTGAGTTATCTCAAGATTTTTGGTGAATTTTCAAATTTTTTATAAAAACTTTTTTTAATAATACAGAAAATCTGTTCCTGATTTGAAAGTGTTATTTCCTGTTTCATTGGGTGGTTTTTACTTTGAAAGTAGTTGCTCTACTCCAGAAACATTGTTTATGTGGCACAAACTGTGTTAAATTGCTGGAGAACAGAAATCATAGTAGAGACCCCATCATGGGACATCTAGACGGACACCTTTTTTCTGGACAGAAAGGCACCATCCAAACTTTCCTGACATCCATTTGCTTCCTCTAGTGAATTGGTGTTACACCTCAAGGGCCTCAGGCATCAGTTTTGTTTGAGCAGAACTTCAGCCATGACGGCTGCAAGGTACTTTCCAAGCTAGCTTGTTTCACTCCAGAGCTTCCCCTGGGCCCCTCTGTCTTTCCTGTGTGAAACCGGTCTTGAATGCATAACATGGCTAGGCCAAGGTTATTCAAACAAACTTCCCTGATAACTGGAGTGCGTCGGAGATGCCCGAGTCCGACTCCCTTTTGGACAGCTGCAAGTTGCTAACGAGCTATGCATTCCAGAGAGACTGAGGTAGCAAAACATATAGACAATCATCAATCATGGAACTTTGACACACGACATACTTACATCAAAGCCAGTGAACCCTATAACTGCCCAGAGATGCCCGTTGGGGGTATCTTGTGCCAACATCACGTTTGGAGGATGCTTCTGTGAGAGAGGCCGCTTCGGGCCTTCCAGAAGCCGTGCCAGCCAGCCAGCACCGGGCTGCCTTGATCCTGCTCACTGCCATGTCTCCGTATTGTTCCTGTGTTGTTCCTGCAAAGACTTTCAAGCTACTGAACTTTATTGCCTTAAAGAGAACTTTCCCTGCCATCTTAAACTGGTTGGGAGCCTTCAAGAGACTTTCCTTTGCATCCGGCTTGTTTCCTGATTCCATCCGCTTGGATTCCTGTTGCTGCGGGATTATATGCTCACCGCTGACTCCTGTTATTTGCTGCTATTTGGAGGCTCTATAGTATTGCCTCCAAACATTTTCCTATATTTTTCTATTCACAATAAAACCCGTTGTACCTCAGCTGCTGTGTGGTTTATCCAGGGAGGTCAAGTCCCAAGGGCCTATAGGGCGACAGCTGGAGGGGATCCTAAAGACACATCCATCCATTTATTCCTATTTGCAGATGCAATCAATCATTTTATTTTATCACTAGCTTTACCCGGCCACGCTTTGCTGTGGCAAAGAACAGCAACATCCCTTCCTTCCTTTTGGTCTTGTTCTCCCCCTGTCTTCCTTATCCTTCAGCTCGTTCCCTCTCTCTTTGCTCCTTGTATATGAACTGTAAATCCCAGTAACTACAACTCTCAGATGTCAAGGTCTTTTCCCCCCAAACTCCACTGGTGTTCACATTTGGGCATAAACTCCACCAGTGTTCACAGGTGGGCATATGGAGTATTGATGCCAATCTTGGTTCCAATCTATCATTGACTGCACAGTGCTCTCTGGATGTGGTTGAACTACAACTCCAGAAGTCAAGGTCAATATACTCACCAAACCCTTCCTTTTTTTCCTATGGGTCATGGGAGTTCTGTGTGCTAAGTTTGGTTCAAATCCATTGTTGGGGGAGTTAAGAGGAGTTGGGAGTCCCAAACTCCTGGAGGAAGTTGGCCCAGGCGTGCTGTAGGTCTTCCTCCTCCCTCTCCTTCTTCCCCTCATCTAGGCATGGAAGGCTTCCTCCTTGGCAGTATGGGAGGAAAGGACAGGAAGGAGGGAAGGGAGGGAGGGAGAGGAAGAAGTGAATGCACAGTGCATCTGTGGTGCAGGGGATCCTGGGAATTGTAGTTTCCCAGGTATTTTGGCTTTTTGGAGTGTTTTATTTTTATTGTTTGTGTGGTTTTTGAAGGCTAAACACACCTTGTGGTATTTCCGATGGGTCTGGGGAGTTCTCTGTGCTAATTTTGGTTCAAATCCATTGTTGGGGGAGTTCAGAGGAGTTGGAGTCCCAAACTCCTGGAGGGAAGGAGGGCCGAAGTTGGCCCAGGCGTGCTGTAGGTCTTCCTTCTCCTCCCTCTCCTTGGCAGTATGGGAGGGGAGGAAAGGACAGGAAGGAGGGAGGGAGGGGTAGAAGAGAACTCTGCTCACCCCTTTGTGTCTTCCTTCCTTCCCTCGTTGTGGTGCTCGGCGGCGGGGAGGGGGGGAGGAGGGAAGGGTGCCTGCCTGTCGTTCCTCCTCTCCTCTCTTCTCCCTCTCTTCCTCATTCTTCAGCTCTTTCCCTCTGTCCTCCCTTCCTTTCCTTTTCTGTATCACTCCTCCCTCCCTCCCCCCTGAGAGAGAGAGGGGGGGAGAGGGAAAGAGAGAGAGAGGCAGGCAGGTGAGGGCGGCATGGAGTCAGGGCGGTTTTGGCGGCCCAGGGGAGAGAGAGAGAGGCGAGGGTGCCCGACATGTGGCGGAGGCGAGTGGCAAGCAGGCCAGTGCCTTCCTTACTGCCTTGCCTTGCCTGAGGGGAGCCTGTCCGAGGCCTTCTCTCGCGGGGAGCCTGCTTCTCTGCCATTCGGAGCAGGAGCGAGGAAAGAGAGGCAGAGGGGGAAGGAGCCGAGGCACAGGGCGCACACAGCTCTTCAATGGCCGTTGAGAGAGGAAGCGGAGGGGAGGAAGCTTTGGGGAGGAGGAGGAGCAGTTGCAGAAGGAAGCGAGGAAGGCCGGCCTGGAACCCTTGCCCCCTCCACACTCTCCTCGTCGCTGCGGCTCAGCTCCTCCGCTCCCTCCCTCCTCAACTTCAAGCCTCTAGAGCATGCACAGAAGAGGCGGACGGTCCGATCACCGGGCCGCTGCGCTCTGGCTGCCATGTGCGAACGTTCGAAACGCGCTCTGGCAGCGAAGAGGCATGGATGCCAGGTACGTTGGCCGATTTTGGGGGCTTGTGTTTGGGGGTGTTGTGAGGTATGTAGGCTGGGTTTTTTTGGCGGAAAAGGTACCTTGTGGTATGTTGGCATGTGTTGCCGATTTTCGTGCTTCTCCGGCTTATAGTTTAGCTGTCTATTTGCCGGGTTGCACGACCATTCAAAAATATATAGAGAGATTACTTACTGATGTAAAGGGCTGGCTAGCTGGCTGTGGCTGGCTACCCTAGTGCCTTGTTTATGGTAATCAGACCAAAATGAAATGATTGGTTTTTAAGCAGTTTATGTTCTCTTGGCTTTGCAAAAGTTGCTTATTGCTTTGCTGCCTTCTTTAGAAACCTTTGTAGATTCAATCAGTTTCTTTTATATTTAGATGAAGACTTCTACAGACAGCTATAGGGGTCCTTCAGCCATTTTGCTAATGAGCAGCAGGGCAGTGTGGGAAATGTAGTTTAACAGCAGGACCTTTTGCAATTGGAGGCCTGGCCTTCCCAAACTACAACAATGGCTGTGCTTAGCTACAGCCACTTCATCCCTCCTTTGCATCGCCAGGGAGGGAAAGCATGACATTTTAAATGGTTTTAGGCTTTACTAAAGTTGCTTAATGGTTGTGAAAATTAAAATAACTTTGGGAGACATCCGAACATTATGGAATATTTCCAAGGGGAAAAAGCTAAGTGGTTCAAATTCGGATTTGCCCCTCCCACCTTTTCTGTTTGGTTCAAAACTGCTTTGAAAATCAAAAGTTGGAAGTTTTTTTTATGAGTTTCAGGCTCTTTCATACAAACCTATCCAACCCTACCATTTTCGGATGTTTGGTTTCTGAAACTGCCAGAATTCCCAGATTCTGTTTTGAAAAACAGTACCTTGCACACCCTACTAAATACCACTGGTCCTAAGGGTGTCAAACAGGATTATGGCCAGGTATAATTCACCATATCACTAAAGGAACACTTTGCTCACAAAGACTTGAGATCTGAGAAATTCATTTTTCCCTTCTCCACCTCAAAACACGCTTTTCTGAGAAACAAAAGAACTTGCCTTAATTTGAATACTGAGACATACCTTATTTCTTTAGGGCTGCTGGCACAGATGTATGCAAAGTTCACCCCATATCTTGCCTGCATTATGTGAGATGATATTTGACCGATTGCCCCCGTTTCACAGTTTATTTAGACTAATGACCACTCGTGTTAATGCTGTCTTGGAAATTCACTGCTACCTTTTTATTCTGCCTGGAGAAGCCTTTTTTTGAATCATATAATTTCAGTCCAATTAAAGATATTAACTTTCTCTGGCTTCAGTTCATAATTAATTTAATTGTACAGTGGCCTTGTGAAAGTGCAAAGAATTTTGCCCTGGAGTAATTGCTTTGTGTATTGCAGGATCCCTGTTTTGTGTTTCTTTTCCAGTAAAGTATTTGTATTATTGGATGAATTCTTATTATACTGTGTTATAAAATAATAACAAAGTAGTAAACAGATATTACAATTCAAATAAATCAAATAGGCCTATAGCTGTTCAATAAATGGAAATGAACAGCAATGAATTGCTATTTATTGGCAGTAAGTTCAAAGGCTTTTAAAAACGTAAGCAGGAACCATGGTGGGCAAAAATGAGCTGTGTTTCCAACTGGAAGATTTGGAATTTTCTTCCTCTTCCCTTACTTCCATGCCCCCTGGAATATATAGGAGAGCACCACTGGAACCAGCCCATAAATCAAATTCTTACTCGCTTAAAATATCCGAAAAGTGTCAATTCTGCAGGTAGGGACTGAATGAGATACTGCCTTGGAAGAAATAGCTGGGACCTCGGAACCCGTTGGGCACGGCAAATACGGATTGATACTCCTATGGATCGCTTTCAATCTTGGATGAACTCATGGGCGGAATCTATACATTTTTCTTTCTCTGTCAGTGAGGTTGCTGTCAATTTTTTGGATCTTAATATCTATATCCATGATAACAAATTACAGATGAGGTGCTTTCACAAACGCACTGACAAGAATGCCCTTCTACACTTTAACAGCTTTCACAGTCATCCTCTGAAAAGGAACCTGCCGTTCTCTCAATTACTCCGATTGAAACGCAATTCATCCAGTCCGCTTGACTACACGACTGAGGCTTGCTCTCTTCTCAACAAATTAAGGGTAAGGGGCTACCCTGACCACGTGCTTCAATCCGCATTTGCCCGTGCCCAACGGGTTCCGAGGTCCCAGCTGCTTAGTGATGCCCCACACAAAACCATCAAGGATCGCCTCGTTTGGCCTTTAACGCTGACTACCAACTCTTCACGCCTCAGGAAGGTCGTGTGCAGATATTGGCCCATGCTTAAGGATATTCCAGGATTATCCAAACCACCCATAATTGCACACAAGCGCACCCAAAACATATGAGACCTTGTGGTACATTCGGACATACAAGTCCCTCATCTCAAAAGCAATTTTACTCCTAAGACCCACCGGTGTGGTAATTGTGCACAGTGCGACTTCGTTTTTCCCGGGAAAGAGATTTATATTCCGGGTACGGGTCGAAATTTCACCTTTAGGGACTTTTTCACGTGCAAATCTGAATCCTGTGTCTATGGACTCCAGTACCCATGTGGCTTAGTTTACGTGGGCATGACTCGGTGGATGATGGGCACCCGAGTTTCGGAACATCGTTCTAGGATCCGGAATTTATCCGAAGATTCTCCTCTTTACTGTCATTTTAAGACCGCACAGCATGGCCCCAACAGCCTTCGCTTTTTCGGGATCGAAAAGGTTAAAGTTCCACCACATGCTGATGTTGATTACCATTTGCACCGCCGTGAAACCCGCTGGATTCTCTTTCTAAATTGCGAATTTCCCTCCGGGTTAAACGAGAAAGTCCGTATCAACGATCTGTTACGCTGATCAGCCCTCACACCTGTTGCGCTCTTCCCCTCCGCCTTACTTAAACTTCTTTCACTTTGTGCTGTGTGCTACACGCCCTGGACTCTGCCTTGGAGTGATTTCCTCTTGCTTGGTGAGTGTCCTCCCACCCGCTTTATCTGTTTATGACCGCTGCTGCTATTACGCTCTACTTTGGAATTAGCATTATAGCTATTATATGCCTTATCCTACGTTTTCCATAGATGTTTAACTGATTGTTAATTTGTTTGGATACTTATTGGTTGCATATTGGATACTTTGTGTCCTTTACAGTTGTATATACAGCTATGATTATTGTTATGCATACTGAGATGTACGTATGTGTTTCTGCCACAGGCAAGTCCAGCCATGACCATTATTATCCCTTGATGGAATTATTTTGGCCTTGAGAAAGACCGGTATTAGGTCGAAATGAGTGCTGGATCCTTACAACGGTTTCCTTGTCGGCCCTGCACATCAGCCTACTCCGTGGATTACAAATACACCCGTTTTGGGCGTTTTACTTTGGATTTCCATTTCTCCACTCAGCTGGCTTACTTCCGTCTTTGGTATTCCATTTGGAAATATATAATTTGGACATGGACTAACCCTGGGGTATTTACCCTCTAGGACACTTCATTGCTACTAGCACATTTGTGCACATTGTTTATTTAGTGACTATATATACATATATTTCAGCCCGGTGCGGCTTTTGAACATTATTTTCTTGCTCATAAACATTTTTGCATCATCATATTACGTGTGTATCCTCTTTTTGAACACGTTATTCTGCAACCACCCCGCTTTGTTGTTACTATGTTTTACCAAGAACCTGAAGTCCGGACAGGACTTTAGTCTCCATTACAATGAGAGGAAAATAGAGAGTAGATTATTGAATGGGATTGTGAAATTGTTGCCCTTGAATCCAGTTTCTGTAGCTGCCAAAGCCACCTGACAGTTCCTCAACGCCCTCCACCCTACAATATTCAGGTTACTCATTTTGCTCTGCTAAAAATGCATGAGAACTACACACAGAGAGAAGGTGTTTTAATGTCTCTTTTTTCCCATTGTATGTATTGTCTAGATCAGGGGTGCCCACACTTTTTCATCATGCGAGCTACTATATGAACAATCAAGTTGAAAAGATCACCTGTTGTGCATGTGAGCGTGTGCACGCACATGCGCGCGTACGCTCCTACTGCAGCCTTCCGTTTGCGCGGGGCTTCTTTCTTGCCTGCCCACGAACATGCCGCCGCGCGCACCCGGGAAGGGGATCCTCCTTGCTTGTGCGCGCTCTCTCTCTTAATGTCTTTGTTGCTTCCTCCTTCCTGCTGCAGGCTTTCGCGAAGCAGGAAGTCCCCATCCCATCCTGCTTCTTCTGTGCACAGCAGGCCCCTCCCACGCACGCAGCAGGAGGGCACCCGCCAGTGCTCCAGCCAGATATGGCATGGCAGGAGCGCGCCATCCGGCTGGTGAGGCCCAAAGATCACCTGAAAGAGGGCCGAAGATCACCTAGGTGCTCCCGATCACCATAATGAGCACCCCTGGTCTAGATGTTGCAAGAGGTGCTTGTGCCAGCCAGAAGCAGTATTAGAGCAATACCAAACAACAGTCTTAACTGCTGAGCCTCCAAGACTGTTCTAACTTTAAGACCCTTCTCTAGAATACTGTTTGTGCTGTTAAACTGGAACTGTATGACAAAAAGTCAGACGTATTCTTCTCTAGTTGACATGATCTATCATACCCACAAGTCTCAGAGTTCCTCGAGTGTGAGCAGGGAAGTGGTGTACCGAGTTATAATCATAGAATAATAGAATCTTTGAGTTGGAAGGGGCCACACTAGTTCAGACCCCTGTCATACTGAAATATGCAACTCCTGAAACACAACAATCTGACCTAGGTTTAAAGATCTTCAAAGATGGATAATCCATCATGCTATGAAACAATCTATTCCACTGGATTGTTGTGGGTTTTTTGAGCTACATGGCCATGTTCTAGAAGCATTCTCTCCTGACGTTTTACCTGCATCTATGGCAAGCATCCTCAGAGGTAGTGAGGTCTGTTGGAAACTAGGAAAATTGGGTTTATATATCTGTGGAATGTCCAGGGTGGGAGTAAGAACTCTTGTCTGTTGGAGCTAGGTGTGAATGTTTCAATTGGCCACTTTGATTAGCATTTGATGGCCTGGCAGGTTTTTTTGGGTGTGCCTTGTTATCCATATTGAAATCCATAAGCATGTGGACAATTTTAACAGAAAGGAGGAAACCATGAAAATGAACAAAATCTGGCTACCAGTATTTAAAAAACCTCTAAAATTATAACAGGAAAACAACACTCAAACACAGGTAGACTCCATGGATGAAACAATCAGGGGCAGCTAATCACCTCTCAACAAAAGGCACTAACAAGCCACACCTAAAAACTACCAGGCCATCAAATGCTAATCAAGGTGGCCAATTGAAACATTTACTCTTTCCTCCAACAGACAAGAGTTCTTTCTCCCACCCTGGACATTCCACAGATATATAAACCCAATTTTCCTAGTTTCCAACAGACCTCACAACCTCTGAGGAAGCTTGCCATAGATGCAGGTGAAATGTCAGGAGAGAATGCTTCTAGAACATGCCTTATAGCCTGAAAAACCTACAACAATCTAGTGGTTTTAGCCATGAAAGCCTTTGACAATCTATTTCACTTTGAACAGACTAACAATAAAAAATATGGGATTCTTCTTGATGGAATTTCTTTTCTGGTAATTTGATTGCTTTGTGTTTGAGTTACTGTAAGCAAGAGAAAACAAACTTCCTCTATCTTCTACATGACATCCCTTCAGATATTTAAAAAGAGCTATTGCCATAAGAGAATGAGATCAAATGCTCCTTCTGGTAGGATTAGCAAACCCCTGAGTAAGTAATACAGAATTTTAAATGGACACAACCATATTTTATGCAATAGAGGCCGAGGAACTGAAAGCAACAAGTATTGTAACATCTAAATGTGTACTTCACAACTTTCTTACAAATATTTTAGATTTCCCTCCCTTATTTTGAAAAAAATGTTGAGAATTTTCTTCCATCATATTGTTATCAGATTTACAAAAACAAACTGCAATTAATTTTCAGTGTAGTGTGCATAGCCTTTTAGATTTTTAACACACTGACAATGGCTGTTGCAGGAATTGAAATCTGTTTCAACAATGTACATTCAATAAAAACAAACACCTATAAAATATTAAATGCATTCTATGATAGGGCAAGAACAGTTAAGCCACCTGGCTATCTTTTCTATAGAACATAAATCTGCAAGAGAAATGAACCTTAGTAGTTTAATTCATTTTAGATTTTGCATTAAAATCACTGGGAGATAAACATGAAACTTTAAAGTTCATTAGCCTTGTGTTTGAAGCTCCATTGGTCCTAACTTGAGATAGATAGGAAGGCATGGAAACAAACTGGAAAATGGGGGGAAAACAGTTTTTCTTTGTTTTTTTCCAAGACATTTTTTGTGAATAACTTGAAAAGTATGTAGAATGTGTTCTCTTCCAACGATAAATAATATATCTATGGCATGGTATTCAAACTGTATATCATGAAGACCTTAATGAAAGATTTCTGAGACTTTTTGTTTCTACACACTATTTTTCAATATTCTGGAAAAAATGGCTGTTTTTTCCCCAATTTCCCCCCCCCCCCAACCCTTCCCATTTATAGTCCTAACAAAGAAAAATGAACCATTTTCTGGATATACCCTTTAATAATAACCAAAAAGTTGCAGTACAAAACAATTAACATATCTGTTACACTCTCTAGCGGAATATTATTACATAAATGTAATAAAGCATGTTTTCCAGGTGTTTAATAGTACATTCAGAATAATTGGAGGGACTATGAACCGGCCTTCTGTTTTAAAGTCTGAGCACCCTTGTTCTATAGTATCCTATGACCTTTGCCTCTACTTTAATTACAAGGATAATAGGATTTGTCCTATCAACTGTGCATGAACCATCATACTATTTTCTTCATCATGTGCTGATTGTTAGCTAATAAATAAATAAACTCAATACGTATGTTTTCTTCCTTGCGTAAGCTCCATCCCAGATCTATAGATCCACGTATCCCTTAGGGTCTCGGATTCAACTTGCACTGAGGCAACTCCCCATTAAAGTTGCTCATAATCTCTGAACTATCATGTGCCACAAAAAGAAAGTTGGAGCAAGCAAGAAATCTCTGACTAGAGATTGTCCCCTTCCTGCTAATAAAGATTCTAGACATTGTAGACTTTGATAAGAAAGCATGACAGAATATATTGCTCCACAGTGATGAAGCAGCAGGTTTTGACCCCCTCCCTTTGACAATATGGCTTTGTGTGTGTGTGTGTGTGTGTGTGTATACACTGTGTGTGTGTGTGTGTGTGTTTTTATATATATATATATATATATATATATATATGCTGGCCATAGAGCCACTTTATTAATCAAACATAACATATCAGTTTCTGATAAGTCAGATCACGTAAATTTTGAGTTGGAAATTCCCTTGACTGTAGGAAGTGGCTTTATTCCCTCAGTGGGAAATAGTCTTCCCCCTGAGTTAGTTTTAGCTAGCTGCCAGAAGGGTAGTAGGAGGTGTACATGTGGGTTCTATCAACAGCAAAATGTTCTATGATTTTGAAACAAATTACTTACTAAGCTCATTAGTAATACTTTGGGGGCTGGAAGATGTGTCCTATGTTCTCGACTGTGCGTAATAAATTCTGTGTTAAGCAGAGGGGGAAATTATAAAGGAGGAATTTGCTTGTCTTTGATGTAAATGCTAATTTTTACACTCTGTCCATCCACAAATTCCCTTGGACATTAGTTTTGGATCTGTTATATAAGAGGAGATCCCTATAATGCAATAGACAATTGGATGTACCCCCTACATAAAATCTGAACTTCAACTACTATAACAAGGTGGTCATTGTAGAGCTCCAGAGAGCAAAGCTATTCCAATAGGAGCTATTCCAATTCTGAGCTACCTAGAGAATATGTGCTTTGTTATGTTCTTGGTTCCACCTGATTAACTAGCAGTAAACTATAGCACTGGGGCACTGATTCTATGAATTTGATTATGGGGCACCACATGGTTCCACCTAGTCTTGACATTTATGCAGCTGATGGAGAGATTTTTGTGAAGCATGCTGCTGCTATTTTTCCTTCCCATCAAATTGAAGCCTCTGAATCAGTGTTCTGATGTTAATAGTGCTTGGACAAGGACGAAAAATGCAATCCTGCCAATACAATATTGTCAGGCATCCATGGTAATTCTAAGTAATATTTTTCCACTGCATCTCATCCTGAAATAAAATGTTCTGGCTATCATCTCTTTTTCATTCTTTATTGCCATGGGCTTCTGGCATCTATGGACAATGGTCCTGTCTAGTGTATCACTAAATAATATCTGTCAGTTCCTTAGAGATTCCTGGATTCAACATATGATCTCAGACTGGGCAGTAGGTCCTCCTAGACAAAAGAGGAAGAGGCGGAAGTTCTTAAAAGTTTATTGGGCTCTGACATAAAATTATATCTTTTAAAATTCTTCACCAGAATACTACTATCTTCTTTGTTTATTCATTGTTTCTGACTTGTAGCACAATCCTAAGTGTGATGGCCAAGGACCAGCTCAACCAATGTTAAGTCAGCTAGCAGTTTCAGTACTGGAATATGAGTCTGGAGACCAATGTTTAAATCCTTGCTTGCTCATGAAAATGAATTGTGTGACCCTGAGCAGATCATATGTTCTCAGTCCCATATTCACCAATGGATTAGCTACAGAGAGAACATGAAAAAAACTCATTTCCTATCAGATTTTTGACAAGATATTAATTATCATATTGGAAATACTTCTCTTGGGCCTTTTCTCTATGTGATACAAAGTTTCATGGTGCTTATAACAAGGCTTTGCCAGTGGCAATTGCCCAGCTTTGGTGCTAGAAACTCAGAGAGAATATGCTCCCAAGATAGTGGGTGATGCTGTGCATGAGGAGGCTGTTTGATGGTCTCTAGGTTATAGGCCTGGTTTAGAACCCAAAAATCGTGATTCTAAAATCAAATGGGGGGGGGGATTTTTTTTATTAGTAATAGAAAGACTTACAAAAAAATTTCCAAAAAGTTCTAAAATGTAACATAATTACTAATGAAATTCTAAATTGGTTCTAAAGTCTGAAAAGCAGGGAAACAGGACTGACACTGTTTTAAGCACAGGCAAATCAAGGGGCAACATTTCCCTTGGTTTCCTTGCAGGGAGATATAAAGCATTAATATATTATTATTATTATTAGTATTAGTATTATTAAATAAAATAGTCAAGGCTTGCTTCTCCAGAGCATTTATTAGAATTAAATATTAAATTCTAATAGTAAGAATGTAGTAAGGGTGATAGTGACCTGGAGGGTATGAGGAACGTGCTCTTGGTAAACTAGAACAGGGCTGTCCAACTGGCCTGGGTCGGGTTATATCTTAGCGGGGAAAGGGCTGCCGTGCGGGCGGCCCCTTTCCTGCTAAGATATAACCCGACCCAGGCTTGGGTCAGCTTATATCTTAGCGGGGAAAGGGCTGCCATGCGGGCGGCCCCTTTCCTGCGAAGATATAACCCGACCCAGGCTTGGGTCGGCTTATATCTTAGCGGGGAAAGGGCTGCCGTGCGGGCGGCCCCTTTCCTGCTAAGATATAACCCGACCCAGGCTTGGGTCAGCTTATATCTTAGCGGGGAAAGGGCTGCCGTGCGGGCGGCCCCTTTCCTGCTAAGATATAACCCGACCCAGGCTTGGGTCAGCTTATATCTTAGCGGGGAAAGGGCTGCCGTGCGGGCGGCCCCTTTCCTGCGAAGATATAACCCGACCCAGGCTTGGGTCGGCTTAAATCTTAGCGCGGAAAGGGCTGCCGTGCGGGTGGCCCCTTCCCGCTAAAAATAACCCGACCCAGGCCTGGGAAACAGGAGGAAACTCGGCCCGGGCTGCTTCCAAAGCGCGCTTTGGAAGCAGCTCGAGGCTGATTCGGAGGAATTTCCTCCTGTTTCCCAGGCTGTCTCTCAGAGCGGAGGGAGAGCCTGGAGAACAGGAGGAAATTCCTCCGATTGGGAACTCGCAGGGGTTAAGGGAGGCATCGATGCCACCCTTTGCTCCTGTGAGGTCCCAATCAACCCGTGTTCCCCTTAATACGGGTTGGATTCTGACCTGGCAGGGGAAGGGTGGCATCGATGTCTCCCTTCCCCCCTGCCAGTTCAGAATCCAACCCGAATTAAGGGGAACACGGGTTGGATTGGGACCTCGCAGGAGCAAAGGGTGGCATCGATGCCTCCCTTAACCCCCTGTGAGTTCCCAATCGGAGGAATTCTCCTGTTCTCCAGGCTCTCCCTCCGCTTCTGAGAGACAGCCTGGGAAACAGGAGGAAATTCCTCCGATCAAGGCGAGCTGCTTCCAAAGCGCGCTTGGAAGCAGCCCGGGCCGAAGCCCCTGTTTCCCAGGCCTGGGTCGGGTTATTTCTTAGCGGGAAGGGGCCACCCGCACAGCAGCCTTTCCCCGCTAAGATATAAGCCGACCCAAGCCTGGGTCGGGTTATATCTTAGCAGGAAAGGGGCCGCCCGCACGGCAGCCCTTTCCCCCGCTAAGATATAAGCTGACCCAAGCCTGGGTCGGGTTATATCTTAGCAGGAAAGGGGCCGCCCGCACGGCAGCCCTTTCCCCGCTAAGATATAAGCCGACCCAAGCCTGGGTCAGGTTATATCTTAGCGGGGAAGGGGCCGCCCGCACGGGCAGCCCTTTCCCCGCTAAGATATGTCGACCCAAGCCTGGGTCGGGTTATTTCTTAGCGGGAAAGGGGCCACCCGCACGGCAGCCCTTTCCAGGCTCCTTTCCCTGCAGTTTAAAGCGCTTTTTTCCTGAATCCTCCAGCCGCCCTAGGACTTCCGGTTTCGATCTCTCTATGGTTCTGGCTGGTTTTTCTCTTCCTGGAGGCAAGGCCTTTCAGTTAAAGTAGGCCTCGAGCATGGAAAGGCCCCATCTGACTGTGAGTAATGTCTGGGATTTTGGATTTTGGAGGGGGTAGTAGGGAGCCTTCCGAAATATTTAGAATTCTAACGAAATTTTGGGCCCAGGGGGTTCGAAAAAGAAAGTCCACTTCCGGGATTGGCCTTGTGATCGGTAAAAGCTCAAAAGTCCCATTACATACGAATCACTTACGACTTCTTTTAATTTCCGTTACTTTTTTCTCATGCCTACTAGGTTATTTAGGGCTAGCTTTCACCTCTCTTCCCAAACTGGAATATCTCTTTCCTTAAAACACATCCTCCTGTAAACCACTCTCAGTGTAAGTCTAGTTGATCATTTTGTGGCTGGATAGGGATTTTCTTGATTTTGCATAGATTTTTTTACAGTTACCCCTAAATGTACCTTTGTAGCATGGATAATTGGTTAAGGGTGGAGTTGATAAATAGGTTGTCTCCAACAGATATTGGGAGGAGGGTATAAAATTTTGAGGTATTTTTATTTATTTATTTATTTATTTATTTATTTATTTATAACCCGCCCTTTTCTACCCCTGAAGGGGGATTCAGGGCGGCTGACAAAAGGCAACAATTTGATGCTGTATACATAAGTACAAAACTACAACACATCAAATACAACAGATTAAAATCAATTAAATATCAGAACAACTACATAATCCCCGTTTCACATTCATAAGCTGTCCAAGCCAATCCGCAGTCCGCCTCCACAACATTGTCATTACTCAATTGTCCGTCCAGTGCTCCACATCAACCAAACGCCCAGTCCCAAAGCCATGTTTTTAGTTTTTTTTCTAAAGGAAAAGAGGGAAGAAGTTGATCTTATTTCGCCTGGGAGCAAGTTCCACAGGCGAGGGATCACTACTGAGAAGGCCCTGTCGCTAGTCCCCACCAAACGTATTTGCGACAAAGGTGGGATCGAGAGCAGGGCCTCCCCAGAAGATCGTACACTTTGTCATCCCTTTGTGGTGAAGGGTGGGGCTCTGGAATGGCCTCTTCAGGTTCTGGGACAAGGTGGTAGTGAAGGAGGCTGCTCTTGGGCCTAACCTGGGGCTTTCCTCTTTCTTATAAAGTCCTGGGACTTGGGAGGGAGTGTCATGGACTGACCTTCCAGTAAATTACCAGCTAGAGTAAGCAACCCTTAGTTTTTGATTGCTCTCGGGGTTAGATGTTTCACACAAGGTTTCGACTGAGGAAGTGGTCATGGGTTGACACCTGGCCGCAGCTAGATCCAAATCATTATTAATTTCTGGAATAATTGGCAAAATTAAACATTAGTCAACATCCTAGGAGATTATGATATCTGTTGGTGTCATTTGTACTTTTGATACTCCTTGTTTTCTATTGTGTTTTAGTCATTCTTGTTGCCAGGTCTGGATAGATTTTAACATATCCTGTATCACATTTAGGTGGAGAGACAATTAAGTAAAGTATTTCCCACTCAAATGAGTCAACAAACAAAATTTATCCAGAAAAAGTCTACCCAGGAATGTCCATATTGGAATATGAGTATTTTGTGGCTGAGTCATGAACACTAATGGAAATATGATGGCCTATTCCCATTAAATGATTCATTTAACATCATATATGTGCCCTAAAGAGCAGATAGCTTATTTTTTATTTCATGAACATTTTTAATATATGCACATGCGTGCATACACATACATGTGCGCGCGCGCACACACACACACATATTTGTGCTGTGAAAAGATATACTTATACATTTTATGGTTATAACAAATGGTGGAGGTTGCAACCAAGTCCTCCTTTTTCTTTGTTTAAGAATTTGCATATATTAACTAGAAAGCACTTACTGTCTGGTTTCAGAGACCATGGTTTATGACAGTTATTGACTTATTCCATGAACTGTCATGCTGAGTTGAATGGGACTAGTCTCATAGTAAGACAGCATTCATGATGCATATGGATAGGCTGATTTGGATCCAGAGAGATTACATTCTTAATTGGGCGCAATAGTCAGGGGTATTACCTACCTTCTGCAAAGTACAGATTGCATGGAATTTACACAGAATTATTCTTTAATCCCAAGTAAATTGTCAATTAATTGCACAGGAACATCCGGCACGACAGCTACTGTTTAATTATGGAGCAGGGGCATCTGTGTACAGCACTACAATGCAATCTCACATTTTCATTGAAGTTTAGTGATACGCAGTTGGATGGGTTTTCCAGAATCGCCTTTCATCATTTTCAACATAGCTTTACAGCCTGACAGCTTCATGACACCAAGGGGACTCAAGAATAAAATATCAGAAAGGATTTTCTCTCCCCGGTAATCAGCATTTTCAGTTTATTGAATGCCAAACACAAGCCTACACATAAGGGATTAGGATATTACTTCCTACAACCAAATCCATAACCCCACTGAATCAAAATATTTGATTTTCAGACAGAGGGAACAATGACAGCCCTGAGCAAAGTCTGGTCCTCCAAATGGTTTAGAACTGCAGTTCCAGGTTCTTCAGAATTGGCTTTCCTGGCTAGAGCTGTCATCCAATAATATCTGGAGAGTTGTGTGATTCCCTTATGTCCTCACTAGAGAAACTGATGCCTATGAACAAAGTGGTTACAGCAAAGGCTTAATATGCTTAATCATTCAAAGTGACCAATAAAGCTCTGTATCGGCGACTCTTAGAATCATAGAATCATAGAGTTGGAAGAGACCTTGTGGGACATCCAGTCCAACCCTCTGCCAAGAAGCAGGAAAATCACATTGGCTTTTTCCATCAGCTTGTCTACACTGGCCTGCTACCCAGGTTTCAACCAGTGGTTGCTCATTGACTTTCACACAATGTCCAGTTATTTACGTAGAGTAAAAATAGTTAAGCCAGTTTTACCCAACATTAAGGCTGGATCTACACTGCCATATGAATGATGTATTGATCTTTTGAGGGGGAACTCCTCCCCTTTTGAAAGCTGTGTTGCATCATTTAGAGGTACAACAAAGCAAAGGACCCCGCTCCGGCTCAGTAAGGAGAGTATTTTTTACTGTTTTCTAGACATGAAAATAGGAGAGGGAAGTGAGGGTGGTACTGCCATACCTCCTTTGTGGGATGCTAGAGCCCAAGAAGGTGGGATTGTGCATGGTGATCCCAGGATCAGTTTCCATAAGCCCTGCATCTCCAAAGATCCAGAACTTACTGAAACTGGATGCCACATGATAATGTGGCCCCTACACCACATTATAGTGCAGTGTAGATGGGGCCCAGTTTCCCTGAAACTGTGCCCTAAGCAAGGTGTTATCTACTGCCCTTAGACATTAAAGTCACCTCAGAACATTTACTGGTACCAGGAATTATTTTCCTGAGGTTCAACAGGCCTGATCTGCAAATTCCACACTGTTGATTTCCGCACAGTATGGATTTATACCTTCTCAGTGTTTTTGAATACTGTGGAGCAACTTAAAAATATTAGACAGCTCTGAGCTAGGTACAGTGCTGAGTAGGACAAAAGAGTGGAAGGAGCCTAGCTATAAGACTAGGCTTGGCATCTGGGGCACCTTGGTAGTTGTCTAATCTTATAAGTAGGCCTTCCATGAATGAAAGTTTGCCATACTTATAAATAAATAATACTTGCAGATCAACCTTAATTCAACACTAACAGTGGAATGGATCCCCCCCCCCCGCACACACACAACCCAAAGACAACAAGCCATTATAGAAGCTCAGTGCTGGTGGTTACATGGCACATGGCACTCCCCTTTAGACATTTGGCTACTTGCTTCTTGAGACAAATGATATACTCTTTCTAATCGTAGGGATGACCATAGTTGACTCCAGCTATATGTGATGAAAAGAAATGTGTACAGTGTGATTACATCAGAGGATGCTCTACCTAGGCCTACCCACTTTGAATATGTACTATACTAGTTAGGTTATATATGAAACCTAGCCCTGAAATCTACCTTCAGTGCAGACAATTTCATTTGAGAGAGTTTCCCAGACATCTTGAAGTCAGCCTTATTCAACTTTTTTTATCCTGGAAGAACACTTGAAATCATAGCCAGGCTTTAGAAAGGTCCTGCATAAAAATTATGATATTGACAGTTAAGAAACATTTTGATGGTAAGAGCTGTCTGACAGTGGAATATGCTGCCAGGGTGTGGTGGAGTCTTCTTCTCAGAGAAGGAGAGTCCCTTTGGGGGAGATAGGATGGTATATAAAGAAATTATTATTATTATACTCTGGGTTCTCTGCAGATCATATTATTATTATTATTATTCTCTTGAGGATTTTAAACAGAGGTGAATTGCCATCTGCAAGGAGTGCTTTGATTGTGTGTGTTCCTGGATGGCAGGGGTTTGGGCTGGATGGCCCTTGTAGTCTCTTCCAACTCAATGATTCTATAAAAAGCTTATTTCTAATTTTTGCAATCACAATAGAGACATTGTGATTGCAAAAAAACCCCTCTGGCTGTCTTGCACAGCTCTAGGGCTTCAGGGAATGCAAATTGAAAAGCCCTTAACATATTGGTGTGGTTAGAAAGCAAACAAAAGTGTGTCATTTGCAAAAAATAAAGAAATCAAATCCCCCAAGAATAATGCTGTGAAATGGAACCACCAAATTCTTTTTTTTTTAATTCATCAAAGCCTAGCAGTTGATTGTCCTTAAGCACGATGAAACCTCTTGACCTCTATATGGACTTTTGTGAACTGGAGCCTGTTTTCAGTCCTGTGAAGTGTACGATCGACAGCACTGCTTAGAAAGAAACAAACAAATGGGGGAAGGGGAATGATCCGGAATGCAATCGAAAAAAAATCCCCTTCTACTTTAACCACTTATATTTGATGAGGGGGAACTAATGCAGGGCTCTGCACAGACACTGCACACTAAACAATCCTCCTGCACACAATTGACTGGGTTTTCTCTTCAGAGTTAAAGCAGAAGAGGATGTCAGGAGCTATAACATTCTTCCTTATGATTTTGGCCTTGTTAAAGTTGCCACCTGATTTCTCAGGACTCTGTCAGAGTGAAAAGTCACAGTGATCTCAATTTATTAGAAGGCCAGCAAGGGCGTACTAAAGGCACCTTTGAATGGCTCTGCTTTCATAGCACTTTCTGACTTCTAATAAAACACGTTGCCCCCATGCCGAGTTGGCACAGCACTTAACCATTGCTAAGTGCAAACTTGTAGAAATGATGTGGATTGGGGAGGGGCAGAGGACGAAAGACATCCTTCGTTTTCAATCTATCTACAGCTCAAACAATGGCCTCATCTATTCAGGCAGCTGTGCTGTGTGCGCACAGCCTTTGCCACATGCTTTGGGTGGTGCCAAGGATGTAAAGCTGACCGTATGCCTGGTGAGTGTGGCAGTTTGCTACTGACACACAGTGGTCTGGGGTTGCCAAGAATGCTTCTTTTGTCAGAGACGGCCAAAGAATACTGAAAAATACAGTTTCATTTGGTGAGACAAGAGGCAGGCTCAGCTAAACAATAAAATAAAGAAAGAAATCTGCAACATTTTTTAAGCCCCCCTCCTCTCTCTCTTTACAGTACACTGTATTGTAACAGTACTCTCGCCAATTTGCCAAGGCATGCCAATAATTTATAGTGCATTACCTCATGTGGCTGTCACGCCATGAGGGACTGTATTACAGTAGTGCCGCATGTACATTTACAAATGGAATGCCAAAAGGCTGGCCTAAATGATGAAGCACTTATGCCTCACCAGATTCTAAAAGGCACCCGAGTCAGGGGTTTCTAGCAAGGCCCTGAAACAGGTCAGCCCGATCAATCTTTCCTTAAATGCTTGGCTTCAGAGTGACACAGACCACAAATAAAGTCTGTTGCTTACTATAATAGCATTCATTGTGGGGAAATCTAAAATGAAAAGAACACAAACTCTACAGGAGACTACACTATTTATTTATATCCAACTATTTATAGCCTTAACATTTTGCAGCTGATAACAGCAGATGAAAACATAGATAGCAAGCCTCTTCATGATTCATCTAAAATTCAATTAAATCTAGACGGAAGCATTTTTTTCAGGGGCGGGACACTGTAAAAAAAGATTTTCTCATTGCTTAAGAAAAACTCTGATGCATGTACTCCATCTGGGAAGGTGAAAGGATTCTCAGTAAATTCAATTTGCCCTTGATATTTTCAAACATATAAATGGAATAAAAACATTGATGCCTCCCCCAGGTTTGTAACGTTTTTTCAAAAAGCTGCTAGGCAATTCGGTAGAACTGCAGTTAAAGGAAAACCCAAGGGGAAACATGGCATGTCACTAGCAAGCTAAGGGGCTAAATTATGGTTTCCTGTAGCACAGAGGTTATCTGGAAGACCTTCCAAATTTCATCAGAAATGTGCACGGAGAAATGAAATGCTGTACATAAGCCATTGTTCCCAGAGCAAAGAGTGGTAGAAAAGACAGGCAATCAGATGCCATTTTTGAGGAAGGAGCACCTTTGTAAGAAAATGAACTTTGAGAGGGAGACATTTCACTCTCTTGAGAAATTATCTCTGCTGACATTTTCTCTGATGTTCAATTGTCAAAGATCAGAAAACTGTCCCTTTGGTCCTGCACTGACAGCTGCACATGTTGTGTGATGGTTAGATGAGGCTCTACTCTTCAGTCTTGGCATCCATCTTTACCCAAACATACATCTAGGAACCTACTTTGATTTGATTGTATTAAATTAATTGCACTGTACAGTAGGGTTTTCAAAAACCATCTTCGGCTGGTCTGGCTGGCTGGTTCAGATGCCCATAAAGGCATAGGTTGCACTGCCATTTTTTTTCTAGCTACAACAGAATAGTGGCTGCAAAAAAACCCCCAAACAAACAAAGCCAAAAAAATATAAATGACTGCTTTTGTTTTCTTTTGGCTACATGTGGGGTGTGGGGATGGAGCAACTAGAAGGGAAAGGATCTCAGAAAGGGTGTTATCTTAAGCCCTTGCCTTAAATCCAGGTCTCCTTGAAAGCCAGAAGTGAAAGGATCCTAGGAAGTGGGGGAGTTCTTAAGCCTTTGCCTTAAATCCAGATCTTCTTGAAAGGAAAAAAGAAAAGATCCTAGGAAGGGTTTTTATCTTAAACCCTCGCCTTAAATCCAGGTATCTTTGAAAGACAGAAGGAAAAGGATCCCACAAAGGGTGACATCTTAAGCTTTTGCCTTAAATCCAGTTCTCCTTGAAAGACAGAAGGGAAAGTATTGAAGAAACAGTGGTATCTTAACTCTGATGCTCTAAATCTAGGGCTTAATGAAGGCTATAAGGACAATAATTCCAGAAAGAGTGGTATCTTTACCCTGCTGTTTTTAATCCAGTTCTTAATGAAGGATATAAGAACAAATGATGCCTAGGAAGGGGAGCCTGGGAAGTCCCACCACCACCACCATTGCTGAAAGAGATTCACACCCGAATCACACAACCCTAGTATTCACATTGTAGTAGTGTTGCTGCTAATAGCCAGCATAGTGATGAGGCCTGAGTGTTGAATTATGACTCTGAAGACCAGAACTTGAATTAATGCTCAGCTATGGAAGCCAATTGGGTGAACTTGGGAAAAGTTACACTCTCTCGGAAGACAAAGGCAACCTTTCTGTGAACAAATCTTGCCAAGAATCCCCAGTAATATCTTTGCCAATGGGTATACAAAAGTTGGTAACAACTTGAGAGAATACAGTCAAGTGTTGCAACTCCTATTAGGTCAACAATGGTTCTCAGTCCACTGGGTATAGAGATGTCTAGAGCTAAAGTATTACTCACAACCAAAATATAATGGCTTTCTATATTCTTATCACTTAGCCAACATTTTGAGTCTTGCATTGTTGCCCTACCTTGGGAAGACTATAAAAAGTGCAGATATGTCATTGTAGGCTTATACCGCTTGGCCAGCTTGCCCTGCAAGTCATGAACAATCATTTTTATTTCTTCTACAAAGCCAGGGTTACAATACTACATCACTCAGCTTCCAGACATGACATCTGGAAATAAATAAATAATTGTGATTTCAAATTCTGCACTGGAGGCTTTGAGAGCAAGTAAAGCCAAGGCTTCATCATGTTATGTGCAATTGAGTGTTTTACATAGAATTGTTTATGTAATGGTTTTTAAACTTCTCTATTAAATAGATTTTAGCTGTACTTTGTTTTAATTTGGGAGAAAGGGAGGATATAAACAAAACAAATCAGTCCAGACAGCAGACTCCCACAGCAATGCTAGCATTAAACGGGATGTGAAACTAGAAATAGTCTTTTAACATGGAACCAACTAGAATAGGAAGTGTGGCCATGTTGTTATTTTTAGTGCTTTTGTACACAATGATTTTTGCTTTGTTCTTTATGCTAGTAGCAAGTGACATGGGGGCTTACACACACATTGACTATGTGGTTTGCAAAGAACAACCAGAAATAAACACAGACAAGAGGTAATAAGAACTTCCCTAAAAGTATATTGTTTGCAATTCTCCTAGTTCAATTGATCAGATTTCTTATTAACTGCTCAGGTTAGTGTATATTTCTTTACCCATTTCCAAAAATATTCCTTAATATTTTCTTTGGATTTCCCCCCTATGTCCCATTAATGAGGTGTTCATTTATACAATGTATAACTCTAAGTTGTATGCTATTTTTAAAAAAAGAAAGAAGAACATGTGTTCTCCGAAGGTAGAAGTTCAAACACAACCATTTCTCTACACCTGGAGGCTTTATGCTTCCCTGCTACAACCAATAATACCGCCGTGGCCGGATCAGTGATAGTAAATCTGCTGTAGTTTTAGTTTAAATTTTAAAGAAGGTATTGAAGGCCCAGAATCTATTTTAACTTTTGGGTTCAGCTCCCAAGATATTCCCTTTAAAGATCAGATTGAAGCCCAAAGCACATTCATCACCCCATTGACATTCAAGGAGCCAGCCAGCACTGGTGCGTCCCTTAGCATTATTCCTGTAATGGAGTACCTATGTTTACAAATAAATGTCAACAAGATGCAGCAATTAATTAGATGGCAGCGGCTACCACGCAATGCATCTCTTTCCCTGAGTGCAGGGCACATGGTTATTATTTTTGTTCTTCGGGGATAGATTGAAAACACCGAATAGCATTTAATTATCTTGTGATCCCAGGTGGTCTTCTCTTCACCATGCTTGTTAGCCCCAGAATACTCAAGAGCTGCTAAGCAGAAAGCTGCCTTTCAGATCCTTGATGCACATTGCAAATACATAGAATGCCTTTTATGGCAAGGGGAGATAAGCATCCTCATATATCTTTCCTCATGTTTGCCACTTCGCTTTGAAGGTTAGGCTCTTGCTTTAATGGCAGCCAATGACAGAATAATTTGTCCAGCTCACTCACATCCTCAGATGTCTCAGAAATTCTAATGAGGGGAAAAATCTTGGTGGCTTCAGTCCTTTGAAAGCCACAAAACAGTGGGCCCATCTGCTATTTTTCCAGAAGTTATCAACCTCATTGTGTTCTACTTTGCTAAATCCCAGACCCAGGAACAGGTTCCACTACAAGATGAGCCTTTCATTCTAAATTTTGCCCCACCTTCTAACATATGAGTATCATCAACATCTTGGTTCTTGACAATAAGTACTGCCATGCTATCATCCTACAAAACCTCGCTTCTCACAGGAGACAATACAAACACTAGGAAGGGGAAACAACAAAATATAACCCTTTGCTCACTTGTGACAATGTGAGATCTAATACTACTAACTTAATCTAATTTTAGTCTGCGCAGAAAACCCTTCTGTGGACTGTAATTTAGTATTTAATAGTGGATTTGTAAAGATTAGAGAAGGAATCCAATTCACTTGGGAGCTGTTACTGCCTGAACTGGAGATGTGCTGAATATTTCATTTTCTGTCCATTTGATTAGAAATGTAAATCTTCTCACATTTCAGGAAATCAGTTGCTTCGCAAGCTACACAAGTTGTCAGTTTATGGCCTCAATCTCTGTTTGCTATCTTCAAGGGAAGGAGTAGTAAAAATGAAATTAAGGCAAACAGATTAAATGCCAACTTTCTATGATGGTTCGTCTTGTAATTACCACATCTGCTGCTGCAAAGCTGCTACAAATAAATAAATAAATAAATAAATAAATAAATAAATAAAAAGACCCTGGAAGCCTGCCATGCTCTATACAATTCACACAATGGAAAGGAGTAGGACAGTAAAGGACAATTGATAGAATGTTTTAATTATTTTTTTTGAAGAGAAGCTTAACCTTGTATCTCACTAACTCTTGTTCTTTGCCTCTTTTGTTGCTGTGTCTGTTCTGTTCAGATTTTCATTCGAAGCTCATGATTTGTCTCTTTGCTAGATGTTGTCCATAGCACATGGGAGCAAATTTGTCATTTGTATAAAGAAAGGGAGGGGGGAAATGAAGGTAATAGAAATGGTCTGGAGCACGCAAGTCTCCCTCTCTCTGTGTGTTTGTGTGTGCATGTGCACACACTCATACACTTAAGCAGCAAGAGAAAAACAACCCCAAAGGCCTTGGCCTCAGAGGGAGCATCTGTTAGTGTCACTAATGCACTCATGTCCTTTCATTTATTCCCACCCCCTTTAAACTGTTATAAGGTTATCTATCATAGTGTACTCCCTTTAGACCTTAAGGCTATCACACCAATCTACTATTTAACTAAAGTTGCACACCCTCATAACCCCGCCTTCCTACATTCTGTGCTTTCTTAATTTTTCTTCTTATTTATATTTTTAGTGCCATTGTACAATTTCAGCATTAAAAGGAAGGCTAAGATATGTATAAAACAAAAAGGGAACAGCCAGGTTAGAAATAGTGAGCAGGAAGGGGATAGGGGGACAATGCTACCCTTTATTGTCAAGGAAAGAGAAGGATCCATCGCACTAAGATAAGTGATGGGAACGTTGTGGAATTTTTTAACCCATCAATAGGAAGTGACAAGAGACTCATAAACAGGGGAGGAGGGGAAGGTGCACACAACATTGTGCAATGCCAGTTTGCCTACTTCATGTGATGAAGTCCTTAGAGCCATAGCTCTCGGTGTATTAATTCATGTTTCCTCATTTCCTTCTGGTGTTACTACAACAACAAAGGATTTTTTAAAGACAATCACTAACCTTATTTCTCTGACATTCCTCATCATTAAAGACATTGTCTCTGGAGAAACAAGAAAATGGGTGGAACCAGAGCTATCTTAGTGACGACGGAGAGCGAGGTGCAGGTGTGAAGGTGTATGTCTAGTATTTTTCTGAAGAAGAATAACAGGAGAGGGAAGGTTTGGAGTTCTCCCTGTAAAATATCCTCCCCAAGAAGAGGATGACAAATTCTGTGACAGTTATGCAAGACTGCTCTGGATTTTAATCCCAGCTTTGAAGGCACTATACAAGGTGTTAAAACCTATCCCCATCTGGAATATGTCCTTTCATGATCATTTAAAAACTTAGGGCAGACTAACTGCCCCACTGAGATGGGGACTACCAGATGTCTCTTGTGATTGTGTATTCTTTAAGAACTTTTAACTATAGCTTGAAAATATGGTGTTACAGCTATGCAGGAGCATGATTCTGTTGGATGTTAAATTTTGTAATTAATAGAACATTACAATATTATTTATGAAGTAAACAGAAACATTATTTTTTGTGTAATTCAAGGTGAGCACTTTCTAGGGTGTTATAAATTAATGTGTGGAATCATAAAATGAAGCTGGTGTTGGTTATTAAGTATCCAAGGTCAAGAAGCTGAGAGCATAAGTCAGAAGTTGGGGAGAGAGACCAGACAAGGAAACATGATAAAAAATAGGGAAAATGTCTACATGTCAAGAGAATCAAGGCCAGGACTCAGAGTTGGAAAGGATGTACTCCAGGATAGAAAAGTATCAAATGTTGCTTCCAGCATATGATTAGTGCTTCCAGTTCACCTTTACTAATATTGATGTTTATTACTGACTGAGAACACTTGAAGAAGCTTGAACTAAACCACAGATATACTCAATTTGCATTTGTGCTGGATCATTCCCCAAAATGGCTCACGCTTCTCTTAGCTATATCTTCTGCTGTATCAGGTGGCAGCACAAGACAGATTTGAGGTCAGATCTTTTCCCATTAAACTCTGGAGGATCGCAGTCTTCACACACACACACACACACACACACACACACACATCTCAACGTCTCTGACTCCCAAATCATTTCCCATAATGTTTTAATCCCAAAACAGTTAGTACAACTCCCCTAATACTCAGAGTAGAATGTGGTTAGTCATTTCACCCAACTTTTTGCTCCTCTCACCTGGTTTTGTGTCCTGTAGATCTGTTCTGCAAAAAAGGCTCATACAAGTAAGAAACAGATTGCAATGAGGGACAAAATTGTGTAAAATGACTAGTCACAGTGCCTGGATTTTTGAGAGAACTTAATCAACATTTTGGGTGGGTGGTGGTGGTGGGTTGAATGTGGTTTTTATTTGGTAGGAGTGCAAAGACAGTTGGAGGCCTGTCTATGCATCCAAAATACCAATTCATTGGTGCAATGAGTATTTTTTCCTTGTTACATCTAAGGCATTTTCTATTTTTAGATATATTTGTTTCAAAGCAACAACAGCAGCAGCAACAACAATGTGAAAAGCTAACAATGCATAATAGGATAAGGTAATAAGGCAAGGTAAGGGCCATAAAGTAATAGGTAACAAACAACACATTAATTTTAAAACCAACAACCAGTGCAATACATTTCATTAAAAATTAATGTTCCAAGTTCTACTTTTAATAGTCTATAAATCCAAGTTTTACATTCTCAGGATATGGTCAGGTTATATCTGAATTGATTTAGTTCCAGTAGCTTGCAGTTCCCATTAATTGCCAAGATGTTTGGCTCAGTTCACTTTGTCCCTCCTCAGCTATAACAGTGGGCTTAGTTTTGCCTCTGTGGAAAAAACTATGCAGCTTTATCACATTTGAAAGCATATGTCATGCTTTTACAAACCTGTCTGAGGCTGTAACTCTTCTTCAGCGTGCTCTAATGGTTATTAGTTTGCATTCATCTTTGTTGGGTTTCTCTGAGTGAGTGAAGCATATTAATGGCCATTTTCTCTTCTCTTGCTCCACATTCCTCATTTTTTTTAAAAAAAAATGAAATGCTGTTTTTAGTAATGCAAATATTATTATGCTGATTAAAACACCAATGTAAGTTTCATTGTTAGCAAAAATTAGGAAGTAAATCATTTTGACTCAGGAAGGTAGAGACATGTGTGTGCGGGCATGCGGCATGTGTTGGCTTGTGACCAATTTTCAGATTTCAGCAAACACAGGGGAAGGGTGTGTAAACCAGTGAGCACAAGATATTTTTTTTGGACATGGAAGATTGATTGCAGTTATAGGAGTACATTGAAATCTTGCAAACTCCTCTGCTCATGCTCAGTGAATAATCAATTATAAAGTTCTCTTAGGTACCACAATGACATAGATACAGCTTTGAAAGTGCCCTCTAACAGAAGGATGGAGAGACTTTTCACTTGTACAGCTGCTGCTTTCAAAAACTGCATCTGGAAAAAAAAATGTCTATTGGGATGAAAGAAGACCTTAACTCAAAGAGGGCCCTTGTAAGGCATATTTCCCCATAGCTGCTCTTAAAAGCAGTCCAAGGAAGTCAAGAGAAAGTTGCGGGAGAGGACTTTACTGCATATGGACCTAATCTGGTTCACTGCTTACCTCCTAGACTCTAAATTCCCTGCCTTGTTCTAACAGTTGCATTGGGTGATTGCCTTTGAGGTAAGTGTGAGGAGCCCACAAATTAAGGACTTTATTGCAACTGGCAAAGAAGCAGGGTTAGCAGGACTATAACCTTTGGTGATAGTCTTTATCACAAAACCCATTGCCAGTTTGCTGTCTTCCTGTTACTAAGCTGTCCCCAGTGATTGATGGGCTTTGCCTACTCACACCCTGGTGAAGTCCAGGTGCTTCTGTTCCAGGATGCTGGCACAGTAGTGACACCAGGAGCAGGTTCATCTGCTTCTTCTTCCTTTACCCACTAAAATAGTTTTGTTTATTTTAAAAATCCTCCCAAAACTTGCATAAATATTTTTATAAACATTTACTTGAGGAATGAGATTGTGGAAGGATGGAGTTCTATTCTCAACAGGAAGCTGCATCATCATGCTGGCATGCAGTAAGAAAGGTAACCATCCTGGTAAATACCTGGGATCATTGGTCACATAAACACTGTGGAATGGTGGCTTCATGGAATAATGTCCAGAGTTACTTTCATCTGTGTTTTCACCACACATTCTAACCAAGGAGTTGGTTGTTGGATCTAATGCACAAAGTTTGGGCATGTGGACTGAGTAAGAAGCAAGCAGTTGCATCATGTGGCAGCTAGGTTTCTGATCTGTGATGACATAACATAAAATCCCAGTGTGTTTCTATTGCATATGTTATATTTTAACTTTGTTGATTAAGCTTGGCCCCATGTGAGCCACCCCGAGTCCTTTCAGGGAGATGGAGTATAACAATAAAAATATTATTATTTCTCCTTAACACCTACATGTAATCCAGCTTTCTGACCATCCCATGGCCAATCAGTGCTTGGTGGGTGGGGGATGGGGTTTGACCTCTTTAGCATCATCTGGCAGTGATTTTACATCTGGGAAAGAGGAACTGCCATCATTCTCCAGGATCTCTAGGGAGGGCAATAGTTTTTTTTTTTACTTTTTCCATCTACAAAATGGCAACTAGCTGAGGTCAGGGAGCCTCCCCTCCCTCGCCTCCTTCTGGCTGCTTTTGGTTATAAGGGTGCACCCCATTGCCAGAGTTCAGGTTTTGCATACAGGAATGATAGCAACTCAAGCCACTACATAATACAGATTGAGCATCCTTTATCTGGAATTCTGAAATCCAAAATACTTCAAAATTAAAAATTGTCCACATGGATGACTGAGATAATGACACCATTGTTTAATGCACAACACTATTACAACACTATTAAAATATTGAATAAAATTACTTTCAGACTATGTGTATAAGATTATTATTATTATTTTACTGACACAAAACCCAAGCATCTAGGACTGTGATGTATTTCCAAATGATGTGCACAGATCCAAGTAAGGTGGCCTTTTGCAGTTGAAAGATCATGATTTTGTTAATGTTTATTGTTTCCAAATGCTGGCTGAGATCTTTTAGCATAGCACCCGGTGTGCCAATGACCACTGGGACCACCTGTACTGGTTTATGCCAGAGCCTTTGCAGTTAGATTTTGAGGTCTTGATAATGGCTGAGCTTTTCCCGTTGTTTATCCTACCGGTCACCCGGTATGGCGACATCAATAATCCAGACATTTTTCTTTTTCACAATCGTGATGTCTGGTGTATTGTGTTCCAAAACTTTGTAAGTCTGGATTCAAAAGTCCCACAGTATTTTTGCATGTTCATTTTCCACGATCTTTGCGGGTTTATGATCCCACCAATTCTTTACTGCTGGCAGGTGGCACTTGTGACATCATTTCCAGTGAATCATTTGAGCCTCAGAGTTGTGACTTTGTTTGTAGTCTGTCTGTGTGATTTTCTTGCAACAGCTGAGGATATGGTCCATGGTTTCATCAGCTTCCTTGCACAGTCTGCAATTTGGGTCATCAGCTGATTTTTCCGTACTGGCCGTAATGGCATTTGTTCTGAATTATTATTATTATTAATAATAATAATAATACCCTTCTTTATCTATCCAAAGGGGATGCAAAGCAGCTTGACATAAAAGTATTATTATACAATTTGAAATATACAAATATGCAACCATAAACAGAATTAAATACAAACAGCACTAAAAATTCAGTTAAAATCCATCAAACATATATTATATTATATATATTATTATATTACATATATTATTACATTACAATTATTATTATTATTATGTATATACAAATACAGATATTCCAAAACCATGTCTCTGCGTGTAATGCAAAATACCAAACAGTGGGATCCTAAGCATTTTGGATAGGGATCTTCTACAATGGCCTAAAACATATATGGAGATATAACTAAGGTTATGCCTTTATATGTGACCAACAAATATCCAGTAAACACATGTTAATCTGTTCAAAAGTACTGTATATTTGCTATGAATGAAAAACAGTTTGTGAATAGACATTATTAATACAATAATGATCACTGTAATACTTTCTGCATTTCATTTCCTTTTGATTTGTTGCTTAACTGTTTATATTCACCCATCTATGTTTGTGTATTTTGGCAACCTAAAGGGCAACACATCATGAGTCTGAAAAAATGAGTTGTGTTCCATAAAATATATATGCCACCTTGTTTTGATTATTCTTAAAAGTTACCCAATATTGTTTGCTATTTTTATTGCAACAAATACTACAAATATTCTTCTGGAAATTGTAGTAAAAAAAGACAAATTTGCAGGGTAACATCAAAGAAAAGATGGCTCTCTTGGCATCCTAGAAAATATTACCTTGACACAAGATGTCTGATTGTTTGGGGACCTATTGCTATTCTTTAATTTTGCTCTGAGCTGTTTGATTAAAGGGTCACTAAACTGCCCCCAGGAAAATGGACAGGCTGCAAAGTGTTTGCCATCAATTCTCATTGTGGCCACTCTGACACCAAAGTCTTGTCTCAACATAACTCAGAATGATGTGTACTTTAAACATAGCTGCTGAATAATGGCAACGAGATCTGAAAAGTAAATGGACGTTGAAACTGATTTCAAAATAATCATCACGGAAATGATGTAGGTGCAGGAGCAAGAGCTAAAATGTAATGGGCTAAAATATTCTGGGAATGATCTAAGTTGTAATCATTTAATGTTACAACCTGTTGTTCTCCGCTCCTGCATTGTATCTAGCAGCAACGGTATGTGTGTCATTCTGGTAGGAGGAGGAAATCCACTAAGTGACCTTGGGTAGATCACATTCTCTCTGCCTCAAAAGAAGGCAAATTACAAACTCCTTTACCAAAATCCTAGCCAGCAAACCCCTCCCCCCCATTGGAAAATACTTGAAGACATAAAACAATAACAGCAACAGCAACAAAAACAACAACATTCTAATTTTTCTGTAGACACCGTCCTCTCTGATCCCATTGATATCTGTACTCATTAGTGCTTCGATGTTAGTGATGTGATGAATCATCTCTGGATTTTAGTCCATACTTTACATTTAATCCAAGTTACTAAATGAGTTTTCACCTTGGATAGCTCCTTTATAATTCAAAGTAAAACCTTGAATAGGGACATCGAAGCTTCCAATAGCCACTGCCTTCTTTTTAAGAATGTGTGTTTTGGGAATGCCACATTCTTCTGTTATTTGAAATACTGGAGGTCTTTTGCTGCTTGAGGCTGAAAACAAAAAGAAAATGAACCTCCTCCACATTTTATTAACTGAACAGACAGTTGAACCTTATTTGAACTAGAGCTTACAGAGAACATTTTATATAAAGGAATAATATTACCTGTAATCTTACATTTTAGGAGAACAAGGGTGTGATGATTTTTTTAAAAAAGGAGTAGCCTAATAAGTAGTGATGTTGTTCCCCTTGTTATTGGAACAAGAATATTTAGTTGTTACTCCTAAACAATTTGAAGGAGGTTTTCACAAATTTGACTAGTTCTATATTTTAAAAGTGTTTTTCAAAATAAAAAAATGAAAAGTAAAGAGGAGAGTGTTGACATGGACATCACCTGATGGCCTACACAGAAATCAAATAGACTTCTGTAGTCATGTGAGATATATTCCTGAATTTACTGTAGAAACAGGAACCCATATATAGTAGTGAACCCTCTGGAAAAGAATGATATCTGCATTGGAAGACCTAGGAAATTTCTAGAGAGGTAACTTCTGGCAGAGGCATATTATAGAATAGCCTTAGGATCTAGCAAGTTTCTGAAGAAGACATATTTTGTCAGACAAGGGTAGATGAAACCAGGGGTATTGGTCTCACAGTTATGGGAGTATGCTGTAATTGATTGCAAAATATGGAGAAGCTCCATTTTGTTTACAAACACAAGGAGTAGGCACATAAAACATGCTAGCAAAAATTAGAGTAAAGCTAAAGGATAACACTAAAATAAGCATTGTGCCAAAATATAGCCAGAACACCCCCTTAGAATTTACAGATAATGTAAAATAGATTTGTTCTATTAAACTTAATTGACACAGCTTTTTTTGCTTCCTTCCTTTCCCTGATCAATCTAGTGCCCTGACTGATGTCACTCCAGGCATTGAGCAACCAACAAGACCCATCACATGCCCAAAGACTGCCATGATGAGGAGAATGGGAGGAGGTAGTGAGTAATACTGAAAAGAAAAATGGGTTCCCTTGGAACTGAAGAGACCAATATCCAGTAATGCAAATATATCTAAACAAACTCAATGTATACAGTACATGCAAATACAAATGTGCCATCACACCCGGTCTGTAAATACACAGTGAAGGGTGAGGATGTGGTCTCTCTCTACCGGGGGATTGCTTCTTGCCTTCCTTTAGAGGCTTTGGGCTCCCAAGGACCAAGCTGGATGCTATAGTCAACTCAAACAGGCTTTATTGTTCTTAATATGAGTAAACTTCACTCAGGCACTTTACTTGGTTCCCCAAAAGATAAAGGAAAAATACCTTACAGTACTGTTGCTTAGGTCCAGGAAGCTTCAGCCAGATGGCTCTCCAAGTCCTCTCCTTCTTTATGGCCTCGAGGTAAGTACACTCGAGACCCCAGCCAGATGGGGTACAGAACCTTCCTCTGATTGCCACCTGACTGTTGGAAGGCTCTTGAGACTCCTCAGATCTGTCCAACTGTCTGGTATGCTGGGCTTTCTGTATGAGTCCCAAGCCAAATCAGTTTGATGTTGAAAGATAGCTTGACCAAGGCATGGCCTGGCAAACCTTCAGGTACATCATCTTCTGGAGAAATCCTGGAAAGCTCTGCTAAACAAAATGGCTTGATTCCCAAAATCCCTGGGAAAGGGGGTGGAACAAACTTAATTGGGCTCTGTAAACAATGATTGACAGGCACAAAGAACCAATCAATGCAACCAAACCTTTGCATAACTGAGCAGACTGCAGAAACGCAATACAACAGTGCAAACCTTTTGGAACTTAAAGTTTTTCATACAAGTGGCGCTTGCTGCATTGTCACAACAAATGTCAATAGAACATAGGATTGTTACATTCACATTAAAGAGAAATAATGTATATGTTGACAGCATCACTGATGGTTATATGAAGCCGCCCTGAGTCCCCTTGTGGGAGAAGGGCGGGGTAGAAATGAAGGAAATAAATAAATACATTTGTTTATTTCTTGAAAGATGAAAAAAATCTTCACATGTGTGGAAGTAATCCTAGTGTCTAATGGGATATGGGGCCTTTGGGGACTGATCCACAAGTAGTCTTGGGAATACTGGGATCAGTTATAATTGCCATCTTGCACCTCTTGCACCTTCTCTTCAGGTGCCATTTTAGCTTGCTAGGAGAACTTTACAAGCAGGCTTTGTGCCTGCTAGCTGCTTTATGGTAAATTTTAGGGTCTAAATTTGGGATTTGCGGGTGGCAAACAATTGGGATAGCAGCTGGTCACCAAGGAGGGAAAATCCAGGGTTTGGTGTGCGCTGTGGGGACTTCAATGCGGGTGATAATGGATTATTTCAAACCATTTCACCCACATTTTCCTGCAGTTTGGAAGGGTCCATAGTGTATTTCAGGGCTGTCCAACTGGCGGCCTGGGGGCCGTACACGGCCCTCCAGCCTGTTGGACACGGCCCCCGCTATGCCCCCGGCCGCCATTTTAAAATTTTTTCAAAAACATTTCTATTTTTTTTTAAAAAAATGGCGTCCGGGGCGGGGGGAGGGGGAGGCAGGGCAGGGAGGAGGAAGAGAGCTAGCTCCTCCTCCCTGCACCGCCCCCTCCATCCCTCTCTCTCCACGCCGAAAAGAGCAGTAGGCGGTGCCAAGGGCAGCGCGTCACGCCAGGCCTCTGACGCTGCTGCCCTTGGCGCCGCCTTCTGCTCCTTTTCACGGCTCCCCCTCCCTAGGAAGGGCGGGGGAGATCGGAAGGGGCGTAGGCGGCGCCAAGGGCAGCGCGTCACGCCAGGCCTCTGACGCGCTGCCCTTGGCACCGCCTTCTGCTCCTTTCGCCGGCTCCCTCCTAGGAAGGGCGGGGGAGACGGCGAAAAGGAGCAGTAGGCGGCGCCAAGGGCAGCGCGTCACGCCAGGCCTCTGACGCGCTGCCCTTGGTGCCGCCTTCGGCTCCTTTTTGGCGGCTCCCCCTCCCTAGGAAGGGCGGGGAGACGGTGAAAAGGAGCAGTAGGCGGTGCCAAGGGCAGCGCGTCAGAGGCCTGGCATGACGCGCTGCCCTTGGCGCCGGTCCTGCCCTGCCCCCCCCCCCCCCCCCCCCCACGCGTGGCCCCGCCCTGCTCACTGATCACCTACGGCCCCGAGGTGATCAGTGACACTTCTTCTGGCCCTTGGGTCAGAAGAAGTTGGACAGCACTGGTGTATTTGATGCTGGTACCTTGAGCAACAGCTTGTAGGATCAAAATATCACATGTGAGTGTGTATGTGAGTGGATATTATTTTAGTTGCCACTTTAAACATTCAGGTGAATTCATCTTATTTAAATATCTGATATCTTTATTTTTTTACTACCTTCCTCCTTCCCTCAATGCTCTAAGCTCATGTACCCTAAGTGTGCATTTCTGTGGGAATGCTAATGCATTGCTAAGCAGGTTTACTAAACAGAGAAATCTTAATGCTATTGCATCTAACCCATATATTTGTTCATTCTCTCTTTGTGTTTTCAGAATTTAATTTCCAAATGATCTTTAGAATTGCTAAGGACGGGTGATAGGAATCAGCATGTAAACATGATGGCATTTGCTGTACATTTGTATAATCAGAATTTAAAGAGCACAGCCAAAGTTGTTGCTTTGCGTACTAGATGGGATCGATTAGAGGAAGAACAGATGGGTTTGCTTTGTTTTGTTTTCTTGTATTTTTATCTTAATTGTGTTTTACCTTATGTGATGTGGGCAGGAGAGAGAAAAAAGAAAAAGGGAAAAGTTGCACTGTTTTTGCCTAAAACGAAATAGTTATATAAAATATATGCACTCTTTTTGCCCTTGTAACCACCAGATATGTTGGACTACCATTATATTTGCCTCTCTCAGAGAAGGACAAGGGTGATGAGAGTTATTGCTCAAGACATCCAAAAGGTACCAAGCAAGGGGAAGCATGCTGTAAAATGCTAAAATAGAGCTAGAAGATGTAAAGTGAGCACAAGGAATGTGAAACACAAAAAGATGCAAATCTTCCAAGGGTGCATCCACACTGTAGAAGTAATACAATCTGATACCATTTCGTCATGCCTCAATGTTATGAAATCACAGGAGTTGTACTTTAGTGAAGTACCAGCACTGTTTGGCAGATAAGGCTAAAGGCTGTGTAAAACTACATTTCTCGTTATTCCATTGCATTGAACAATGGCAGTGAAAGTTGTCTCAAATTATACAGAGTAGATCAATGATTCTCAACCTGTGGGTCCCCAGATGTTTTGGCCTTCAACACCTAGAAATCCTAACAGCTGGTAAACTGGGATTTCTAGGAGTTGTAGGAACACATGGGGACCCTCAGTTTGAGAACTACTGGAGTAGATGGACCTTAATAATGTTTCTGTCATTCTCTGGACTTTCCCTGTGAATATTTAAAAGTATCCCTGCCACTTTCACCCATCAGTAGGTGCAATGATATAAAAGAGGTTGAATTTTACTCTGCAGCCTCCAGTATTTCATTACAATTGAGGAAATTTATTTATTTATTTATTATTTGCATTTGTTAGTCCCACTCCTGGAATGGCTCGGGGCGACTCACAACAGGGGATTTACAGTTTAAAACACAGTATAACACAGTAAAAACGCATTAAAAACACAATAATACAAAGTAAAACATAATAAAAGCACAGTGAAATGCACAGCAAGCAATGGCAATAGATGAAAATACAAATGGGTCAACATTTGGTTGAAGTCAAATGCAGTTGCTGCATTTATTGTCAACATTTCTATTTTTCCCAGTTGCATTTATCTTTGACTGCATCTCTGGAGACAGAGATTTGGAAGACTATCTGGGCTATATTTCCATGTTCTCCTCTTCTGCATTCTTTTCTAGTAACTTTGCACATTTATTTCAATGACTTACCTCATAAATAATACTGGTTTGATATGCCTTCTATGCAAATATTCTTGATAGGATGAACACAAGGGAAGGAAGCTGTCTAGCCCTTCTCTTTTCATCTGTATTTCAGTCCTGCAGAGAATGATAGCCTAAAAATCTATGTACACTAACCATATGAATCAAAAGAAACTGCATGCACTAAGTCAGTCTTTCTCAACCAGTGTGCCGTGGCACACTAGTGTGCCGTGATGGACCTCCTGCTGTGCTGCGAGAAAAGCTCTCTGCCCCCCTTCCTCCCCCCTCCTGCCGAACTCCTGCTGCTTGGGGGAGGAGGAGGAAGGGCCGGGCAGTGGCGAAGAAAAAAGAAGAAGGCCGGGGCGCTGCCTCCTTCGGCCATTTCCCCAGCCAGCCTCAATCCGCCATGACTCCCACCATGACTCTCGCCCCTCGCTCGCTGAAGCCGTGTGGAGGAGGAGCCCCGCCCACTGAAGCCCGTCCACCACTCATGCTCCTCCTCTGTAGGAGAGCTGAAGCTGGGGGGAGGGGGAGGGGCATGGCGCGGCTTGGCTCTGCTCCCTCCCCCAGCTTTGGCACTCCCAGCAGCTGCTCCAGCCTTGAGGGGACAGTGCCAAGCCAGCATTGTGCTGGCTCTGGCACCACTGGCTTGGCACTGCCCCCTCAAGGCTGGAGCAGCTGCTAGGAGAGGTGAAGCCGGGGGTAGGGGGCGGGGCATGGCACAGCCTGGCTCCGCCCCCTCCCCAGTTTTGGCACTCCCAGCAGCTGCTCCCAGCAGGCCACCATCCCCCAGCCGTTCTTTACTGTGTTAGAGTGTCATTTTGTGTCATTTTGGTTGGTGGTGTGCCCCCGGATTTTTTTAATGTTAAAAGTGTGCCGCGGCTCAAAAAAGGTTGAGAAACACTGCACTAAGTTCACTGCTTTTTAGGGTGCTGGTCTCTCTGATACATGAGGTCACCTTATACATGAGTATATATATGGGACTTGTGGGACAAAGAAAACTGTCTTCAAGGAAGGTCATGCCCATAAACTTACACACAGTGTCAAATGTTTGTTCCTGAACCAGTCCTTGATCCACACATAGTCACATGCTATATATAAGTGAAGTTTTATTGGGGTAAAAATAGAATGAGACTTTTCCAATATTGAGTTGAATTGCAACTCCTGATATTCCTCACCATTGGCTATGATTTATTTATTTTGTGTCAAAAGCATTGCATAAATAAACAAGTATAAAACTGATAGAGGGAACACAAGCGGCTAAATAATTTTAGATCAAAAATGGGCAATAAGGACCACACAAACTGTATCTTTAAACAGTTCTTTCTCTGTGCATGAGGCAGGGCATTGTGAGCAAGAATACAGATGAGGAGTTGTTTGTGCTGCTCCACAGTAGCACAAGGTGGAGGTTCTTCTAGGTAGTGGCATTTAGCTAGGTTGACTTTTAATCTGCCCACTCCACTTCTGAGTCTGTTCAGGGGGCTTCCAAGTTGCCCATTCATGCTTTGCTCCAGGAAGAAGACCCTCGTAGGGGGACATCCAGTTGGAATTGCCTGATTTTGCTGCTCACAGGGATACTCTTGCTGTTGCTGGAGGAACATTAAAATGAGTGACGGTTCTCATGAAACTTTTTCCTTGATTTAAGTCTACTGAGAGGAGGATGATAGCCATGCAGTTGGTGGCTTTCACGGTGTTCAACCTTATTTCTCTTACAATTGGCAGCAACTTCCCGTCACACATCGAGGGGCAATGCCAGCTAGCTTACAGCGTCTATCAACAGGTGTAGGATGGAGACATCCTGTGATTATTCTGCATGTTTCATTCAGTGCTGTATTCACCTGCTTTGCTTGGGCAGATTTGTGTCAGACGGGGCAGGTATACTTAGCAGTTGTTGACCTTTGCACCAATTGCAATTTCTGGGCTGTTTTCAAAGCCAGCACCATGTAGAGTGTGTTGCAGTCATCCACTCTGGATGTAACTAAGGCATGGACCCCCGTGACCAAATCAGGCTTTTTGAGCTACAGTCATAGCTGGTGCACAAGTTTTAAATGTGTGAAGGCCCTCCTGGCCGCCGCTGACACCTGGGCATCAAGTATCAGCATGGAATACAAGAGGATCCTCAGACTGCAGACCTGTGTCCTTAGGGGAAGTGTAACCCCATCGAGCACAGGTTGCCACCCTATACTCCAATCACCCACATGACTGACCAGGAGGACCTATATCTTGTCCAGGAACTGGGGTAAGGGCTTCCTTAGAATTTGGTGGGAAATAGAGATAGCATAGAGATGACAACAAACTCCAAAACTCCAGATGACATCACCCAGGAGTAATAGTAGTGGTAAGAGCAACCCTAAGGGCCATCCAGTCCAACCCCCTTCTGCCATGCAGTAAAAGCACAATCAAAGCACCAAGGGCTCCACAGAGCATACTTCAAGAACCACTGGTCTACGGGAGTGTGCCACAAAACAGGCAGTGTAGGCCTACAGGGTCTGCCTCCTTCGGGGTCCAAGTAAGGGGCTTCATAACTTAACTAGCATGGGGTCTCATTTGTCCTAAATCCAGCACTGCTCACAAGAATGGCATGAAGATGTAAATGATGACTTTGTATTTGAACTGGAAATTGAGGAGTTTGCACTGGGGTTGGAGATTTCTGCCATCACACAAGGAAGGCCTCCAACCATGATCTGCTCTCTTGAAGTCCCCATCCTTCAATGACTTTCTCACCTATCTTTTCTTGGAGCTTAGAATTGCTCCCTCTATCTTCAATAGTATATCTACTCATTAGCAAAAAATTAAAAATAAATACAAATGCAAAACAAAAAACAAAAACATAATTAACTCAGCAAGACTTACTGTTGATTTCCATAGGGTATTGTAGTGGTCGTTTTTCATGTTTTTAGTGGGGAGGTTCCCTGAGATTTCTCAAAGAGAAACCGTAAGCAGTCACCTGTGAATAATCTGCCAATTTAAAATGCCGCACACTGTGTGCTCCTTGGACAAAACATTCATAGTCAATAGGCCTGCTCACATATTTAGAGCAGATGTCCAAGTCTCAGCGCGGAGATCCTGTGGACTCCATCATCTGTCATAGTAGCTGAGTCATGACAATAAAATCTCCCCACAAAGGAAGTAATTTCAAGAGGATAAGCAGGAGTGGTTTATTATGCTCTAAGGCTGCCTTTCCTGTGCTTGCACCCGAAGCCTAATGAGCAAGCTGGCTGCAGGGTATACCCTCATGGCCACCTGCGCTTCTGTTCAAAGATTAATGGAATCAACTGATGCAGCACAAATGCCATGACCAAACCTGATGCTTTCACTCAACACAGTGTCATTTAGCGCTCGGAAATATAAACAAATAGAGGATGTGTGTGCACACACATACACACCCAGTGAGAGATTTATGGACATGCATTTCATTGCTTAATAAGAGCAGTTTACGTCAAATGTATCTTTCAAATCTAAAACATGGACACAAAAGAAACAAAAAGATTGCTTACTAGTTTTGAGTTATGGCTGGTAAGTGTTATTTTGTTTTTGTTTTTTGCTTTTGCTTTTTATTTTTGCTTTAGGCATGCATAAATGTGTACTCTCATTTCTCACACAATAATAATAATTAAAAATAATTTTATTTCCTCGAGGCTTGAGGCGGGTTACAGAAAAATTTAAACATATAAACATTGTAAAAATTCCACAAATACACATATTACAATACGTTTATATAAAATACATATTAAAATGCACAAAATAGAGATTGGGAGGGATTGTGTGTGTGTGTGTCTGTGCGTGTGTGCATGAGAGAGTGAGTTGCAATGTTTCTAGACAGAATGTATATTCTAAAATGGGATGGGCTCAAATCAGTGTCTTCAAGAACCACTTTCTAATAGTACATTATCTCCATCACTATAACCTTTGTGGTTTCTGAGAAAATCAGGCCATTCTAGACCTGCTGTCCTCAACTATGCGTCCTCTAAATACATCCTGCACAGCTCTATTATATAGAATAGGGGGTTGGGATTGTGTAGTCTTACATATCCATAATGGGACTGGGTGATCTAATAAATAATTGCTTCTAGATGTTATGTTGGATATGACAATTCCTGGGATGCATAGGAAACTGGGGGGATTGGGGAACTGTAGTCCTCAAAAAGAATTTTTCCCATTCTCTGCCCTACACTAGTTCCTGTAGTCTGCAATTATATCTCGAGAAATGTGATTTGACCATGTTAAGTCAAGCAGGGCTTTAAGGCTGCTACTTAATCTAAAAAATCTGCCTTTAGAATGAAGACTCTGGCTATTATTTTCCTTTCTTTTCTGACCTCTATTAGCTTCTAGTCTTGCAACTGCTGTTGGCCCTTTCAACTCTCTCCTGCCACCTTTGAGCTTAACACGCAGGCTTTAATTCTGCCTGTGCTTCTAACCCTGTGATCTTTCTTTCTCTGATCTGGTGTCTGACCTTCTTCCAGTTTGTGACAACATCCATTGTCATTCTCTTCCTGCCCATCTGTGCTTGAAACCCAGTTGCAACCTGTCTCAGATGCCAAGGCTTCATGCTAAGGTTGTTGAAATGAATAATATTTCACTATTTTATACATTTATGCTGTCCTGTTTATGTTCATGAAACTGCGTCATTATTACATGAATAGTGAACATTGATTTAATGAAGCAGTTACATCCTTTGCTAGGAACAGTCCTACAACCTCATCACATGGATGAAAATTAGCATCCCAGCATGCTGCCAGGATGCTTCCTCCACAGAGCTCATCAGATGGCATCACACAATGTAAGGCAACTTCCAATGGAGCTCCATAGAGGAAACATCCTGGCAGCATACTAGAAAGCTTCTCTGGGAACATGGGAGGCTTTCTAAACTCCTAAAAGAAGAATGGGGAGGCTGGGCATTAACACTTCTCCCTGTGGGATGAGGTAAGGGGTGAAGTGAGTGATGTGGGGCATGGGGAATGAATCTCCTCCTACTGCTTTACGGATACACCATGCTGAGTGTCAAATCTCACCGCTGCCCCTCACCAATGTGATGAGGTCCTAACTAGTTGTCCAGCTTTTTCATCCACATTTAAAATGTCTCAGTTTTTTTCTCGCCATACCACATTTCTCCTTTTCACCATAGCTTAGTTGGTACAAACTGATTAGGATTTTATAGGGCAATCTAATTTCATCATAGAAATAAGCAAAGCAATAGAGGACAAATTAGGAGAAAGAAATCATACACCCTTCCCCCAATTGTTTCACAAGTGGCTAATAAAATTAACCTGGTCTAATCTAAATTAGATGCAGTTCTTATGCAACAAGATGATTTATGAGAGCAGTGTTCAGCTACAAACAAATGCATGTGCTTTATATTTATGTGTACTGAAATGTTCTGTAGTTCTTACTCCCTGACTTATTTGCCCTTGGGTTGCAACAGCAGATTTCAAATGGCCAAAAGCATATTTAAAGGGTTAAAGGATGCACAGTTTTGGTCTTTTACACTCAATTTTTCCTGTTTGTATGCATAGGAAGTGAGAGTATTATCAGGTGCGTGTGTGTAGGGGGGGGGAGGGGGACATGGGAGTGTGAGAGACCGCTTCATGCTCATGTCCTTGTCTCTTTCCAGGTCTGTGTCCTGTTTGGCAATTTCATCTGACCACTCAGCATTGTATCTCAATGAATAATCCTTTCTCAAGCATGTTTATTGACCTTTCCAGCCCTGATTGCCTCTTGGCAAATTTTGGTTTTGCTGGAGCTTTGGGGACATGCTTACACTGATGTTTCCTTAAAATCATTTTGTTCCCACAATATAACCATAGCAAGGAAACATTAACAGTGTAATCTTACATAATCAGCAATTCAATTAGAACAGGCAGCTCCACAAAGATTTTACATGAGTTAACTTCATAGTGAAGAGTTTATTTATTCCCCACTTTTCTTCCAGGGATGTTTTTAGTTGAAAACAAACCTGTGAGGTAGCTTAAACTAAGACTGAGAAAGAGACATGTCCTAAATTGGATATGGTATTTTTTGTGCCTCTATCTCTAGGCACAGAGACTTTTATGTCACTGCAATATCATATTCAAAAGTAGCAGTGTTGGCCATGTAGCAAAATAAAACAAAATCCACAATCCATTAAAGAGTGATCTAGAAATGAAATGGTCCAAAATTATCCACATGGGTGGCTGGAATATTGTGTATAAAACTATCTTCAGGATATCTGTTCAAGGTGGACACGATATAGAAATTAATATTGGGTTTAGATGTGAAAAAAAATCTCATCATGCAAACATTCCAAATCCCCCCACCCCAAATATTCAAAATCCCAAACATTTTTGGTCCCAACTATTTCAGAGAAAGGATAACCAACCTGTATTTTGCGGTATCACAGTGTTAGAAAAGCATGGCAAGGTGGCTTGCGGATAAAAAAGGATGAGGCCATAGATACAAAGCCCAGTCCCCTGAAAGTCCTGTACGGTTCCGGCCCAGCTTACCTGTCTGAATGTATCTCCCTCTATGTCACACCTCGAAGTTTAAGATCTTCTGAGGAGGCCCTGCTTTTGAATCTGCTTCTGGCGCAAACATGCTTGGAGGGGATGACAGGGCCTTTTCGGTGTTGCCCCCTGCCTGTGGAACTCGCTCCTCAGCGAAATCAGGTTAACTACATTCCTCTTTTCCTTCAAGAATAAATTGAAAACATGGTTGTGGGACCAGGCTTTTGGGTAGCATGCTGACAATGGCAATGATGATAATACTATGGAATATGGACTATGGACAGGCTTTTGATTGTGTTGTTGGTCACAGAACTCGATTTTAAATGAGGCTAACCAGTTATTATTATTTTAAATGGATTTAGTTTTAAAATAATTTAATGTTTTACTTATATGTAATTATTGTATTTATTATCTTGTATGCCTTAGATATGTGGATGATACCACTCTGATGGCCGAAAGCGAGGAGGAGCCAAGAAGCCTTCTAATCAAGGTGAAAGAAGAAAGTGCAAAATCTGGGTTGCAGCTAAACATCAAAAAAACCTAAGATTATGGCAACAAGAATTATTGATAACTGGCAAATAGAGGGAGAAAATGTGGAGTGACAGACTTCGTTTTTCTAGGTGCAAAGATTACTGCAGATGCAGACTGCAGCCAGGAAATCAGAAGATGCTTACTTCTTGGAAGGAGAGCAATGACCAATCTCGATAAAATAGTGAAGAGTAGTGACATCACAATGGCAATGAAGATCCGCATAGACAAAGCAATGGTATGCACCGCAGTCACCTATGGATGTGAGAGCTGGATCATAGGGAAGGCTGAGCAAAGGAATATAAATGCTTTTGAACTGTGGTGTTGGAGGAAAGTTCTGAGAGTGCCTTGGACTGTGAGAAGATCCAACCAGTCCATACTTCAGGAAATAAAGCCCAGCTACTCACTGGAGGGAAGGATATTAGAAGCAAAGATGAAGTATTTTGGCCACATCATAAGAAGACAGGAAAGCTTAGAGAAGAGAATGATGCTGGGGAAAATAGAAGGAAAAAGGAAGAGGGGCCGACCAAGGGCAAGATGGATGGATGGCATCCTTGAAGTGACTGGCTTGACCTTGAAGGAGCTGGGAGTGCTGACAGCCGACAGGGAGCTCTGGAGTGGGATGGTCCATGAAGAGTCAGAAGCGACTGAACGAATGAACAACAACATGTGGGTGCATCGAATTGTTGCCGGCTATAAGCCACCCTGAGTCCCCCTGCAGGGGGTTGAGAAGGGCGGGGTACACATGTTAGAAATAAATAAATAAATAATAATAATACTAAAACCACATCACCACACTGGCTCTGTAAGAACCTACTACAGCAACCAGTTTTAACTTTCAAAGACCTGTCTGAATAGAAAAGTCTTTTTTTCTACACAATCTCTGCATAACGTTCATGGGCTGCAAGATTCTCGGAACTCAGACATGCTGTCTGAGTCCTCTGGGAGTTATAGTTCAAAATGTAACCTTTCCTGGCTCTAATTTAGCAATGTGAGTGACTGATGATATGCTAGAATTGTGATTTTTTTGATCTTGAAACTGTGCCATAGAGTTATCTGAACACTCATCTTTAGGGAACCCTAAGTGATTTTCCTTCTGATTCTTCAAATGAGTTTGTCCATTTGCTGCTGTGATTTACTCCATTATTTGCTCTTGTAATAGCAAATCTGTATAGGCAACCAACCACCCTAAGATCTCGTTCTGCAACTGCTGGTCGCAGACATAAATAATTTCTCTGTTTTCTAATAGGGAATGCTCCTCATTCTCAGATAAACTTCTGTTGACACACCAAGGAAATCAGGTCAAGCCCCACTTAATTTACTTTCTAACTCAGACCATTTTGCTTAAATGTAAACCACAACTACCTTAAATCATTAATCAAATTGTGACTAAGCTGGGGAATGAAAAAGCCTGGTGTTGCCTAAAGAACATCAGTTTATTTCCATGACCGAATATTGAAAAAACCACCTAAAAGCTTCACAATGTGTCAAAACAATGACAAAACAAACCATTGAATACTTCCCACAGAGGTTTTTTTTCCAATAGCAATAGAAGAATTCTTAATGGGCCTGATCTATGGAGCAATTTGTAGGCTGAGGGAAAAGATTCTTTTCAAAGCAATGCGTCTTTTTAATATGTTGAATATTCTCTCTTGACCTGCCATAATTGCTATGAGGGGGTGTGTTTCTAAAATTGAAAAAAGAAGCTTTGCAGGCTGAAAAGGAAGCGGTAGCAGACAAAAAGCTATTTTAAGTTTTGTCATTTTTGCGTATGCTAGTGTGAAAAAGAAAAAGAATGTATTTCTTGAACAAGAAAGTGAGATCGAAGCTTTTCTAAAAGGATAGAAGTTGAAACAACATGTGGACGTGGACTAATACAATGGGCCTGTAGTCCTATGGTCATGCTTCACTTTGTCTCCTTGTTAGGTAATATCACATTTTCATCATCTACTATGTACTTTGTACCCCGCTGAGATGAAAAAGTGGCAATCTCTAGGACAAACAGGTGCTTTTATACTCATGGCAGGTCTTGTTTTGAAGTCAATTTAAGTGTCATTGCCTACTGGTAGACACGGTAGAAGGCAAAAAATAATGGATAGCAAATGCAGCAGTTCCACTAAGAACTTGTGGGTCATCATATGTATCACCTAAATGCTTTTCTGTTCTGCATGCCTTAATCTAGGTCTTCACTAAGTAATTGTCAGTGGCCCTGATATCTGAAATCTTATCTGTGGTCTATTAATTAATTTCAAATATTTTTATCCTGCCCTTCTCACCCTAAAAGGGGACTCAGGACAGTCTTACAGCAGGCAGCGATTCAATGCCAATACATATAAAAATAAACAAATACAATTAAAAACATACTATTAAACATTAATGATATTGATAATATAGTTGGCTTTGAACTACCACTAATATGTGACCTACAGTACCTCTTATTGAATGAAAATGAAATAGTTATGAACCTGTTGGGTGTTAAAACCCCAATGCTCTCACAAGTGATCCAAATAACTGAAAATGGGGTGTTGGGTGATTTGTGTGAAGAAATATGAAAAAGTAGGACCATCAATGGGCAAAGCAGAAGCTGAATATCAACCAGCCTCCCCACCCATAGGAGCTAGCAGAGAAAGAGATAAGCCTAGTATTTTCTGTAATATATATAAAAGTAGATTTGTTTACAAAAGTACTTGTACCTTGTACAAAAAAATGAGCTTTAAAATTCTCTAATAGAGGAGACTGAGAAAAGAAGAAATGGCTATAGGACTTGCAGTGATGTAGAAAGAGAGAGTGTGTGTAAAACCAAATTATCAAGAAACTTGGAAATTATTTATTTATTTATTTACGATATTTGTATACCGCCTTTCTCAGCCCGAAGGTGACTCAAGGCAGTTTACAAATATGCTAGCATGCAAACTAGTAGTCAGTGAGCATAGACATGCAATGGTTGCCAAGTGGCAAAGAGGCAGCCAAGTGGACTTAAACATCTCTTACCTGTGGAATTCTCTAAATAATGAGTGATATGCTCCTTCAACATCAAAAAATAGGATTAGTCTTTTGGGAAGCTCAATGGTCTTGGATATTGGCCTGCTGTGTCACGATGATGTCATATGGAGTTATTTTCTTCTTGGGTATCATTGTGTTGTACAAACTGCAGGCTAGATGTTAAGAGCTGGTATTGCCTTGTGTGTGGGAGGAAGTCTTTTATTCCTTCAAGAGCTATCATGCAATTCTATATAATGTCTCCTCCAATTAAATGTTGTTCTTAAAGTTTACCGAAGGACTTTGTATCCTGAAAAAAATGAGCTTTAATATCAGAACATTATTTTAAAACATCATGTTACATCTATGTTCTGCTTAGCCATTTATTCCATTCTGACAGCAGTTGGAAAAATCTACTGGAGGAGAAAGCTACTGGAAAAATCAAGGGGTTTTGTGTGGGGATCCTGTAGCTTTTGCTGAAAGAAAACCTCTCAAAAAGCTCTTCTTCCCACAACTTCAGGAGGGCAACACATACCAAGGATGTCTGTGTAATCAAGTGATAGCAGTGTTGTGGCATGGGCAGATGGTACCTTCCTTCATATACGCCTCTCCTCTTCATGCACCTATTTTCATGACTAAAAATCCCCAAAGCTGGGTGGGCATCTGTTAAAGATTCCAAATGTTTCTCACATCTGCTGGGGCTAAGACTTGCTCTGCATCCATCAGGGAACCATTTGTTCATAAGGAAGTATGTCCAGAATGCATAATGCTATATTTATAAGGCAAAGCACATACCAAGTGCAAATATGCTAATGAAAGTGAGCAATCGAGAAATGAGAAATGCTTTGAGACATGCGGAAAAGGTAAGCAATTGGTCTTTAGTGGAATGACAATAGCAGCAGATAGAATTGTCCTATTACTTCTGTTTAGAGATAAAAGCAGATAAAATGTTTATAATTCTTAAAGGGCAACTCTTTTAATGTTTGCAGAAAACACATGAATGTAAGCAGTAATAATATGAGGTTAAAAGTATTAATTGTAGGAGTGGGAAATATTATGCATGAAATTAGAAAAATACAAAATCAGTTCTGTTCCCTTTGTTGGGATAAATAGATTAGGCCACACAACCAGCAGCTTTATGAGCTCGTAAGCAATTTGAGAATTGTGTGGTCTTGTCTGTGAAGCATTTCAAAGATGTAAAACACCCTCTCAGTGCTTTGTGAATCATGATCCATGAGCCTGCGGTTTTTGTAGCTCTGTCTCTTAATTAATTGTGTATGTTTTGTTAGGCCCTGTCTTTGTTTACCCAGTCAAAAGGAAAGAGCCGGTTGCTCTTTTTCCAAGTGAATTGGTGACAGCTCTTTATTTCTGATCAATGTTCTTTGTCTTCCAACCCCCCGAAATAACGAGACAGACACAAATATATATGGTTTCAAATTTGGGCAACTTTTATTTAAATAGTTACCTATTTAACTTGTAACTCAACTAACTTTTTGGTGTCAGTTCAACTTGGTGTGCGTAAGCTGAGGTAGCGTCACCTAACGTCTACCCCTCAGCTATTCAGGAGTACTGCCTGGGTCCCCTGTAGATTTCAACCCGGGCAACCCGGAAGGGAAACATCAGGAGAAATCTCTCTCAACTTTTGAGACTAGACTCTCCCCGCTCCTGGGACATTCCTCATCACCTCACCCCTAAAATTAACCGTCTAGGTGAGTGTTTGCATAATGCCCCACACCCTTAAGGGGTGCCTTAAGTGTCTACAAACCTTTGAATAACTCAACTATTTACGCTTAGCTAGTTTACTAGCCGACCATTCCATCTAAGCCCCTAATAGACAGGATAGGATAGGCAAAACCCAGTGGGCGAATTCCTATCCGACCCCCAAATGTTAAACCATTTGAGCGATCATTATTATACTATCCATGGGCGGGAGTGGTGGGCGATGTCTTGATGCAGACTGAGGGAAAAGGGGCTGGCACCACTATGCCAGCCCCTCCTCCCTTCCAGCAGATTCTGCAAAATTAACCAATCTCTTCTTTGAGGGGAGGAGACAAAATTGCTCCACCAGCCAACAAGTTGGATGGTGAAGTGTATTGTCTTCCAACCCCCCGAAATAACGAGACAGACACAAATATATATGGTTTCAAATTTGGGCAACTTTTATTTAAATAGTTACCTATTTAACTTGTAACTCAACTAACTTTTTGGTGTCAGTTCAACTTGGTGTGCGTAAGCTGAGGTAGCGTCACCTAACGTCTACCCCTCAGCTATTCAGGCGTACTGCCTGGGTCCCCTGTAGATTTCAACCCGGGCAACCCGGAAGGGAAACATCAGGAGAAATCTCTCTCAACTTTTGAGACTAGACTCTCCCCGCTCCTGGGACATTCCTCATCACCTCACCCCTAAAATTAACCGTCTAGGTGAGTGTTTGCATAATGCCCCACACCCTTAAGGGGTGCCTTAAGTGTCTACAAACCTTTGAATAACTCAACTATTTACGCCACGGATTGGGAGCAAATGTCCTATTTAGCTCCCATCCCCCCCAAGCCATCCACTATAAACCGAACACCTATCATCATTATGCAGAAACAAAAATTGCCCATAGCAGACAGATTGATTCCATCCGATCTGCAAAGGTGAGGGCTGTCAAGCAAGATCTCCCCATGGGATGTGTAGGAGCCCCGAACTCTTGCAAGCACCATGCGCATGGCCCGGTTCACCCGTTTCCTAGCCGATTCCATATATATATATGTATATATATATATATATAAAAATTATTATCATTATTTTTGAACATCCCCGCTACATGACACCGGAAGCGAGGGATGATAGCCGACCAGGCGATGTGCACCCGCGACCATGCATGCCATATTTTACAGATGTCATTCCAAGCTTGCAAGAACAGGGCCCTACCCTTCAAGGGGCCTAGATCGTTGCCTCGAAGGTGTATAACCCAACGTCTGGAGGGGGCCCTCTCCTAGACTGCAACGAAAGCGGGAGCAAACCGTCCCAACGCATACCTCTGATCCCATGCTACTTCAACTGCAGCGACGGATCGAGGCCCAAATGCTGACCATAGTGAGACCTCATGGCCTGCTGGGACACCCAGTGTATGAAACTGTGTCCGCAGACGAGGATCCTCCATCTATGGTTCAGCAACGCAGGATCTGAAACGACAGATCCAACCTTAATTGTGACCACGGAGTACCCACATATTTCCTGAAGGCATTTGATTTCCATCTGCCCAGGGTTTTTTTTTTGTTTTTTTTTTTTTTTTTTTTTTTCCGAGTCACATCACATAGCATTGGCCACCGTAGCTTCTCCAATGCAGCAATAGGGGGTTGCAAACTTGTATTGCCCCAGAATGCAGACCATAATGAGTCCTCATGGCCTGCCTAGCAGCCAGTAAATATAACTGTGCCTGCAGACGAGGATACTCCATCCATGGTTCAGCAAAATGGATCTCAACGAGATCGCCACAATCAATTTGCTAAAACAGAGTACCACGCATTTCCCGAAAGCATTTTATTTCCATCCGCTCGGGGTTTAACCCCCTCGGAGTCTTGTCCGATAGCATTGGCCACCGAAGCTTCTCCAATGCAGCAAGCGTGGGTTGCAAACCTTAATTGCCCCCAACATGCTGACCATAATGAGTCCTCAAGTCCTGCCTTGCAGCCCAGTCCGAATAACTGCTCGCAGACCGGATACTCAAACCATGGTTCAGCAAAACGGATCCCATGGATCGGCACAATCAACTTATGACAACGGAGTACCACGTATTTCCTGAAGGCGTTTGATTTCCATCTGCCCAGGGTTTGATCACCTCCGAGTCATGTCCCATAGCATCGCCCACGGGACTTCTCCACTGCAGCAAGAGTGGGTTGCAAAACCTGTATTGCAGCACAACCCATCATCCTTAGCACCTTACTGGTGCCTGCCTACAACTGGTAAGTTGTTAGCTGTATACCATCCGGCTTGCCAAACGGTAACCAGGCCCAATCTTGCTAGACTGTTTGAAGCACCAAAGCCTCAACTGGCCATAAAATGGGGTCACTACACTCCGCCAGTTTAATGACGTTGCCTCTTGACCCCAAATAAGCTTTGGATGACTGGACCAGCCACTCTATGCCATTACGCATTATTGTTATGCCAAACTCAACCAGGGCCGCATCAACCTGTCAGCTTTAGACACTAGGACTATTCTCGCTGATCCCATAGGGCTGCAAAGAATCTGTCCTAGCGTTCGCATGAATCAATTCGCTCCCGTGTGTCCGCGTAAGCCTCGAGCTTCAGGCTTTTCAAAATTACAGGGAGCTCGGTTCTCTGTTCTCCGGAGTCTGGCCCTGACGGCCTGACCACCAGGTTAACTTTTTATGCCGCCAACCGTCAATGTAGTCTGAAATGCCCGGAAGTAATAAGCTGGCACAGCCAATTGCACCCTGGTCGATTGTGGGTACAACCCCGCCTGTTGAAAACACCCAAAACTGTGATATGCTCATGACGAAAAGGGGGGTAAACTGCGGCAGGGCGTATGCCCTTCCAAATTCCTCAAAATCATTGACCGCCCCGTACCAGATCACATAAAGTTTGGGGCCAGCGCTAAGTGTAATACCCTTAAAGTTTCGGTCGCGACCGGCACAAATGGTCTGGTTAGCTTGGGCCGGACTAAAGGCTGGGACTATGCCACTGCTAAAGCCCACAATCGGACGGAACCAGACTGAAGTACCACAAAACCATCAAACACCGGTATAAGAGTCACCCCAAGTGCAACCCCACAAAAATGTAGAGCGAGCGAACCGAAACATAAAACCAACGTATACTTCCAAGCCTCAAGGCCCTGCGGCATAAGAGGCCACCCCTAAGGCATATAAACAGTCACTTCCAGTCCTGTATTGCCAAAAAACCCTGTTTTGATTCATCAGTATTACTTAATTTACCATTGCTGATGAGATTTGCCTGCTAAGGGGTGCGTGTGTATAATGTGGCTTAAAATTGAGGCATTTAATGGACCAACAGCCTTGCACTGAAATCGGAGGAACCCCTTGATGTGATCCCCATCCGAGCTGAAGGGTTAACCAATAACCCAAGCCTCATTTGCCACGCCCTTGCATCTGACTGCAATGAGAAAATTGGTCAACTACTAGGATGAAATCTATCCCAGTGAATGGGGTCCCCTCTTGGGGTCCCATCTTAATAACAAGGAAGTAACCCAATGAATTAAGGAAGAGTATGCAAGGATGGAGGGTGCCTCATGTCAGTGCGTCCCTCCTGGGAGCACTGTGAGGAAAGTTCAACCCATCTCCATCCTCGGTGAACTCCCAAAGCTCTGTGTGCCGGTGAACTACGAATCCCAGCAGCCACAAATCGCAATGTCAATGTCCGCTGTTTGCACCCCCATGTTCACGTTTGGGCATATCGGGATCTGTGTAAATCTGATCCAATGAATAAAACAACAGCCTACATATCAGTAATCACTTTACCATTCATAACAGTAATAAATTACATTTATGAAGCAAACAATAATTCTATAGGCATCCCTTGCAGCTTTGGAAGTAGGGAATATATTCCAGTGTCGACCTTTCCCCTCGTCTGGCTTTGAACGCATGACTTCTTAGTCAGCAGGGACTTAATGCAGCTGGCTACAACCAGCAAATGCAACTATCTCTAAGGTTGCATAGGTCAACAGTACACTAGAATATTAACAGTCGGAAGCTCACTCTGCCCACAGGCTGGCTTCAAGGCATGAACTCATGGTCAGCAGTGATTTATTGCAGCTAGGTACCACTAGCAGGTGCCACTATCCTTAAGGTTGCATAGGTCAACAGCAAGCTAGACTATTAACAGCAGGGAGTTCCCTCTGTCCCCAGCTTGCTTTAAACCCATAACTTCTTGAGCAGTAGTGATTTAATGCAGCTGTCTCACCACTAGCAGATGCAACTATCCATTAAGGTTGCATAGGTCAGCAGCAAGCTAGGCTATTAACAGTCAGGAGCTCACTCTGCCCCCAGACTTGTTTTGGACACATGACTTCATGGTCATTAGAGATTTAATGCAGTTGATTACCAACTCGCTGCTCCAACTTTCAATTAAAGTTGCATAGGTCAACAGCAAGCTAGGCTATTCACCGTGGGGAGCTCTCACTGCCCCCAAGCTTGCATTGCACATGTGTCTGCTTGGTCAGCAATGAGTTTAACGCAGTTGGCTCCCAACTTGCAATGCAACTATCGTTTAGGTTGCATAGGTCAACAGCAAGCTAGGCTATCACTGTCGGGAGCTCACTATGCCCCCCAGCTTGTTTTGAACACATGGCTTCCTGATCAGTAATTATTCTATTGCAGTTGGCAACCACCTGCGGATGCCACTATTAAGTAAGGCTTTCTAGGTCAACAGCCAGCTGGACTATCAAAAGTTGGGAGCTCATTCTGCCGCTAGGCTTGCTCTGAACACAATGACCTCCTGGTCAGTAATGATTTTAATGCATTTGGCTACCCACTCGTGGATGCCACTATCCATTAGGGTTGTCTAGGTCAACAGCAAGCTGGACTATCCACAGTCGGGAGCTAGCAACTCGTGGATGCCACTATACATTAGGATTGTCTAGGTCAACAGCAAGCTGGACTATCCACAGTCGGGAGCTACACCCTGTCCCCAGTCTTACTTTAAAAACATGACTTCTTGGTCAGTAGTGATTTAATGCAGCTGGCTGCCAACTCGCATATGCAACTATCCAAAAGGTTGCATAGGTCCACAGCAAGCTAGACTATTAACAGTCAGGAGCTCACTGGCCCCGGCTTGCTTTGAATACATGACTTCTTGGTCAGTAGTGATTTAATGCAGGTGGCTAGCATTTGAACACCTGACTTCTTTATGAGCTAGTTGCAATAAATGCCCTTCCGAACATCAAATCATTACAGCCCATAATCTCATTTATGTCAGACCTCAAGATTAACTCGTATTTAATACTTCATTTACATCATGTTAAATCCAAATTTTAGTAATATAGGTCAGTAGCAAGCTGCACCTCAAATCGGGAGCTTCCTTGCTCCCTTTAATATTATTTTATTTTATTTTTCCAAAATCTTCATTGTCTTCGATATCACTTAAATGATTACCTGTTAAGGACTGTTATTGATATTTAAATATTGTCACCTCCTCATTTTCTTTTCTTTCTCTTCTTTTTATTTATTTATTTATTATTTGTTATATTTATGTATACACATATACATATGTAACTATTAAGTTGTTTCAATTTATACATATATATATAAAGTCATTTCATTCTTTTTTCTTTTTTCTTTAAATTATTATCTTTTAAATATATACTGTATATAAATCTTTTATATTTATTTCATCTATTTTTATTATTAAAATGTATTATATATATATATATATATATATATATATATATAATTATTATTATTAAGGAACTCACTCTGCCCCCAGGGCTTGCTTTGAACGCATGCCTACTTGTTCAGTAGTGATTTAATGCATTCAGCTGCCAAGGAGCAGATGCAACTATCTTTAAGGTTGCATAGGTCAACAGCAAGCTAGACTATTAACAGTAAGGAGCTCACTCTGCCTACTTGGTCAGTAATGATTTAATGCAGTCAGCTTGCATGTGTCTTGTATCATAACATGTATATGTTAATTGCTATTTATTATTCTTAATTTTATTTAGTTATTTAAAATTATTTATTTTGACCTTACCAAAATGGCCACCAAGCCTAACACAAAATGGCAGCTGAGTCTCCAGCCCCTGCAATGGTAGCCACCCTTTAAAGATGGTGGCAATGGCCCCACCCACAAAATGGCCACCTCCATGGCCCTGGCATGGCCATGAGGCCCTGAAGTGAAGAGGACAAGGGTGAGTCAGGGAATCCCACCCCAGGGCCCTTTTAAGAAGGAGCTGAGGCTAGCAGTGGGAACCTCCAACCTTTCAGTGAGCAAGTTCAGCAGCTCAGTGGTTTAACCCACTGTGCCACGAGGAGGGGGACTTAAATTAATATTATGTTATAGGAAGGGGGCAATCAAAACGAAGCCCTCCAGGCCTGGCTCCCTGTCCAGGGAAGCCAGGAAGAATTAAACTTAGATATAACTAAATTTAGCAGAGGCCTACGAAGGGCAAGGGGCCAGTTCAGCCTGGAAGATGAACTCTGGGCCTCCCTCATGGCCTCTGCACAGACCTGGTGCTGCATGGGCTCCAAGGTGTTCCTCACTCAACGATGTCTTGATGCAGACTGAGGGAAAAGGGGCTGGCACCACTATGCCAGCCCCTCCTCCCTTCCAGCAGATTCTGCAAAATTAACCAATCTCTTCTTCGAGGGGAGGAGACAAAATTGCTCCACCAGCCAACAAGTTGGATGGTAAAGTGTATTCTCCAAATAGAAGCTGATAGTCAGCAATGCAGCAGTTATTGTTCAGGGTACCACAAGTGTTGTGTGGTGTTTGCTGAGACTATCCACCTATAGGACTGACTTCTGGCATTATTTCTCCTGGTGACAAACTTTAAAACAATGAATATTCTGGAATAGTTGCAGTGTTACAGTGGAACCAAGCCTGACACAGAGTTGATGCACTAGGACTTTTCAATGCACAGAGACAGTAATATTGTATCAGTTTCCTCTGAATTTAGCTGAGTCAAGAGACAGTGAGTTGATTTTTAAAAAATAATAATATATTTGTGTAAACTACCTGTTGTAATGCAATGCAGATGGTTCAGTTGTGAAAGGACAATTAAAACCCTTTAGCTTTACAAATGACTCACTGCCTGGAAAAGGAAGAATGAAATATGCTACAAGTGATGTCTGAATAGGAATTAATAACAGCCTTCTCCAATCTGGTGTCCATTCCCTCCCCCCCCCCCCCCGGAGTTAGATAACAGCTTCCAGCACTCCTGGTCATTGTGCATGCTCCCTGAGAGTTATAAGAGTTTAAATAGAAACATTTTGGACTTGAAAACAGACTCATGGGCCCCACTAGACTTCTCCTAGAAAAAAAGAGAACATAATTGAGTGATGTATGAGTTAACAAGCTCAACCTGGAACTGGCGTGATGCTCAAACAAATGACATGCATGACAAAAGCCAAATCAACAGAACTTTCCAAGTCCCTCAATATAGATTACTGCTGCATTTCTTGGAACTGTAATTATACTAGAAATTCACAGTATGTTCATGTTTTAACTGCTAAAGTCAGAATGGAACTATAAAATGGTTTCCGTGGAAGATAGCAAAGGTAAAAGCAAAATTCCATTTCTTCTCTGAGGAGGGGATAACTTTTGCTTCTCAAAAGCACTTATGATAACTCCTTTGGGTTTATGTGCATGCCAGGAGCTTTCTCCACTTTTTCTCCCCTAGCCAGGACAGTCAGAATTGCTGATGAGAAATGTATGGTTTGGAATTTAAAAGGGGGGGGGCATGGAGTGGGTGGTGAAGAAGACAAATCATTGACTTTCAAGAAAATGAAATAAAATGAGAGTCTTCTTGGAGACTCTAATTATATCCCACAAGATTCTCTAAGTGAGTGGTTCAAGATTTTTACATAATTGTCTTCTAATGAAATGTGATCCGTAGAAATGTAGACTCCAGAAACAATCAAATACATCCAGATGTGCTTGTTTCCAAACATTCCAGTCTTCCTGAGGAATGAATGCACAGCTTTAAAAACAATAGGAGCTTCTCACACTGCATTACATATTCTTACAGAGTGTGTGTTTCTGTATTGTGGCACATCATTTATTTCAAAATGATGGCTACTTCTAAAAATAGCGTCTGCCTATTCTCCTCTCCATGTTGCAGAAGATATCCATACTATGCCTACAATATTATACAGTGCATCACCCTGGCCATGAACAGATAATGAAGCAGAACATTATTATGTTCAAACTACTTGGAGATATGGATGGAAAAACTAGACAAATCAGTGCCAATTTTGGGAAGTAGCCATAGGTTTCATATAATTTTCCATGACACCTTAGTAACTTTGCAGTAGAGCAGACACATGAATAAGAATAAAAATGTTTATTTCATAAATTACCCAAAACAGTCAGTATGTTGGACCATGAATCTGGAGACCAGGCCTTGATTCCTCACTTGGCTATAGGGTCCCCTGGATTACCTTGGGAAAGGCCCCATAAAACCCCTTGGTTGGGTCACCAAAAGGCAGAAATGGCTTGAAGGTACACAACAGCCACATTGAAATCAGTGGGTTGCCCTCTCTTCTCCCTGCGTTGCCCTCTTTTTGCCCTACGTTGCCTCTTCGCCCCCCCCCTAGTTTCTCTAACACTTCTTTTTTACTCTCTTCCCTCTTCTCCATCCATCATACCACCAAAAAGGGGAAGATTTATCAATTCAGAACTTTTCTTGTTAATAGATGCCTTCAAGTTGACCCTGACTTAAGGTGATCCTATCACAAGGTTTTCTTGTCAAGATTGATTGCCTTCCTTTGAGACTGAGAGAAGGCGATTTGTCAAAGTTCACCTAGTGGGTTTCCATGGCTGAATGGAGATGTGAGCCCTGATCTCTTGGAATCCAACTCTAACATCTTCCTATATTATGCCAGCTCTCCAGATCTGAAACAATAGCATGCAACAGTTTCTTCTCCCCTTACTCATTTCTCTATTTTCACTCATTTCTCCATTGGAGGCAAGAGAAAATTATCTTCAGAAAAAAATTATCTCCTTTCATTACTTCATTCATTCTTCCACATTCACACCCCAACTTCCCTTTTTTATATCTGGGTTCAGTCTCATCTGAAAGAAATTAATAAAGACCACATGAAATTTAGGTCAATGTTCTTATATTGCCCATGGATCACTGGTTGCTCACACTGTAAAGGATTAGCTTAGGGTCATAAACAGTTCTCCATGGGCAATTGTGTGTCCCTGCTTCCCCCACACCCTGACAGAAGAAATATTTTGCATCTTACTGTCTCCAGGATGAAGGGGGGGAAAGAAATTAGAACTAGACTGGAAGCCATTTTCAGTTTTGATTTCTTAACATTTCTTTTAATGAGTCCTAATGGTGCAAAATTTGGCCCTCTGACCAAATTTGCTCACCTCTAGTTTTGTGCTGGGGCTTAATTAATAAGTTTTTCTTACAATTGTTTGGCTTAATTACTTTAATGTACAACTTCAGTCAGCATTCTTTTTGACAAAGCAAATTGAATAAACCATCCTACCTGAACTAATCAAACTTATCAACATTAGAAACAAAAGAGGTTGACAAGTTATGGAGGGCATTCATATGAAATGCAATATTTTATTCCAATGAAAGACATATTCACAGGTGACTTTCACATTCAAAGCCCAGCTAATCACAACAGTGTTAATCCATTATCAAAAGAGAAATGAGCATTCTGAGTGTTTAAATAGTCCTGGCACTTGCCCCACACAGAAATCAGAATGGCTTTTGGATGTGGTTCAATATCTCATTATGTTCAATCAAATTAACATCAACATTATTCGGATCAGGCAAAATGAAGTGTGACACCAGAGCATGGGAACCTCTTTGCAAAAGACAAGGTAATTTATGAAGGGATAGGAGAGAATCTGTCTCATCTTGCTCCAAATTATTCAGAAGCGGAGATAGCAGCTTTTGTCTAAGACGTTCTGATGATCTCATGAATCAAAAGACTCAGACGATGACTAGGGAGATCAGGGTTCAAATCCTGCTTTACCCATGAAGTGTATTGCAGGAAGAGAATTAGACACACATTTTCAAATTAATCTGCCTACAGACAGAGCTTCCAAAATTAGTTGTAAGTAATTTAGTTAACTATAATAAATTACTTTGGGGGTAATGAAGGTCCAATGAAGTCACATATCAAAACCAACACAACAAATATGAATGTAATTACAAGGATAAAACATAGCATTTTCTAATTAGACTGAAAATTACCGTTCAAGGAACATTTTAAGAGTAATTTTGAGAGAAATTTTTAAAGCTTTATGTCATTATCTCCTCCATGTTTTTTTCTTTTAAAAACATAATGCAAAAGTAGTGCAAAATAAAATCTAATAACTCATTTCTATCAACTTAATGACATTTCTCACTGTCATTAGTAATGGAAATTAATTACCTTTACTGAAACTTGATTGTGCTGTACTTGAAGTTGCTTTTCGTGATGGTTCAAAAAACTTAGCTGGGACAAAATATGACTCTATAGGTTTTAAGAATGACTAGTCATTATGAACATATTACACCAGTCCTGCCTTCCAGTTTGTTAACACATTAATTCAAATGGCTGATTTTGACCTATAAAACTATCAAGTTTAGGGTCTCAGAATATGACCGAGTCCCTCTATCCATATGTATTTACCTCTGTCTTTATTTCATTTTCTTTCCTAGGAAAAGTCCACCTGCTGTGTCCCACATTTTTATCACTTTTTGTCACCAAGTTAGGTCCTTCTTGTTTTCCTGGGCATTTAAAAGTCTACCTTTAACTTCTTGTAGTTTGGTTTAAATTCCCATTCCTGTTAACTATTTTAGGTATTGGTTAATTTTGTGGTATGATGATGTTATGTGTAGATGAGATTTTTAAATGATGCTGGTTTATAATTGAGGGCTTTAACTGTGCTTTAATCTTTACAGTGCCTATAGAGACTTTGTATATGAGGTACTTAAGAAATCCAAGGACTAAATAAATAGACATGGATCAATTAGAAGTACTTGACATATATGTCTGAAAGAGGGGTAGTGGTGAAATGCATCTGAGCCATGCTCAGGAATGAATATAATGAACATAAAAAGCATATCTCCAAGGAGAGGTGAGTTGTTAAAGTTCCCAGCTCTCTTTTCTGGAACAGATGGAGCATCTGGCTATCCACTCACCCATCCCAGACTGGTAGAAGGCATATTGCTGTCTAAGGCAATTAGCAAATGGAACCCTTTTTGCATTCCTTTTACAAAAGCTGGCTAGATTGACAGTTGACTCTTTCTTCAACACTTCTGCCAGTGGGATGGTGTCCTCCACCACACGTGAACATAGCAGACTTGCTTAGGGGGTGTCTAGGGAAGGCATATTTTCTTTCTCATTCCAGTATCCTGTTGTTGCTTCCCATCAGGCATGTAGCCAGGGGGGGGGCTAAGGGGGCTTCAGCCCCCCCCCGAAATTCTCAGGGTGGTCCGTGAAAAGGCCTTACTGGTACATTATTTAAACTGTTATGTTTATTCATATCATGATCTGATCACCATGCTCATTATATCCCACATTAATGGGTTTATTGGGATAACAATACAAAAGGTTTGCTAGGATAGACCCTCTTCCACCCAGTCTCAGCCCCCCCCCCCAAACTGAACCAGAATCCTGGCTACGGCCCTGCTTCCCATAATTTGCTCTCTGGGACAGATCTTTGAAACTACAGAGTCTCTTAGCCAGTTAGTGTCAGTTGTAGTCCAAAAAGGCATTTTTCCAAATGTGGCCCTTGGATTAGCCAGTTCACCCTGATTAATAGTGAATGACCATGCTCTCCTTTTGTCTGGGCCCCAAAATCTTTCCCCACCAGCCACCATGCTCTCCTTTGACTTCTAAAATATGCAATCATGCCAGAAATAGAAGTAGGGAGATGATTCTCAATATCCTTCTCCACTTCCTTCTCCAATGCTCTAGAATACTGATGAAAAGTGTACCCAAAAGCACAACCTGGTGACTCACATGAGATGTAATTTTCCAGAGCCTGCTGTAACTGAAATAGCATATTGGAAGCAGTGTATTGTACCATCAGAGAAGGGAGGAAAAATCCCAAGCGTTTTCAGCTTTTACTCTTATCTATTAAAAGGGGAAAATAAGATAGATATTTGCTATGGAACTGATAATGATATCATTTAAGAACAGGGGGTGTATAGAAACTTTTTTTATATCCTCAGATTAGTTCAGGGGAAAATACACTATCCTGGAAGAAAATGGGTTATTACTAAATCACACTGATATTTATTTGGGAGATTCATCTATGGTTAGTTGAAATATTGTGCTTTTTATGCACAGCAAAGTTTCCACCAAGTAGCATATCTTTTAGTTATTGTTGTGTGCCTTCACATTATTTTCAACTTATTGAGTTCCTAAGGCAAACCTCTCACATGGTTTTCTTGGCAAGATTTGTTCAGAGGGGGTTGTCTTTGCCTTCCTTTGAGTCTGAGAGAGTGCAACTCACCCAAGGTCATCAAGTGCGTTTCCATGGATGTGTGAGGATTCCAGCCTTGGTCTCCAGAGTTGTAGTCCAACACTTAAACCACTATGTCAACTTAGCTCCTAGTACATATTTTACCTGCATCTATTATGTCTTGGAGATTTAAAAACATCCAACAACACTTGGATTTTCCACAAGATCACTGAGGGTATTAGCTGTGTGGCTGCTGATTTATAAAATGTGTGGATTATAGTTTGAAGTCTAATAAGTGGCACTTAATGACAACTTTGCCAATTAAGTGAGCAGACCTAACATTACATCATGTTATGTTATGTTACTCTGGGAAAAATATTTAGAAAGTGGACTCTGTTTCACATTAGCAGATCAAGAAGCAGTGAGAAAAAATAACAAGGCATGACTGACACAATCCTTCAGGCAAGGTGATTAAAAGCTACAGCAAAATAAAAGGGCTGGCAAAGCCACTTTCAACACAAATAACAGTGCTCACATCTTCACATTACTAAGACTGTCAGAGGGCTGATTATCATCATAGCCCTTGCTCTTCAGTGAGGTCCCAAACCTGATTTGTAGACTGAGATCATTTCCAAGTTCTGAATAAAGAAAAATATGCAAAAAATGATTTTTTAAAAATAAAAAACACAACACCTTCAAGTTTATCATTAATTCTTAAAGTGAGTTTCTACATACCTTAGCTGTACCCCCAAGAGGATCAGTTTACTATAAAGGCACACTGTCTCCCTGGTGCCAGTTGCTAAGCTAGGAAAAAGGAAGAAAAATCAATTCACTGGTTGGAGGAGCTCTCTATTTTGATCAGAGTGGCCTGCTCCATCCTAAAGCTCTTCTCCTTGATGTCTGGAAGTCTGTCTCACAAAAGCATCATTGGGATGGCAAACTGAAGACTTTTGCTTGGCTACTATTAGTATCCCCATTTTTCAGTTAAAGCAAGGTGATTAGCACCCAATGATGCTGGAGAGATAGCACAGCGGTAACAACAGCTGTGCTGGCAATCTGAAGATCTGAAGATTGCAGGATCGAATCCCGGGCTGAGTTAGACACCAGCTGTAAGCCCTGTCTACTGTTTACTCAAGCAGTTCAACAGCCCCGCTGTGAATTAACTACAAATTCTGGACCATAAAAGTGGGGAAGGACTTTTGCACAGACTTGTCTGAAATAGGCTGACGGAGAAGGGAGAGGCGGAAGTGGTGGAAACAAGAGGCTCCTGTCATGAGGATGGAACAACAGCACTCCCTTGTGACATGATGGTGCAATGATGCAGGGACATAACAACAATTATGTAATGGAGCATTCACACCCCATGACACCCACCTGTATGACGCAGCCAGGAAAGAAGTCCTTCTAAAAACTGCACTGTATTTGTCTATGTGTAATTGTATGTCTTTCCGACAGGGACTGTCTGTCGTATGTGTATTGTAATCCACACTGAGTCCCCTTCGGGGTGAGAAGAGCGGAATAGAAATAAACAGTATTATTATTATTATTGTGATTACCGAGTGTAATGGTTTGGATACCTAGTTAGTTTTAGTTAGAGTTGGGTTTTGTTAATCTGGATTAAATTCGGTTTTTCTGAATTATACTGCTTTGGGTTGCATAGCATCTGCAGAAGACCCTCCTAGAACTTTAAGATCATCTGGGGAGGCTGTACTCTTGATCCCTCCTTCGTCTCAAGTATGGTTGGCGGGGACGAGAGACAGGGCCTTCTTAGTGGTGGCCCCTCGGCTATGGAATGCCCTCCCTAGGGATATTAGATCAGCCCCCTCTATTTTAATACTTTGGAAGAAAGTTAAAACTTTGCTTTTTGAGCAAGCGTTTGCAAATACAGCATAACAGATATAGGAAAATGGACTGACTGGACAAATGAAATTGGACAATGGTTTTAACAAGAAGTCTAGGATGACATATGTTTTTATTGATTTTATCATGTTTTATATGATCTTAATTGTTTTACTGTATTCTTATGCTCTGATGTCTGACTGTGAACCACCCAGGGCTGAGAGGGGCGGAATATATATATATATTCATTTATTTATATATAAGGACTTTTGCACAGACTTGTCTGAAATAGGCTGACGGAGAAGGAGAGGCGGAAGTGGTGGAAACAAGAGGCTCCTGTCATGAGGATGGAACAACAGCACTCCCTTGTGACATGATGGTGCAATGATGCAGGGACATAACAACAATTATGTAATGGAGCATTCACACCCCATGACACCCACCTGTATGACGCAGCCAGGAAAGAAGTCCTGCTAAAAAACTGCACTGTATTTGTCTATGCGTAATTGTATGTCTTTCCGACAGGGACTGTCTATCGTATGTGTATTGTAATCACACTGAGTCCCCTTCGGGTGAGAAGAGCGGAATAGAAATAAACAGTATTATTATTATTATTGTGATTACCGAGTGTAATGGTTTGGATACCTAGTTAGTTTTAGTTAGAGTTGGGTTTTGTTAATCTGGATTAAATTCGGTTTTTCTGAATTATACTGCTTTGGGTTGCATAGCATCTGCAGAAGACCCTCCTAGAACTTTAAGATCATCTGGGGAGGCTGTACTCTTGATCCCTCCTTCGTCTCAAGTATGGTTGGCGGGGACGAGAGACAGGGCCTTCTTAGTGGTGGCCCCTCGGCTATGGAATGCCCTCCCTAGGGATATTAGATCAGACCCCTCTCTTTTAATATTTTGGAAGAAAGTTAAGACTTGGCTTTTTGAGCAAGCGTTTGCAAATACAGCATAACAGATATAGGAAAATGGACTGACTGGACAAATGAAATTGGACAATGGTTTTAACAAGAAGTCTAGGATGACATATGTTTTTATTGATTTTATCATGTTTTATATGATCCTATATTTATTTACTGCATTTCTTTTTAAAAAAAATAAATCTTTATTCAGTTTTCAAAATACAGATTATAAGAAAAGAATGTAAAAAGCTCAGAAAAGGTGCAACATATACAGACAATTTAAGCAGATACTAAAAAGAAAATGCCTAACTGGCATTTCAGAGGGGGGAAAGAATAGAGTGCCCGAAAAAGGAAAACAGAAATTCTGGGTAGGTGGATTGTAAATACTTAGTCTGTCTAACATTTCACACCAAACTTAATTCTGATGTTCATAGCTTCTCTTCTTGTACTTCCTCTAGTTGCCTACAATATATAGAAAGAAAACAGCAATTTTTAATCATCATATCATACTATTAATCATATCATTGCCCCTTTATAAGTTATGATTAGTTCTCATTAACCTTGAGAAACAAGATATCGATAAAAATCTATCTTACAATCAATTATCACTATTACCTATATCTTTGTTATTTAGGGAGTTATTCCCAATTTAATTGAAGAGCAATATTATATTCTTTTTTACAATATTCTTGCATACATGACCAATCTTGTTTTCTACTCATGCCCATCTCTTCGTTGTTATCTTTTAATGCTTCCGTGAGCCAGTCCATTTGGATGGTATCTATGATTTTTAATATCCATTCATCTTTCGTTGGGGATTCTTCTGATTTCCAATATTTGGCGTAGGTAAGTTTTGCCGCTGTGGTTATATAAATAAATATAGCGAATAAATAAATAAATAAATAAATAATGCTGCCCTTATAGTTTCACTAAAGACTAGTAGTTATTGACCTACTCAATTCTAATTCCCACAGAGGTAGGTTCACGTATTAAGATGCAAGTCTACAACAAGATTCCTGCCATAGTTTATATGTAGAGAATGTTGTTTTTTCCTTAGTAGGAATGTTCAGTTTGTCGTGGGATTAAGGCATAAATCAGTTGTCTAGCACCTGCATGTATATGGATGTTATATGGCCCTGGAAATTGTGGATAGGGGTGTGAAAACTCTGGATTGTAATAATGAAGAGCATGTACCAGTAGGGATGAGCAATGTTGAGTTGGGAAGACCAATGGCCTCACTCATTTGGAGGCAACTCTGATATGACACAGTTTCTAGACAAAACATGGGCACAGATTAATTGTATCATTGAGAATGAATTTTACCAGGATCCATAGATCTTAAGTATTTGCATGCATTAAAACTCAGGGATGTGTTTGGCTCAGTACATTAATGTGTCAGGATTTTATACTGTGAAGCAGTGGGGGGAAAGAGTGTTGTTCCACATTTTACTGAGTCCTAATTTATATCTGTCCTAGTCAGTTCTGCTCATGATCAGGTATGATGAAAGATGCAAACCAACAACATCTGGCCACAGTTTTCCCATCCCTGTTACCACAGGTCTGAAATCTTGATTTCAGCTAAGTTTTGAGTGAAGAACTAATCCATGTGTAAATGTGCTTTAAAAGGGACAGTTACCATTAGGGAAGTTTCTTTTCCAATTTGCACGTTCCTTGGGCCATCTTAATTGGCACTTTCAGGTTTTTGTGCTGAAGTGTTTTCTTCATGGGAAAATATCGCTGAGTATGTGATTGCAGAAGGGATTTTTGTTCTAGTGTGCTGGGGAGGTGAACAGTTCACAGAAGCTTTGATGCTTGCCCAAACCCACCCACATGCTATTACATGGGGAGATTACATGCTGCAAGGAGCACCCCTCCCCTTTACTGAGTCCATACAATCTTTGCATTGGTGTCCCTCTTTAAATCCAAGATGAGAAGAACAAGCAGTGTTTTGTTTGAAAATTCAACAAATCCTTTCAGAGCTAGAAATACCAGAATAAGCAGAGAATCAATTTCCACAGAATACTGAGAAACTGAAAAGAAATAAAATTACTTTAAAAAAAACCTCTTTGTGGATGATAAATTTGACAAAAGTTTGGTGTTTTTGTTATGGTTTTATGGTTCAGTGCATGATTGCAGTTGAGAATAATTCAAAACAATCATTCAAAACTGGCATTGCTCTTCAATTTCCTTTGCTTTCTTGCACCATTGAGTTGAAGATTAACGTTCATATTTTCAGTAGTTCCCTGGGAAAGATTAGTTCCCACTTCAGCAAATCCAGAATAACTACTTTAAATAAACGTTGATGGGACTGTATCTTTTTTAAAATGAGTGTTGCAACTATGTACTAAATGTGTTTACTTCAAAATAAGCCATAATACGCAGTCTCACTATATCGTGACTGCACTTAACATTGAAGTAGTTGTTTTTAATGAACCTGGCATGGAAGCCTAATCATATATTCAGAAAACGGTTTATTGTTGATTTTCCTCTCAGTAACTTTGCTGCATATTTTGCAGTGGCCTGAGAAATCACTAAAGGGCTAAAGACTCCAACAGGTCCTCGGAACAGGGCAATCTATCTGTGTGGCACTTGTTAGTTATGCACAGCGGGGCTGTCCATCACCCCTTGCAGTATGTCTCTATTTCCATAGCGAACCAGATAGCAGAGAGAGGCAACATTACTCTCCGATGAAAAGGCAGTGAATGGCAAAAGCTTGACAATGTTTATGCTGTTAGACCACCATCCAGGATGCATGACATCAACTGGAATGGAGGAAGGGAATACAATCAAGTCATGGACAGCTGTCAAAGCTTGTTCCTAAAAATAAGCTCAGAAAAAAATTATTGGTTGGTAGTGCCATTTACGAGCTAGTTAAGAACAGTGTTAGAAGTGATAGATAGTTAGAACACACTGAGACAAAATAGAATGAATAAGTAGAAGAAAGAAACAGAAAGAAAGTCTCATCCTCTTAACAGTTCCTTGGAATAAATGAAATGAAATAGAACTCCATGTATAAAAGGCATGGCAGCAGTGAACAAACAGCAGAGAAGAATTGTACCAGTGCCGATATTCCCTTTTGCTCAGTAGACTGAGCCTACAGAGATAGTTAACAGGAGTTGTTCCAAGCATTTCTCTGGTCCAGACAAGATAATGCAAGTCTTGTAATGCTGTAGTTGGTGCAGTAGGAAAAGATTTTCCAGTTATATCTTACTTGTGTGCTACTGGCTGGGAGGTGTTAGATGAAATTCTTTCTGGCCTTACTGAAAAGAAACAAGAACATGAAAACAACTAGTTACAAGTGCTCCTCTTTAAACTGGCTACTTGAAATCCATTCATTGTTCTGAGATGATTGCAGTTCTAAAATGTTGAACCCATTTGCAAAATGAGGCTCATTTTACAAATTTTGTTTTGCAGTGTTTTCTATTTGGTATCATTTGCTTTCATTTTCGCTAGTCTAGAAGGGAAAAGCAAGGATAAGCTATGCAGAGAACTATTGGAAATCTTAGTCACACACTCAGCTTCTGAAAGATGTTGGCAGGTGTTGCCCATATGTTTTCAAGCATATCTTTGCAGCCAAAAGGGTTAGAAACTTTGTCTGAAAATAGGCATCTCATAATCTAGTTGACATATGTTAGAGCCTTTACAAATATAGTTCAGTGGGGAAAAATGACTCCTTGGAGGTGGAATATAAATCCATTTATGACACCCCTACAAAATTCATAAGGTAAAGCTGTCCTTGAAGGCCTCTCTAAAGAATCAGTGAACATCCTACAGGCTTGTGAAAGGGAGCCAAATACTGCAATAATAATAATAATTATTATTATTATTATTTATACCCCGCCACCATCTCCCCAAGGGGACTTGGGGCAGCTTACATGAAGCCAAGCCCAAAACTGCATTTCAATACAATAACATAAAAGTCATAAGGCAACAATTACAATAAAATAATAATTAAAATCAAATTAAAATCAAATTAAAATCAAACGCAAAATATATTAAACAATGCAAAACAATACAATACAATAAAAAACAAACGCAATCACAATGAGTGGGCCACATGTGCAAGATACAACGATAAAAAACTAAGGATGAGATAACATTAAAAACCTATATATTTGTAGGAAAGGTTCATGAACATGGGAGTAAAAAGAGTCCTTCATGCAGGCAAGAGACAAAGTTGTGCACAAAATGCTCAAAGGAAAAATGTGGATGATGAAATGACACAAATACAGTCAATTCCTTATGTGTCAATTAGGATTGTGCAAAATTTCATTTGTGCCTCGTTTGTTGTGTACATTTCGTAAGATTTGAACATAGACTGAATATTAAAAAAACTTGAGGGGTGCCCACACAAAAAATAAGATTCAAAACATTGACCTATAACTTTCTGAAGAGTTATATAAGTCTTGTAAATGGCTCCAGGTCTCTGGTGGGTGCTGCTTCTCCCCCAAAAAGACTGGGTGGTGAGGTAGGGGCAAGGCCAGCAAGTGGAAGAAAGGGATGCCTGGCTGGATGGCCGAGCAAGGAAGAAGCCATCCCGACACATGGCCAGCCCAGGAGACAGGCCGAGACCATACTTATATTGAGGCTTTACTGTGGGAAACAAGCAGAATTCTGGGAAATGTAGTTTAGGCCAGGGCCTTTTGAATTCTTTGGCACAGGGGTCCTTGCCTTCACAAACTACATTTCCTAGAATTCTGCTTACCACCTTGTGCCTCCTCCTTCTTCCAGAAAGTTTAGGTGTTTATTTTCTAAAGGGATTTCAAGAAAAAAGGGTTTGTTGAGAGATGAAGTAGGAAAAGTTGAGAGGCAGTAACTCCAAAGTTTACCTAGTACGTTTCCTATTATTATTATTATTATTATTAATATTTCAAAGACTGGATGAGCATCTTTTGGGGGTTCTTTGACTGTGCTTTTCCTCCCTGGCAGAAGGGGGCTATACTGGATGGCCCCTGGGGGTCTTCCAGTGAAATAGTACTGCTAAGTTTATGTTGGTTAAAATTCCCTAAAAATTAGTGGATAATTATGTTGCCTCATTGAAAATAGAAATTCAAAGAGATAGCTTTTGTAGTTTTTAAAAATTGTTCATAAAAAAATCCCCCAAAATCAATGGATGTGTGAAACATTCTGAAGCTGTGGGGTGGGAATGGGGATTACTGTGGTAAAGGTGTTTTACCATTGTATCAAGTTTCATCCCAATAGCTCTAAAAATGAGGGAGAAAGGAGCTCTCCATCTGTACAATTGCATCATGAAAAAGAAATGACAATTTCGTTATATCGTTATAGCTATGATACGAGCCCCATACTCTATTTTAGAAAAACTTTAGAAATTATTCACTGTGTCCTCCCCCCCCCCCCTAAGTTAGTAATGAGTGTTGGAACATGTTTTTCATTGATCTCAGAGGCCTAATGTCCATGGATTCTGTATTCATAGATTCAACCACCCATAGCTTGAAAATATTTGAAAATAAAATATAATAAAAGTAAACCTTGATTTGGTAATTTTATATAAGGGACACCATTTTACAGCATCATGGTATACAACAGAACTTCAGAATCCATAGGCTTTGCCATTCAAAGGGAGACCAAATCCAGTAGATACCAAGGGCCCACTATAGATTAGTACTGACAGGATCAACAATGTTTAGTCTGATTGACATATACATATACATGCATACATATGAGGGTCAACATATTCTGACTATTTGGAACATTGTAGAGAGGTTTGGATTTATATTCATGTTACAATGTACAGGTGTCCATTGCAGATTGGGAACTAGTGGGCTGACTGATGCACCACAACCTCAATGTGCAATGGGCATCAATGGGCTGATGCACATGTGGACACTGGCAGCAAACGTGCTGGATTTGCACCAGATGTTTTTGATGTGTATCAGAAGTAGTTGATATTCATTGCATGAGAAATTCCCGACAGTCCTCAGATATCTATGATGCACATCAGGAGCAACTTATGTTTATCAGAAGAATCCGGTGTGCATTAGTATAATCTTTCTGGTGCTCTGATATGTATCTTTGCAATTCACTAACATTGCATTTCTGCAATATGGACTGTAATAATAAAACTGTGGTCCATGTATCTTCATTGGAAGAATTGCTCTAATGCCACACATTTCATCATAGAAAAATACACAAGGAACGCATTCATGCTGTGATTCAATGAGACAGAGAAATGATATGTTTTTAACCTAAACAGCTACAATAAAAAGTCCATTTCAACATAACAACCTTTCCTTTAATATAATTTATAGTATGCTTGCAAAAAGTGAATTGCAAACTTAGCTAAAATAACAAGCCATATTGATATGTAGCATGTATGTGACAGTTTGCTTTCCCGTATCTTTCCCATAATGAAATTATTGCTTAATTGCATTGGATTGATTTTATTGTCCTAAGTTGCATAAGGCACCAAGGACAGGGCTGATGGACTGATCTCTATCACTCTAGACAGTCACTTTAAAACACTCCCTTAACTCAGCCTGGACAGCCAGATGTAGCTCACTTACAACTCAATTAGATGCCTTAGCTAGTCTAAATGCAAAAAAATGGTTATTATTTACAATTAATGGGATAAAACATACATGCACACCACTAATATTACGTTATTTGGCACAAATTTATAAGCATACAGTCACAACCACACGCACAGAGTTTGGAAAGTTATTTTTCAGGAGTACAGCTGCCAGGATCTACTTGCCAGGCTCTGCACAAAAAGTATGTTCATCATACTGTTTGAAAAATCAGATAAGGAAAATTAATTATACCTCTTTAGATGTGCACTTTAAATGGGTCACAATCTGCCTTCAGCTATTTTTGTGACATTGAACTGACTACACTGGAGCTATCATTTTTTCACTTCTTTGACTGGGTGAGGTCAGTTTCCCCTTGTGCTACAATTCCTGCTATTTAAACAATTTCTTTAGCAGCAAGGGTATATGAAATGCAGTGTAGATTATGGGAACATTTTGTCTTATGCACAATGGATTTAATTCTTTCACTGTTAATATAATTATCAATTATTACTTTCACGCCCAGAGAACCAAAGGACTGGATCAAGTACAGCTTAAACACAACAATAAACAATACTTTATTATACTAATAATGTATAACCAGAAAATACTAAAGTACAGTAGATCACATAAGATTTAAAAGTCCAGTTATAGCTTGCAATTCCAAGAATCTTATATTCTTTTTTAAAACTTTGGTTTTTCAGATAGTGTACAGGCATGTGTAGCTAGCTAGCTATGTCAAGATTATGCCTTTCTTTGATTGCATGGCAAAAACCAATACCAAGTAAATAGTAATTTGTAAACTAGAACAGGCATGGGCAAACTTTGGCCCTCCAGGTGTTTTGGACTACAATTCCCACAATTCTAGACAGCTTACTGGCTGAACTAGAGCATAATTAAAGACGTTTGGATCTTGTTTTGTTTGCTTAAGTTTGGCATTGCTTTCTTTCTTTCTTGGCATTGCTTTCTTTCTTATTTAGAGTATCACCTGCTAGGGATCATTTCCCAGAGTGTTTGCTTCTGATTTTTGTGCTGATCTCCTGGATTCTTGATACAGCCACCGATCTGCTGTTTGCTTTACATCTTGATGAACTGCTCCACAATTTAAGCTGTGTTCAGTGCAACATTTCCACTTTGTCTATTACTCTTGGTATCTGTTATTCTTGCTGCAATTTTGCTAGTTTCTATTGAGTGTGTTGGCAGGCTAGCTTTCTATATACTGTAATCTCTTCTTTTAATAGGATATATCGTCCTGAATAACAGCTATATCTTACTTAGAAAAGTCTGCCATCTAATGAGTGAAGATGGTATCAAAAGTTGCAAAAATATTTAGATTGTTTAGTCACTTATTGACATGACATGTGACCTTATCACGCAGCCCCCCCCCCCCGGGTGTCATTTTGCCAGGAATCATGGTGAAACAGCAGGCGTGATAGGCAACTCCACCATCCTGCATGCTGCTCTGGTGCAGCAACACTTCTCCCATCACATAGGGGAAACATCACCAGAGTGGCGAAGAAGTATGCTGGCTGCAATGAAGCCAGCACAACACAGGTAGGCTCCCATGTTTGGAACGAAGGGCCATACAATACTTCCACTCTAGTTGTGAATGGGGCCTCCACCAGAAGTCCAGTGACATCATGGGATGGGCAGCATGCCCATTTGTCACTGGACTGGTAGGGAAGCAGAAGCTTCCCAAGCCCCATGTGATAAGGTCTGCAGGCTACAGACTGATTTAAAATAATTGAAATTAATTACCCTATTTTCTCAAATCTAATCCTCACCTTTTTTTGGTTAAATGACATCAAAATTAGGATGCACATTAGATTCACACAATAAGGTAATCTTAGTGTTGAACCAAAGCAAAAGGGGAAGCTGCTTCAGGAGCACCTGGAGTTCCTGTTTGAGATATGCCATCTGTAATTTAATTGCCCTGGCCCAATGCTATGTCATCCTGGGATTTGTAGTTTGGTAAGCCACCAGCACTCTTTGGTGGATAAGGTCCAAGAGCTTGTAAAACCACAGCCCCAATGATTCCATAGCATTGAACCAAAGCCATTAAAATGGATTCATTCTACAGTATAGATGCATCCCAATGTTTCCTTTTTCTTTGCTGGAAGCTTTGGTGTTCTAATACTTTTGGTTCTAAGGAAACAATCCCAAACAGGCAGCAAATGTAATGCACAACTTTTTGGCCAAATTACAAAAAGGTGCACTTTTTACATTCAACAGCAAATGCTTTTTTTTGTTTTAGGGTTTTGAAAATTGAGGAGCACATTGTATTTGATGGTGCATTAGAGTCGAGTAAATATGGGTGATATATTTGAAAAACCTTAAGGTGCATGTACTCCTTAATATTCATGACTAGATTAAGCTGCCAATGCTTTGTAGTCTTTGAGGTCTGTTGCACATATATATCCACACTCACTGTTAGATAGGTAAGGAAATGCCCTGTGTTGTTTTTGTCTATGAAGGAATTTCCATGTAAAAATTCCAGAACAGATTACATCAATGTATTCATATACCAGAGGCAGAGAACAAGCTCATTTTCAACTGTATCATGAACTAAAAATGTCTGAATTGGCAGAGGAATGTTACACTGGCAATGAGTCAATGTCCTCCTGTTCACCTATTTATTTATTTATTTACTATACTTGTATACTGCCTTTCTCATCCTATCGGCGACTCAAGGCGGTTTACAACAAGTTAGTACACACAATAGCAAAATACAGATTAAGCATTAAACAATATAAAACCACAATAGGAACAATAGAAACCAACATCATTATCATTAGCGTCTCCTAGTTTAAAACGTTGTCCAAATTCCATTGTCAAGTGATTCCAATTTCTATGTCAGTTACTCTGCATTTGTAAATGCTTGCTCATATAACCATGTCTTAACTTGTCTCTGAAATGTTAAGAGTGAGGGAGCCGATCTAATCTCCTTAGGGAGGGCATTCCATGGTCGAGGGGCCACCACAGAGAAGGCCCCATCTCCCGTCTCCGCCAAACGTACTTGAGATGAAGGCGGGATCGAGAGCAGAGCCTTCCCGGACGATCTTAAAGTCCTAGATGGTTCATAAAGGGAGATGTGTCCGGACAGGTAAATTGGGCCAGAACTTACTATCTAAGATGGCAGCATCACTCTGGGTAATAAGAGCTGATCAATGCTATGTGTTTAAAACCAGTAATAGATTCCAGAGGAAAGTAAAGCGTATCAAGCCATATATGACCTCATCACACTGACTTCTTGCTCCATCCTAGGATGCTTTTCAGATGGAGCCAGACCAGAGACCCCTGAAGCCCTTCACATATTGTAGGGCTACTTCAGCCGGGGCTTCATCCTGGCTCCATCCTGGAAGTGTCCCAGAATGGAGCCCAGAGAACACTGGAGGCCTCCTGTGTTCTCATTACTTAGAATAGGGCCAGCATGGGGGGAAGCTAGGCAGCGATGCTTTCTCCTATACGTTGAGTAAAGTGGCGACACGGCAGCAACACTTTGTCATATATGTTGAGTAAAGCAGGGTGTAGGGTGACAGCTTCCCACACTTACCCATGGATTCACCATGTTGCTAGGTGAATCACCCCCGCTATCTCTCGCATTTAGAACTTCAATATGACAAGGTCCATAATTGCTACCTTCAGCAGTATTTTCACATCTGCCCCAAAATGCACAACAGTATGCTGTCTTCCATGTCCAGAACATATAAATCTATGATTATTGAATGGGTGCTATGCTGAGAATCTGCCTCTGCTCTTTGGTCAAAGCAACCTGTTTCTTTGAGGTACAATAATATGCCATTTGATTGTGTCACTGTAATATATCTTTTTCTCTGATTTGCCCCATTTCATTCCAAATCCTGACTTGTCCCTGGGCAAATAGGCTACATATTTTTGGTACACTGCCTACTTTAATAACTTTTTCAACACAGATTTGTGTTGTCATTATCAGATGACAAGTATCACAATTTTACTTTGCAGGGACACTAGAACTGTCAGGTTTCTTCTACAAAGTCATTTGGAAAAATAAGTGTCTTGAGACTATGTTTTACTTTGTTGCAAAGCACAAGAATTCTGCAATGTGTACTTCTTTTCAAATATGGGATGGAATTTATTTGTGAACATACTTGCTAAGAATATATTTATTCCACTTGTTTTACAGACGGAGGGAAGAATACTGTCTCTTACTGAATTCAAGCTCATGTTCCCCACTGATGTTGTAAAAGCAGCCTTTGGGTATGTGTATTTAAGTACTGAGATCTCATATCAAAGGAACAGAGAGACCTCTTGGGATTGAGAGCCTATAAATCCTGCTTTCTCCTCTCTATAGGTAGTACAATGATCTGTTTGTTTATCAGAACTCGAGTTACCAGATATTTTTCCTCTCCACATGTTTCCTTATTCCCACAATTTCACAGACAGCATTTTGAAGGAGCTAGAAAATGACAATCTTGTAACCTCCTCCTCTGTCCTGAACTTCACATCCTGCTGCTTCTAGTTCTGTGTTCAGAGACAGAAACAGTTATTGTCTCCAGACTTGATTTGTGCAAGCAATTGAAGAAGAGCTCTGTGATAGTGTAGACTGCTAAAAAGACAAATAAATGAGCCCTAGAACAAAGCAGATCTGAACTCTTCCTAGAAGCCAAGATGTATAAACTCAGGTTGTTGTACTTTGGCCATATCATGAGAAGAGATGACTGACTAGCAGTGGCAGACTGGGCAGGGTGTCAGCTTGCCTGGTGCAAGTGAGCCCTCTTAAACATGAGACATGTTAAAAATGTTAATGTCCTTTTAGTAGCTTGAAAATATAACAGAAGTTCCAATAATATTATCACATGCAACTAAACTTAATGTTGTATTTGTATTTTAATTACGAAATCTTTTTGAGGATACTTTATATTTAAATATATAATAAATAATTTTGAAATAATAATTCTGATTCAGGTTATGTGAGGCCAATGCATATATCATATAGGCTCAGATCTGTATTATTTCTTAAAACCATAATAGATAGCCTTATATTTGTGTGTGGGCCCCTTTGTCTCCTGGCAACCAATATTTTTAGACCCACTGCACCACTGCTCACTGGAAAAGATGATAATGCTGGGAGAATTGGAGAGTAGTAGCAAAAGAGGAAGACTGCATTCCAGATTCATAGACTTAATCAGGAAAGTGATACGAGTCTGTAAAATCAGGGTTGTTGAGTATTGGGTCTCTCATTGATAGAGTTACTACAAGTCAAAATTGACTTGAATGCAGATAACAACAACACACTTCTGTAAATAGAACATAAACCAATTAACTATTCATTTATTACCCACCGTCACTGAAAAGACATGGATGACCTCCTTAGAGATATATTACCAAAGTTCAAGAAGATCAAAAGATACTCAAGTAACCCTCTGTTTTATACATGATGACTTTAATTAAATTACACACATAAGTAAATAGCTTGTTAATATTGTTATGGGAATTGCCACCACTAAGTAATGCCCAGAGATGGGCAATCAAATGTAAGATCTCACAGTTCTTTCAGCTCATTTCACGATCTCTGGCTACCCATAGAATTGTAGAAGCCAGTTGAATTGCAATACATGAGGACTCAGGTCCCTTGTCCTGTCAGATTTGTCAAAAAGATTTGCCATAATAATCTCATGTTCTCCATTTAGGATTACATGAAATTAGATCAATGCTTGTAGCTTACCAGAATGCCACTAGTAGTTTCTTAAAAATTATTTCAGCTGACTAATATTGGTAGGAAAAGTTTCAGTCTGGTATCTTCTCATTATAGCCTATACATTCATATTCATATTTAGAATGCCCGAGTCAGATAGCATAGAACTCGTTTGAAATGAAAATTTGCCTCATGGAAGACTTTTTGCAATTACTGCTCACAGTATACCATTCCCAAGAACATTCCATTCAATAAATTATTTACCTGAATATTTTCAGAAAGTGAACATGAAAGGGATGTGTACATTTTCAAAGCAAATCTGTTTCAAAATAAGGATGAGCAGCAATATTTTCCATGTATTTGCTTTGCTATAATCTTTATGCAAACAGTTTTATCTTCTTATTAACACATCCTATTGGGAACAGTTGTTCTTATATTTTAATAATGTACTGGGCCCAACTGTGTTCTCACATACATTGATGTAAAACTGGGAGCCCTCTTTCTGAAGTTGCTGATCATGGCGATAATGATAATCGTGTTAAAATGTGCATTTACATCTTCTCTTTTCTTCAGCCAACCCAATCCAGCTTCTGCACATAGGTACAATTTGTACCTGCACATAGGTACATAAAATGAAAGAGAACTACTTTATGTGTAGATGGGCAGAAGTGAAAAGAATAAGAAATCTGAATAGGTTCAGTACAATTGTGCACCTCTTTAAAAAAACCCATCTTGTCCCTATCAAATGTCTATTTTAACCTTTTTTAATCGTAGGAGAGTGAATGGAAAATTGGCATGAATCTGTCCATGTTGTAGTAGTTTGATATCACTTCAACTGCTATGGCTCTAACCTCTTGGAACTTGTAGTCTGCTTAGGTTCCTGGAGTTCACTGTTAAAGTCCAGCTCTCCAATCTTCACATAATGTTAAGTATTTCACCAAATTTCAAATCCCAGGATACTGGTACACAGGTGGCCATGACTATGCTATGTAAATTTTTGTATTGTTTTTGTTAACTAATAACAAAAGGGCCGGGCTTTAGCACAGCAGGTTAACCTGCAGCTGTAGTAAATCTTGCCAATCGAAAGGTTGACAGTTCGAAGCCCGAGTCGGGATGAGCTCCTGGCCTTTACTCCCCCCTTTTTTTATTCTACCAACAAGGCTTCCTCTGTCTGCAGAACAATTCTATTGTGTTCTGGCTGTAGTAAACACTTCATGAAAGTAAAATACTTCCCCCAAAATGGCATCATACAATTTGTACCATAGCTTTAAAAAAAACAAACTCAAAAGGAATGGTCCTTTTTGGAATTATGTTATTGTTTTGCACTGATTTCTCATGCTGAATGAAATCATTTGGCAGTACTACCAGATGCAAAAAGGTAGGGGGAGAGAAGAAAAGAGAGAGATAATTTTTATGAGGATTCTTTTGATTTTCTGAAGAATAAAACAGCAGAATACACAACAGAATATTATAAGGTTATTGTTGAAGCATGCTAGCACAAATTCACAGGTATAGTTTGCCAGAAATTATACTCAGTCTTACTTTTTAAAACAAAAAATGTGATAGAAATGGAAGATGTCAACTAATGAGAAAGTCTGCAAAAATATAAGATATTCTTTCCTCCTCTTGCTCCTCCTGCTCCTCTTCCTCCTTTGTGGTCAGAAATCTGATGACAAATACTGTTTTATACAGTATGTTGCTTGCTACCCAAACCATCCACTTTCCTCTGCATAGTAAGTTAAATATTTCAATTCTTTTCTTGTTTTAACGTCTAGCTAGTAGCTTATAGCTACCTTGACATAACAAACTCTTTATTTTTACCCATTATAGTACTAGCCCAACCCACTTTCCTATACAAACAGAGAGAGTTCACAACACAATAGTGTTACGTACAGGATGCTCTGCAGCAAGAGGGCAGGTTACATCAGGAAGGCTCTGGCTGAGCTCAGCGTATGGCATGTTGGAAGTAGCAAGTTCAGTGTTATCAGTCAAAATCAGCATCCTGAAGAAGGAAGCCAGGGTCTGGAGTTTGGCATCAGGAAGGAATCTCCCTTCCTGGGGAAGAATGATTAGGTTCAATCTGTGTCCAAATATAGAGGAATAACTCCTTGAACTACAATAAACGAAAAGATCCAAATTTAGTACCATCACAGGATAAGGCTATTGGGCTTAACAAGGCTCACATTCATTATTGTTAAATATATCTAATATTAGCTGCAGCTATTTTACATCAAGCACAGCCATGCACAAATATAATAGACTTAATCTGAATAATAAAGGTCATACTTGCTTAAGCTCTTTAAGATATACCGTAGTGACAATCTGCAATTAACTGTGAGATTGTCCTATATTGAAGGAATGGGGGAACTTGAAAGTGTGTTTAATATCTTTATTTATAGTCCATTTTCTTGCTCTCCATTTTCTGTGCTGCCATCGTCACGGTTCTCTAACAACGAACAGTAAAACAGAATTTTTGGCTATAATATGCATAATTCTGAGCTTGGACTGTGGGCAGATTCTAATTTTACTTTGAAATAGTAGAGAATAGTCACACACTTCAACTATCTCCAGGTACTTGTCCAGCTGTAAAAGTAAAATAAAATACATACTCTATCCCACACAACCCTTTTGTGTGTTTGCATACAAGTGTCTCCATTCTTTTCAATGAAGAACAGACTTTCATATTCAGCCTACCCTTAGGCAGATTGACTCTTTCTAGCACAATCTATTAAGAATCCTTGGAGTTGGTGGGCAAAGGAGAGAGCTTGACTTGTATAGTGGATAGTACCTTAAGTCTTCAGAAGAGAAATAACACTGTAATCTCATAACTGGTGACACTTGTATTGAAATTAGTCTCATTTTATTCAGTTAGGTTTATTACCAAATTGACATATGCTAGGGCACTATTATGAAATGAGTTTTTAAGTCCAAAACACCACCTGCTGATTAAATTTTACTTTTTTGACAGATATTTTCTATTCTTTAAAAAATAACAGTCATGTTTTTTGCATGTTTGCACTTAGTCAAGTCTTTCCACTTAGGTAGGCCCCTTAGCTACTATGACTGATGTAATCATATTAACAATAGTGGTTTGAGTATTGGTCTAGATTGAACCATGGTTCCCAACATTTGTTCCTCCATAGGCTTTAGATTCCCAGAATCAATAAAACTGGCAGTCTGGGAACAGAAGTGAAAAATACTTTGAGGAGCAAAGTTTGGGAAACACTGATTTAGAATATTGGAAAACTAGGTTTTTGGTGTCCACTCATCAATGGAAACCCGGCTGAGTGGTCTAGTGTTTCTCATACTCTTTCAATCTTAGAGGAAGACAACAGCAAACTTCCTTGCCAAGAAAACCATATAAAGTTAAACCAGATACATTTTGAAGGCACATATAACAACAACAATGTAGTTAATGTATGTGTTCAAAGGTCTATTTTGTGTATGACGTTTTTCCACTCCCTTACTGTTCCTCTTGCCTTTTTAGAAGATGTTCAATTACTGTAGGTAATTTTTGGAGCCCACAGGAAAGGATGGAGGGAAAAAAGCATTTGCCTACTTCTGGTAACAAAAAGAAGCAACCATTACAACTGGCTGATTAAAGATGTTATTGTGATAAATGGTTCAGAAGCTGAGATAAGGCAAAATACTTCAGTGAAATCTTTCATGCCATGGGAGAGGAAGCAAGCCTTTCCACAGTGGACACATAAAGCATCACTGTAGCTCGCTATTTATAACTACGCTACACAGGAAGCTAATTACCTGTTTCTCATCTGCATCCATCCAAAAAGTCAAATTGCCTGAATCTAATCAGTAAAATGTGCAGAATGGTTTCAAACAATATATTATTTGAACAATATGCAGCTGCAAGATGAAATAATACACATGCTACCTGCAATATATGGAATCAGCAACACACACAAACACAGACGGACACACAGAGACGGACACACAAACCCTAGTGAATGGTTATACTGTCTGTAGGTAAATAATCACACTGGAGATAAAATGGGAAAAATATTCTCTTCAAAATATAAAAATGAGAAATCTAAATACAAACTAACCCAGATCAGAAGTGCTTTATTAAGAAGGATAAGGTAAAGAATAGGAGGCTTAGCAAGAACAATAGTTCTCCACACAATTTCATGCATGAAAACTCTTCTTCGAGTGAAATTGGTACAAAATGAAGTATTATTTCTGTGTCTGTAACATCTATTTTTTGCTCTTGTACAATTTTGTATGAATATGAGAAATCTGCTTTTTCTATCAGTTGTTTTTTGGGAAATTACATGCACACAACTACACAGTTAAATAAACATATGCTACAGCTCTGCAGGCAATTTCACATGCAGGTATTTGGGGCAGAGATCTCCATCTATAGCCGATAGCAGGGTTGCATTCACAAGGTAAAAACCACGGTGATTTCTCGCAGCCTAAATGAATCACAGGAATATTAAATATCAAACTGTAGGGATGTAATTATTTCCTCATTTTAGTGTTAGGAGAAGCAACAAGTAATTTTAGCAATTTTCTTCCTGATAAGAGAAAGTCTATAAAAATTGGGCATGTTTTGAAAACTATTTGCAATTCAGGATTTAATTTGTGTAAAATTCTCATTTGCATTTTTCCTGCAGAACAGTTCTTTCTGCATAGCAATTAATATTTATATGCAGAAATATTAGTTTATGTACAAAATTGCTGTTTAATAAGCAGGAAAAATGATGTTACTAAATATCCTGGTGATGGCCAGAAGCTCTCCTGAGCTCTGTGGCAGTTTAGCAGCCTGGCAAGGTAAGGTGATAATCCAACAGAGCTGAATGGGCTTTAGCCTCACTAGATGGTCTGAACTCTGTCCTGCTGCTGCTGTGGAACTGAGGTGGTTTCACTGGCCCTCGGTCTGGTCCAGAGTATTAATACTGCAATAATCTTTGCACATAGAAATACCGTCTGTCACTGCCTCTACGTTTTCTCCCTCTATTAATACTCTGGACTGGCTTCAGATTAGCGGCTTGTGCCAATGAGTCCTTAGACCTCAGCATCTGGGAAATAAATTACATACGGAAATTAATGGGGAGAAACAAATCCTGTTTTTCAGTGGTGCCCATATCCTACTGTTTTGCTGGCACATATGCTTGTCACGTTGTTTGCGAAAGATGGCATAGAGATACAGATGAAAGCATCTAGGGGTGCATCTGCATTGTAGAATTAATGCAGTTTGACATCACTTTAATGGCCATGGTGGAATACTAAGGAATCATGGAAGTTTTAATTTTACAAGATTTTAACCTCCTCTGCCAAAAAATGCTGGGGCCTCGCCAAACTGCAACTCCTAGATTTCCATTGCATTGAGCCATGACACCTAAAATGCATAATTCTACAGCATAGATGCATCCCAAAACCCCTTCAAGTGATCAGGATCCTATCCTATGAGGAACCAGCAGTAGGTTTTTCACCTGTATTCTGCCTTTTCCTTAAAATTGAGGCTTATTGAAACACTGTTCAAAGTCTTTGCCATAACCTCCTACCAAAATAGAAGATTTCAGATGGTGATGGATGGAGAGCAAATAGGGAGTCATCCTGATCTCCCTCAGAAAGAAGTTTCATATTTTGAAATGATCCCATCCTCTCCTTCCTGATTTTGTTGTATGTATGAAAGCAGATATTATGCATGCCTTTCTCTAGAATGATCACAAAAGCCTGCTGTAAAAGTCCAGGTGCTACATTGAGCTGTATGATTTACTGTCCATAATCAAAGCTTATTAACTGAATGCTTGCCAAAAAAAGAAGAAAAATAGTGAGTCCTCTGGAGTAAAGAGACCCATGCCCCTGCAAGTCACATCTACTTTGTAGTCCTGGAAACATAGTGGTAAACAAATAATTTAGCAAGCCAGGCACATTACTTCATTTTCTCCTGGGGTCCTATAGATGAGTAAAACCAAGATGTCAAGTAGATCTAGAAAACAGAGAAAAGTGCTGCAACAAGATTAATATCAAATTATTCTAGAAAGAAAAATAAAACAATTTCCTCCAACCTCATGAGAAATTTGAAGGTGGGATGATAATTTTTTTTTAAAGTCTACAAAATTATGGAATTTCACCCTGCCATTATGTAGAGATAATTTTATAGAATTCATCATTTTGGACTCATCTATACTGACCATGTATTGCATCTCCAAGCTGACTTGAAACTGTGGTGACCACAAAATCCATTCTAAACCAACAAACCAAACCATCATCAGGTTAGCTGGAGATAAAAAGATAACATCCATAAAATAACTTACCCTGTCCATTTGGTAACCTTCCTAGTTTGGTATCTATTCATTGTCTGTATTTATTTAATTGTTACCATGCCGTTGGATGATATCCTTTGTACGTTACTACATTTATTCTGTGCCTTGAGAAAGCCACATAGTGGTGAAAAGGGTACCTAGGTCTGGGGTCGTTTATCTCGTCACCCTCATTGTGAATTTCCATCTTTTCTGTCTGTCTGCACTGGCAATAAACATTACTACATCCCACCTCCTTACCTGGAGTGCTGCATCGTGCCTGCCTGCCAACACGGGCCTGGGTTCCTAAGAATTTACTCCTTGGCCACCTACATTTGAACTATCACGGCAAATTACAAATACATATTGGTGCCCTTTATGTTATTTTATGGATGTTATCTTTTTATCTCCAGCTAACTTGATGGTGGTTATAGACTTTGTTCTCCATAGCTCTGCTTGAGCTTCATTTTGTCCCATTCTGGGATGTATTTACCTTATCCCCTTAGTTGATTTGATTCATTATTTGCCTTTGGGTTCTATTACCCTACCAGTGTTTTTTTCCATTGGATATGTTTCTGCTGTGTTGTGACCACAAAATGCATGCCATCAATGCACACTGTGGCATGAATTGAAGGGTATACAGCATATTAAAGAAAGCCATGGGCAATTCCAAGTTAAGGAGGAGATCTCAATATATCACAGTGCAGAATGCGGAGCACCCTTGCGCAAATGCTGTAGTATTTAGAGCAGGGCTGCCCAGGAAGTCGATCGTGATCGACCAGTCGATCATGGGACCAAAGGAGGTCGATCGCAGCCGGATGGGGCACTTCTCAGAGGGGGCGGATCCAGGCCCCGCCAAGCCCCGCCTTCTCCCCGGCTTCAGCACTCCCAGCAGCTGCTTCAGCTTTGAGGGGGGCAGGGCCAAGCCAGCCTTGTGCAAGCTATGCCACCACTGGCTTGGCACTGCCATCCTCAAGCCTGGAGGGGAGGGGGAGGGGCTTGGTGCGGCCTGGCTCTTCCTCCCTCTGGCTTCCGATCTACCAGCAGCTTCTCCAAGCTTGAGGATGGCAGTGCCAAGCCAGTGGTGGCATAGCTAGCACAAGGCTGGCTTGGCAGCAGGAGGCTCACTGACCCCCTGGAAGGAGTAATTGATTGCAACTCTTCCTAACTGTCACTTTCCCTATTTTTCACCTCCTATGCCTCTGGAGTGCTGATGCGCATCTCCCCAGGAAACATGGGGGGGGGGGAAGTACATAGCAATTTGAGGTCAGGTTCTATAGTTAATATCATATTCATAGCCTCACATTAGTTCAATGGTTAACATCATTTTCCTGAACTCAAACTGGTTCCAGACATAGCCCACCCAGATAACCCAGTTTTCCCAATCCAGTTCCGAGGTGCATTATAGTATCAGTATAGATTTGCCTTCTCAGATTTATGATCTCATCACATGCAGAGGGAGAAGCATCTTCTCCTGGCTTCTCTTCGCTGCCGGGACGGAGTCCACTAGAGCCTATCACATAAGGCAGGACTACTTCTGGCAGGGCCCCATGGGGCTCTGTCCCAGCAGTGTTGCCACAGTGGAGCCCAGAAAGGTTCAGTGTACACCTGATTCCTCACAGTGGGGAAACTTCCTGGGAAAGGATACCATGGACCCCAAAGGTAGAGAACAAAGTGTGACTGTTCCCTATGCTGCCCCATGATTTCCTCTGCTATCACCTGCTTTATTAAAGGCCATTTGATGAGGTCCTTGATCCTATCACCATCCATTCTTCAGACCAACTAGGTATCTGAGATACCAGGAGTTTTTAAAACATCCAGAAGCCTGACAACTGTAGGTATATTTACTTCTGAGATTGGGATCATATTTCCTTCCTATGTCCATTCAGCAGGCAACAGCAACACATTCAGTATGCCTGAAGTGACAAGATTTCACTTCTGACACCCATTTGAACTGACTTTTGTTTTGGGGAGGTTTGAAGTGCTAAAATCAGTTGAAGAGAGCAAACACATGTTTTTATGTAATTTTTGGAAATTTGCAGTTAGGGTTGACAATTCCCCCCCCCCCCAATGTTTGGAGATGGACTTGTTGGTTTAATGGGCTTCTGGGCAGAAGGGATTTCCATGAGCTGCACATTAAGGTCCCAATTACATATAAAAAGTTTAGATATCCTATGCATTAAAATTTTCAAACCTTGGAAATGTTTGCTTTTTAAAAAAAATGACAATTCCCAAATCTAGCTGCTAGAGTCCAAAAACTGATTTCTGCTTTTCCTGTAAATATTGCATATATCATTCAGGACATATGTATTTTAGCCTACCAAGTACTTGAGAAACATTTGGATTTGAAGCCTGTTTGTGGATTGAAAAATCTGACATCTTTTTATAGTCTTAGAAGAGATACCACAGATCTAAGCACTAGTTAACTTTGCAGGAGATGAAAGGCTATTTTTTGTGGGAAAGGGAATGGAAGGATAGAAACCGTCCCCAACTTAATAGCCTGCCAAGTCTCATTGAAACAGATGCTGCCAATTTCTTCTTTTGCTTAAGAGGGGAGAGCACAGCACCCTCAGAGCTGGATTTTGTCCAATGGATGATGAGTTACTGACCCCTCTGTTTGATAATCTTTGGAAAGCAAGAAGCCAGAGCTGGAGCTGGGATGTTTCTGTGTCAGAAAAGCTGGCCAGTTGAAGCACTGACAGCAGCTAACAATGAAGATTTCAAGCACCCATTTAAGTTCAGGATTACTGCTTTGTTGTCTTTTCTCAGACCTGTAACCACAACAGGCCCTCATCACATCATTTGACTCCAAATCGAATAGATTTCTGTATGCTTCAGTGAACTTTTAATGTCATTAGAAGCTTCAAATGAGAATAACCATTCAATAAATCATCACAGCAAAACAATTCAGACAAGAGCATTTTGACTAAAAAGTAGTATTGCTTTGTTGGGGGAAATTGCAGTGTTTATATTCCCCACCCCTCCCATCTTCCCACGTCAGCTAATTATGTATGCCATTTATCAAGGTTTTAAAACTAAGCAATATATTTAGTTTTAGTGTATAAGAACAAACTACTGCACAGAAAATTCCCAGTAATGAATTCAACAATATAATTATTGTTTTTCTTTTCTTTCTTCTTTCTGTTTTATCTCCCCCTCTTCCCTTCTTTTATGTCTGTATGTGCCTTCAGGTTTTCTGTGGCAGCCCCATGAATTTCATAGAGTTTTCTTAGGCAAGGAATATTCTGAGGTGGTTTAGCCAGGTCTCCTCATTTACTAACCTGCAATAGCAGATAACATAAACCAGCTGCAAGATGTAATTTGCAGAACTGTTTGCCAGTCTAGACATAGTATTAAGCATGCAGTATGGTGAATCATGCTTGCATTTTAAACCTCAGAAGTTATACAGAGGGCATAATAAAGATTGGGAATGGACTTCCCAGTCCTAAAGTCATGTCCTGTATAAAGGTGGCATGCCCCTCCCCCAAATTACCATGTCTGAGAGTCATGCTGTTATCAGACCAAATACCCAGTTTCTGGCATGAATACAGCATTCAGGTCTTACATTCCAAAAGCCAGGGTCCATCTATGGTTGGTACCTTCCTTAGGACCTCATGACATTGATGAGGTCCTCTGTGGTGAATCGGCTGGGCAGTAGGACAATACTGGCACCATGCACCCCTCCCGGCCGGCAGTGACACTTACCCATTTCACACGGGGAAGAGTCACGACACGGCTTCCCCCTGATGGGACACAGGGGGAGGCGGTCATGTTGCCAGCACAATGTCCCAGGATCATCACAGTTGAGCAAAAGAACCCCCTCAGAAGTGAGGCTACATTGTGTGATGAGAGGCGTGGGGCTACATTGCTCAAATAGGACAGAAGTGTCCTAGGAAGCTAAGCATTCTTTGTGTGGTGAGATCCTTACTCCAATCTGGTTAAGTAACTTGATGCCAAACAAAATAATGAAGTTATCTTCTCACAATTGAAGGCCCCCCATCATGAGATTTTCATGGATTTTTGAGCATCTCTTGTGGTCTGAAATCTGATAGAAGTTCTGAAATCTTGTGAGAGACTTAAACCTCATGCAACCCAATAGCTCTGCTGAAAATGGAGAAATCCTAATGAGGAACTTGGTGCATCACAGGTGCTTTAAATCCCCCCTCCCCTAAAGCTGCTATTTGAAACTATAGGGAAAAGGTAACTGTTTATCTTTTCATGGCCTCAAGGTTAATTTGGTGTTGGAAGCAAAGGACAAAATGGTGCTTTTGTACAGATAACAACATTGGAAACAATATTCAAACACTTCATCCCAAATTGATGGGGTAAAGGCCTTCCTACTGCTCAGGCTGCAAGCTGTCAATGCCTTCATTACAATGGGGAAAGATTAGTTGAAAACAGGGCTTCTATCAACTTTTTCACTCAAGACCCCTTTTGGCTTGAACTTTTTATGTGATCCCAGGAATATCTATATTTATATGTATAATAAAAGTCAGTGTGTTTATGTATGTATGTATACGGCGGATATGTGGCAGCTTTATGATTGGTTGCTACTGCGGAAAAAATTGTATATGGTTTCTGATTGGCCAGCCTCTACATTCTCACGTTCTGATTGGATGCCACTGTGGTATAATTTGCATATGGTTTCTGATTGGTGAGCTTCAACATTCCAACACTCTTAAGTGGCTGAGAGGGGGAAAGAAAGGGCCTGAGGCAGTCAGGAATGGTGGGAGTTTAAGTCCAAACTACCTTGCAGCCCCCAACAATGACAGAACAAGACCAAACTTGGCACACAGACCCCCCACTTTGATTTTCCTGACTAGGCCTCACTTAATGGGATACTGCGTAAGGCCTGGATTGACAGTAAGGCTTCCTCATTGATCAAGAACAAACTTGGCACACAGAGCCCCCATGACCCACTCTACATCCTGGTGCAGTTTGGGGCAGGAGGGACCATGGATAATGGGACTTGCATTACCATCACTCATTTACTGAGACCACTGCCACCCTCATCGAATTACCAATAAAGATCAAACTTGGCACACAGAGCCCACATGACCCATTCTACATCCTGGTGCAGTTTTGAGTAGGACAAACCATGGATGATGGGACTTGAAGTACCTTCACTCACTTTCTGAGACCACTGCAGCCCTCATCCAATTACCAATAAAGACCAAACTTGGCATACAGAGCCCACATGATGCATTCTAAATCCTGGTGCAGTTTCGAGTAGGATGAACCATGGTTGATGGGACTTGAAGTACCTTTACTCACTTCCTGAGACCGCTGCAATGCTTATCCAATGACTGATCAAGACCAAACTTAGCACACATGACCCCCTTTACGTTCTGGTGAGGTTTGGGAGAGGACAGACAATGGATGGTGGGATTTGTAGTACTTTCCAACCCTTTGGTTCCCACAGACATTTGTGGCCTCCAACAAAGACAGATAAAGACCAAACTTGGCACACAGAGCCCCCATGACCCACTCTACATCCTACTACAGCTTGGAGAATGACAGACCATGGATGATGGGACTTAAAGTACCTGCACTCACTTCCTGAGACTGCTGTAACCCTCATCCAATGACTGATCAAGACCACACTTGGCACACAGAGCCCCCATGACCCACTCTACATCTTGGTGCTGTTTGGAGGAGGATGGACCATTGATTATGGGACTCACAGTACCTCCACTAACTTCCTGAGAGCACTGCGAGCCACATAAATAACTGATAAAGACCAACCTTGGCACACAATGCCTTTCTCAAATAACCCGGGCGCCGCCAGGTCCCCAAGCTAGTAGGGTATATAAAATAGGTATAAAATCAAACATTTACTGATAACAAATCAGTATTTGCAAGGCTTACTAAACAGGCTGATTTTCCTTTTTATGACGTACAGCTGAAGCATCCTCTGCAGAGTCCACTGTAAACACTGCCCAAACATTTGTGTAAATGTCTAAAACAGGTACTAGGTGACATTCAAAAATCTTTTACTGTTGCCAAAAATTTTGGGACCCCAACATTGAGATAAGGGGATCCCATTTCATAGCAGGACGCACAGTTCAAGAACCAGTGGTTTAAAACATACATAACAAGCTGTGTGCCTCTCAGAACTGTGTTGTCCAAGACAGTGAATGGCAGAATGGCTAGGCAACAGCTCAGCAGGAATACAAGTTCTGCTTGTATAACTAAGAAACACCTAAACACCCTTAAAATATCAAATTTCCTGCAATTTTGGAAACTAAGAAGGATCAGCCCTGGCTAGCACTTGAAAGGGAGACAAATGCCAGGTGCCAAAGGTTAGATTCTGGAAGATGGAACTGGCAAAACAACCTCTGAATATGCCTTGCCCACGAAAACTCTAAGACATTCATGGGGTTGCCATAAGTCAACAGGCAACCTCATGTCACATATACACACTAGCGTGCGAACAGGAGCCTGGTCATAATGGTTTTTGTGTGATAAATGTATGGTAATTAGGCCACTTCTAACCAAGAGCTAAAAGTCTGAGCAATCTTGCATAATATGCAGCAGACAATTACTTGTTTTTGCTTACAGTTCAAATAATCCTTTTCAATCTGAAACTTTTCATTCTTTTATTAGTTTTGCCGAAGTGGAATCAGGCCAGAATCAACATACTGAGCTCCTTGCTGTTTTATGTCCAGATTCTAACAAAGAATTATGTTATGCAATCTTTTACTATGCTTCAACACAACTGATTACAAATATGAAATAACATTTTTCAACAATGATAGCATAACTATTTTATATTACTGTTGCAACTTAATTAAAGATATCTTCATTATTTTTATGTATAGTTGCAATGTTTTAGTTATAGATGTGTAATCTCATTCAGTGATGGCAGAGGAACATCACATGGCTGAAGTGTTGACACTACACAATCGTAGTACCGTGATTCCACTTTAATTGCAGTGGCTGCATCCTATGGCATCTGGGGGTTGATAGTATGATAAAGTATTATAGCTTTCCGAGGAATCCAAATATCCCTTCCTAAATTGCAAATCCTATGATTTCATAGGATGTTGCCATAGCAATTAAAGTGGAAATTGCAATGCTGTAATTGTGTAGCATGAAAACCTAATAACTTGATGGCCAGGAAGAGAGTGATTTTAATTGGGACTATGCTGAAGGAGAAGAAGGCAGTGTACATAAAAGATCCATACAATTCCACATGATGGTTTTAGTACTATGTGCAATTTGAGTCTAATTCTTATGGCATTTTAAACTGGCCAGTCCTCCATTATTGACAGAATGTGACCTATTTCATATGTTTTGCATGGTTTTGTCTACAAAGAATGTCTTCCAGCACCAGTCAAAATACTGTACAATTTGTTTCAAAGGTTAGTGGAAATTTTTATCTGCAGCAGCCTGCAACTCCAATAATATCTTTCACACAATTAAAAAAACAAGCCAGAGTTTCCTTTCTCTCTCTGATTAAAGAAAAGGTTTTAAGTTACTAAGGTAAAAAGAACTATGTGATGTCTTTCTAATCAGAGACGAGCATCAGCTACTTTTGAACTTCTACATTGTCTGCTAAGTAATGACTCATTCTGTGCATTGTTCTCTGCCTGACAAAGACAAGAGAGAGTCAACTTTAGCCATGATATCTTGTTACATTTAGATAGTCCCTTCAGTCTGAGAGAGGCACTGTGTGGAAAAGAGTGCATTCACAAATGAAGAGAGTTCATTCACAAAGGAAGAAGCGAAAGACATTTCTTCATAATGCAGATTCATTGAACTAGTTCTCTGGAAATATGTTCTTATAGCTCAGGTTCTTGGTACTTACTGAATTGCTGTTGAAGAAGAAAACAAAGCAGTTAAACAGGCATAGGAACACAATATTTATTATAGAAATTATAGTATGTCTTTTTCGGAACAGCTGTTTTTCATATCATAGAAAGATATGAAGTTACAGTTGATGTAAAAATACACTGATAAGTTCAACACAGATAAATGTAAATATTACAAAGAATATAAGGTACTAGTTTTTCTAATTATTTATTTATTTACTGTATTTCTAACCCGCCCTTCTCACACACACACACCCCGGGGGGGGGGGGGGACAACTCAGGCCGGCTTACAAGGCACAATTAGATGCTGGCAACTATACATAAACACCAATAAAACAAGATTAAAACTTCAACCTTAGAACATCAGCTATCCAGTTCATCTAAAAATTCTATCTATAGAATACACATTCACACAATCAATCAATGGTGGAAACCGTATTTCATGTCCATTGTTAAAACAGTCCGTTCCAAATAAAGTGCTGTAGTTACTGTGCGAAGGCCTGGTGCCACAACCACTCTTTTACTTTCTTCCTGAAAGCTAGGAGGGATGGGGTCGTATTTTGCTTGGAAGCGCATTCCACAGGCGGGGGCCAGTTAGTTTTTTTTTAAAAAAGAGTGCTACAAGCCACTGGCTCGAGACATTTCTACTCTCTCCTCCTATCCCCTTTCTCATTGCTGGAACACAGCAAACCATACACAGGGACAGCAATTGAATCATGCCACATTCATCCTCCATTATCTACTGTGGTTGCACTCTTATAATAATAAAAGTAACAACAAAATAATATTGGCCCTTATTAATAACTACATCCATACATAATGGCATATGTATGTAGTAGGCCTGGTTGATCCATTAAAAAATGGTTCAAAACTCATTTTGGATGCTGATGCTTTGATTCTGAATGAATTCTGAAATTTTTCCTCAAAAAAATTCAAAATTGATTTGGAAAACTTTCTAAATTTCGGAATGGCTTCGTTCATGGTGTCCATGATTGCACAATGTGGGAAAACCTGCAAGAAACCTCCCAGGTCCTTCTCTCCTGCGAGAAGGACGTGGGGCAGGAGCCCAATTTAACCTGGTTGGGCAGCTGATTGCTTCCCTCCAGCATCACTTTTGCTTGAACAGAGTTCCAGCCAGGAGAATCAGAAAGTACTTTCCAAGCCAGCTTGCTTTGCTCTCAAGCCCTGTCCAGGGCCTCCCTGCCTTTCCCATGAGAAGGCAGGGGATGAAATCATAACAAAGGCCTCTCAAGGTTGTACCACTTCGACTCCCTGATAGAGCAAGTGGGCTACAGGGGCAGAGAGCTTGCCTCCCTTTCGCCCCAGATGTTCTTCACTAACGAGCACCACATTCCAAGAGTACTGAGTTCACAAAACATACAGGAGATCATCAATCTTTGCTTTTGACGTGCGACGCAACTCAAGAACACTATAACTGCCCTGTGAACCCCCATGCCAGTGTCTTGGACCAACAACGCATTTGGGAGAGGATCTTGTGGGTTAGGCCAGTTGGGCCTTCCATTAAGCCTTGCCAGCCAGCCTGGGCTGATTTGTTCCAGCCTTGTTCTTGTTCCTGTTCGTCGTCGAGACCCAGTGATTGATCCTGGAAAAACTTTATTACCTTTTGAACTCTTTGCCTTATAATCAACACATCCCAGCCTCACTTGCTTCGGCTGGGATTCCAAGAGACTCTTTGCATCCGGCTTGTGTTCCTGTTTTCCCGCTTGTGCTCCTTTTGCTGCGGAGCACTCACAGCCCTGCTGATTCCTGTTTGGCTGCTAGTTGGAGGCACTATAAGGATTGCCTCCAATCTCTTTCCTATACTTACCTATTCTCAATAAAACCCGTTGTACCTCAGCTGCTGTGTGGTTTATCCAGGGGGGTCAGGTTGCCAAGGCCTCAGAGGGCGATAGGAGGGAAGCAATTAGCTTCCCACTGGGCTAAACTGGGCTCCTGCCCCATGTCTTTCTCACAGGAGAGAAGGGCCTGTGGCAGGAACCCTGTTTAACGTGTCCGTCTATTCCGATTTCTTTCCGAAAATGGGGGCCACTGCTTTGAATTGGCAAATTCACTTCCTGGTTCCTTAAATCGTTTCAAAGACGCTTCTAAAATGAATTAATTCTGAATTAATTCCGATTTTCATAGCATTCCAAAAAACCTAACCAGGCCTAGTATATAGCTATTCATGAGGGACAATTCCTGTCCAATGAATATATCATTAACTGCACTACAAATATGATGCAGTTATGCCTCCATTATTGGGAAAAATATATTAGTATATGGTTTTTATATGGAGTGAAATATTGCTAATAGTTTAAACTATTGTTGCTAATAGTTTAAACTATGTGTGGTGTAGTAATGTAAGAGGTAATGCATAGAGCTGTGATGTATTGCCAAAACATAACTTAAGACAGTTCCTGTAGAAGCCGGATGCTGAAAAAGATTGGAATGTGCTTCTTGTGGTGTGTGCAGATGTGAACACACGTGAGTTACAATGGTCTTCTGTAAATAGTGTACATCGGAATAAAGTTAAGTGTCACTTCAATTTTGAAGCAGAATTCAAGGAGTCTGCTGCGTTATTATCTTTGTGTCTTCAAGCAGATGCTTGAAAGGTCAAGGAAGATTGACATAAGAGAGGCAATTTATCCCTATCCCAATAAATCAATAAAAATCAATTATACATATGTCCAGCCCTTCACATTTGCTGGGATTAGGAATGCAGGACCTTCAGAGAAGTGAGACCTTTCTACAAAAAGTGATATTTTTTATAGTTGACAAAACTGTAGGAATATCTATGTCCTCCTGTGTGACACTAAGGTTAATGTCTTCTGAAAGACTTGTAGATTCCTAGAGAGAACCTTTAATAAAATCTATAAATAATGCACGGAAACCCAACCCACACATGCAGAGGACCAAAAGTAACTAATTTTTGTGTGTGTCTATTTAATGCCAAGCTCTCTTCTTTGGAATTGGCCCTTGGTTTTGCCAAAGTATAAAAACGTGGATTTAGAAAAGATATACTCTAGCTTCATGGTTTTGTTTCCTGTCAGCAAAAAGATATGCATATTTAAGAAATGATACTCTTGAATATAGAGCTGGAGGTAGCAACTATAGCCAGGAAGGGAACAATATTTACCCCCGCATTCTTACAGTGCTTTTTGGCCCAAGGTGCATTTTCACTAAAAATTGGCTGAAAATGTGATACAGAAGTGAATAGAAGCTTTCCCTTGCCAGAGATGTGTTTTTTAAAAGAAATCCAGCCATATTTTGCCAATTAAAGTGATTTGTGTGAGAAAAGGGAAACTGGGAAGTTTTCATATCATTTTAGGTGGTGTTTGGAGAAATATCTGGATTATTATTTTCTCCCTCTGCTTTGTTTTTGTGGCATGGGGACTTGAAGATGTTTCTTTCTCCTCCTAATCTAAACTAGATGAACTTAAGTTAGGCTATATGAAATGAAAACAAAACTAGCCAAAGAATTATTCAAAAGACTTCTGGGAGCAAACATTCTGCAACACCCTAAGAAGCCTGCATACATTTCCTACCATCCTTTCTGAGTCAGTTTTTCATAGGATAATTAGTGTTTAAAGGGGGGGGGGGGAAGCATTAGTTGAGGACACACATTTGCCTATGATTGAACATAGTAATTTATATGAATAGGCACAAATTCAGAAATAATTATGATCATTATGAGTGTGACCAGGTGAGTTGTATATATTGTTTGGTGGACAACTCAAGGCTGTCTGCTTTTTCCCCTTGTTGGGCTGCATTATAAAACAAGCCCTAGTCTGGTCACCTCTCCGGAGAGATGCATATCGTCAAACAAGAGGAGTGAGCTGTTTTGTTTGCTTTTTTTACTTGCTAAAATAAAACATCATGGCCAGGCATGTAGCCAGGGGCTAAGGGGCTTCAGCCCCGAAATTCTCAGGGTGGTCGGCGAGAAGGCCTTGCTGGTACATTATTTAAACTGTTATGTTTATTCATATCATGATCTGATCACCATGCTCATTATATCCCACATTCATGGGGTTATTGGGATAACAATACAAAAGGTTTGCTAGGGTAGACCCTCTTCCACCCAGTCTCAGCCCCCCGAACCAAACTCAGCCCCGAACCAAAATCCTGGCTACGGCCCTGATCATGGCCATACTAAGTTAACATGTACTTTTAATGACCAAGCAACAAAGGGCCAATGTGGTCTCTTTAGGAATAAGTCAACCCTGCTCACTTCCTAAATGAGTTATTCTGGAATATCTGAAGCATAGACTGATGTCATTTTACCTGCTGCTTTAAAGGATTAGGTGCCAATTTAGACCACTGCTCCATTCATTTCATCTCCATGTACCAGAATGACTTAGAAAGCAAATATCATATAGTAATCGGAATGGTGTCAACATCATTTTGCTGACATATTGAATCTTACCCTAGGTTAGATAAACTGCTTAAGATAAAGTTCTCCCTTACTGTGCTTATTTTTAAGGATTTACACCAAAGCATCCTTCCTGCTGATTTCTTTCTGGGGGGAAAGTTGCAAATTTAACATGGCTCTTCCTATCTCTTTTGTGCTGTGCAAAGTAAAGTTTGTTACATTTTGCAAAATAAGCCCTTAAAAAAGCATATAGTTGTCTCAAAGCTCTTTTATTCTAGCATTTTCAGTGTTACCAAATGAAATATGTTTTACTGGCAAGCAACCAGATTATTATTATTATTATTTATACAAAAACAATCTTTATTTTCATTTTGAAACTGCGAACAATTATTTCGATAAGTGGTGGTGAAAGCAAGTGAATTTCCAGTCCAATAGTTTGAGCTTCTACCTGAGTCGAAAACACAAGCAATTTGGATAATGCATTATGTGCTGACTGAAGTAATCCCCTATTTCTGCCTTTCACTGCGGATTTGGAATTAAATCACTTTGAAGGCAAGAATTAGGGTGGAGAAAAAGGAAAGCCATTTGTATAGGACCAGTGTGAATGCCACTCTGCATGTCCCCTATGGCAATAATAGCCAGAGCTGAAAATCATACTGGGGAAGATAGTGAATAAGCTTCTTTGAATCTCTTTTCATTGACGTTGATGCAAACAATACACAATGACTGGGTTTAGACTTCTGGGTAGCTTCTGAGTAAGCCAGAATTTGCATGCTTAGGTTTTTTTTCTAGGATGTTGGAGCTCATTACTCACAATCCCCACATTTCCTTGATTTCTGCTCTTGAATGTTGCTCTTCAGTTATCCTTGAATTCCCATGCCAGGTTTCCAGGTGATATTGGGCATCTTCAAATACCCTGTGGTTATTCTGGGCCAATCACTTCCACAAAGGTGGGAGTGACTAAGAAACCCACAATGTGTTAATCATGATGTCTGAACTTAATACTTTGTTTTGTCTCTTCACTGACAAATCAGAGAAATAGCTAACAGTTTGCTTTTAGATTATTTTGCAGGCTTGGTGGTGCAGAGAGAAATAAAATACCTAGATTCAGATATTATGATAAATAAACAAAAGGTTTGTGGTCTGTTTAGCTACTTCTGGTTGCACCAGCTCACAGTATTATACTGCAATTGGCCTGTATGAGGTTGATACACTGGCACTTTAGTTTGTGAATTCATGACAGCTAGTTTTGATTACAGATGACTCTCCATCTTAAATTGTATTTTTTGTGTTGATGGTTGTTTTATAATGTTTATGTGATATTGTTTTATACTGTTCCACCTTTTATGTTATATATGTTTACCTTGATACTTATGTTTATGTTATATACTGTACTGCACTGTCTTGTAAGCCGCCCTTAGTCCCTTCTGGGGGATGGTTGTGGGATATAAATAAAGTTTATTATTATTAATAATTCCATCTCTAGTTCATGCTATGATTTACTTTGGTTTGCAATGAAATCAGGAATGGTTTGTTTTAGTATGTTTACCTTGCAGAAAGATGGAGACCACATGGACTGCTGAATTCTTGCTGGATTGCATCTTCTATTATCTCCCAGCATTGGCCAGACTGGTCGTGGCTGCTGGGAACTGTTGTTCAACAAGAACTGGAAGGCCACACATCTTTCATTGGTCTTCTGACAGATCCATATAAAATACAAATGGAATGGAAGAGTGGGGAAGGTGGAGAACAGAAGGGTTAGTTTTGCGCTTCATGACAGAAATACTATAAGATGGTCCTTTAACAGATCCAACTCCCTCTCAAAGATTGTTAGGTCTACTCTCTAAAAATATTTAGCAGCTCTACTGTGTGTGTGTAGGCTATATATATATATATATATATATATATATATATATATATGAGAGAGAGAGAGAGAGAGAGAGAGAGAGAGAGAGAGAGAGAGAGAGAGAGAGACTGTAATGAAGGTTTTGCCTCCAGGAGTACAAGTTCTGTGTGAGATGCCTGGCAATCAAACTCTAAACCTTCCTCTTTTATGGGATGCTCAACTGTGAGTTAATCATTTAGAAATCCTCAATCTGAAAGATCAATGTGAAATTGTGCTCATTATATATAATCCAATCATTTAGAAAATAGTTTTGAAAACAATATTGAATTTTGTCCTCAGCTTGATCAATAAGAACTGCAAAAAGGGCTGCATTTAAGATGTTATTGAAAAGAATGATTTTGTGCTGTGAGGTTTTTTTAATGAAACGGTTTATGGTATCAGATATGGTACATTAAGGTCCCAACTTAAAAAATAACCCTCTCTCATAGGTGCTCTTACTCCAAGACCTATTGGGATGGGAAAGAAGATGCTTGCATTTGTATTTTTCAACTCCAACAAGTGTTGGCAGTCTTGAATATCAATGAAGCAATGGATCTGGTTTGGGTTTTAGTGTGAACTTTAAAGGAGCTCTCTATAACCACATAAACTATGTGGGGGCAGGTACCAGCAACCTGTACTGTTTCTTTAAAAAGTGGTTCCCAACTTTTTTTGTCCAGGGACTACTTGACCAGGGATCGCTCTCTAACTTTAGTACCAAAAGATTTACCAATCAGTTTTTGGTCAACTTTAGATTTGGTTTGGTTATTTGGGGTGCTGACTCAAAAAATTACATTGGATAGACCACATCAGCTCTAGTTTCTGATACAGAACATATGCCACCCAATAGTCACCATCCTCTCACCCACAGAAAACAATATTTAATAAGCCTCGGCACAATAAAAGAGAGTTTTGCGAGACTAGTCACTCTCATTGCAATGGTGTAATAACAGTGAGACTGCGAACCATATTTTAGTTCTTGCAGACCACTGGTGGTCCATGGACCACAGCCTGGGAACCACTGCTTTAAATTGTGGACTAAAACTTGAAGTGGAATCATCTACTGTCAAAGAACCAGAAACCATGGACATCACTCCAAAATCACTCCATTTTCAATGCTGGTTGTGGATTTTCCTATTAATCCCATTGGTTATGGATTAGACAATCTCCAAGTCATAGCAAACCTGTTCCTGATCACTTGTGATGAATAAAAGAATACAAGTTTCCTTTCCTTTCGTCTTTAATTTTTCCCTCACATATAATTAAGTGAAAGGTTTTGGGAGGGAAATAGTCCAGAGGCTTATTACAACTGAAACATTGTGATTCCACAGATGCTCTGCTTCAACAGGCCCTGTTTGATGTGCTTATCGAGGCCTGCCATTTATTGAGGGGAGAAGTGTGAAGAAAGAAAATGCTAAAATAGTACAAAGAAAAAAGTAAAATGCTCTTAACTCTATAGCACCAGCAAGCTGGCTCTTCACCTTCATTATAACATGGCCCAAGGCCTGGGGTTAAACTGTATAATGAACTTTCAAGTTGCACCATAATAATGAATGTTATTAAAATAGGTTTAACAGTCATGTTTCCAAAAAGGTCTGTATCAAAGAGTACAGTATATGCATGCATAAATGGTTATGACCAATATTATTGTATTTAACAGTGCAAAAGTGTGGTACTAACTAGAAAGTATGGCCAAAGTGAGTACTCTTTTAGGCACATGGCCCCACACTGATTGTTGTGACTGATCGTAAATCTCTTGGAAACAAACAGATGGCGCTGGATGATTTCATCATTCTTATATTGAGTGAATCTTGAATGAACTATTTTCTCTTGGAATTCTTTTATTGTGTGTTGTCCCACTTATGTAGTCCTGTATGTCCTCCTTTGCTAATTTGTTAAAATGAATTTTTTTGAATGCCATCTAATCCTATTGCCATAGCTACAACTAAGAAACTGAAGACTGCGGCACTGAGCTGAAAATAGCTGACTTGCTACATGGGAAAGGGACTCATTCGTATGCAAAGCTCTGTGCGCAAATACAGTCTCTTATTCGAAGGACAATTAGAAGTTTGATCTTTGGAAGCATGACCTTCTAGTGCCTTTCTATTTACAACTAGTCTGAGGCTGTAAAGAATAGACTGAATGAAACTTGTAAAAGAAAAAGGAGATGGTGGGGAGTGGCAAACCTCTACTTAGTATTTGCTGAATTATATTAAGAAGAATAGAAACTATATACACATGCTTCCTTGACCATCTCAAATGGATTCCTGTGATCAAATTCCAAGTCAGAATTGTAGGAATGATTTAGATAAATGAACTATATAACTTTTGTGAAAATAATTTTTGGGTACATTATCTGAAAATAGCCAGCAGAGGAGGAAAGGGTATGCATTTATTTCTTCTAGCATAGTGCTTAGAGTGTTGGATCATGACCCTAGAGACTAGGGTTCGAATTTCTGCTTGCCTTGGGCAACTCATATTCTCTTAGTATCAGAGGAGAGCAAAGGCATATCCCCTCTGAACAAATATTGCCCAAAATCTTTATAATAGGTTCATCTTAAGGTCACCATAAGTCAGAAACAAATTGAAGGTATACAGCAACAATTTAGTTCTTCTGTATGTTACACTGGGGTAAGATATTGCTCTACAAGTTGGATTTCCAACAATATCTGATGGATACAGAAACTGAAAAGGAAGATAGTAGGGATGGGAAAAATCACTTTTATTATTTCTTGTATTTAAAATATTGATTTAAAAAATAGAAATATGTAAAACCTGTACAGCATGAGTATGTTATCTATGTATGTTGATAAATTTATTCAAAAACGCATCAAATTTTACCCAACTGTATTGATAATTTTACCAAATTTAACTCCATGGACATGGTGAGTTAGGGTTGGCAATAGTGAGGTAGTGAAGCAACACATGGTCAAAGCATCAGGACCTTTTGATAGGAGATTAAGATTAATGAGCTTTACAAAAGGTACTCACTCACTGCATATAAGGAACTACTATATAAACAACACAGCCAAACACATTTTGGACTCTCCAAAGGGTCAGTTTAATTTTTTAAAAAACCTTTCCACTAAACAACTGTTGACAATTGTTGGTTAGTAAACCAAGTATCTCACATAATATCAGGAACTATGTTAGTTCTGCAAGAACTAAAATATGGTCCGTGGCCTCACTGTTACTACACCGTTGCAATGAGAGTGACTAGTCTCACAAAACTCTCTTTTATTGTGCCGCGGTTTATTAAATATTGTTTTCTGTGGGCGAGAGGATGGTGACTACTGGGTGGCATATGTTCTGTATCAGAAACTAGAGCTGATGTGGTCTATCCAATGTAATTTTTGAGTCAGCACCCCAAATAACCTAGCCAAAATGATTGTGAATGAGTTCATGGTAGTATCCAATTCCATATAATATTGTCTTGTTCTAACACAATTTTTTCAAAAAGCCTTGACATCTTCATGGTAGAATATGCTTTGAATGCATAAGTGCCAATGTTAATTTCTGTCTAATAGCTTCCATTAAAAGTTCTCAAGTAGGAGACAGCACTAGGATGATCCCGTGATCTGTCTCACTGACCCAGAGGTTTGAATCAGACAAAAAGACAGAACAAGATTAAGAGCTGCCAGTTGGTTCAAGCTACCCAGTCACTTTTATTTGAGTAGAAAAAATCTTTACAACCTATGGAGCTTTGCATGTTGCCTGAACATCAGTACAGTTTCCTTGTTAGTTTGTTTCTCTCCCAATAAACTAGGGAATGAATCCAGGGCTGGCGTTCCTCTCTGATATGGTGAGGGAGAAGTAAATCAGACAGGGGCTGTGTCTGTAACTGGAAGATATGCTAAGCAAAGCATGGAGCAAATGTCTAGCTGTTCCCAGTAGCAAGTAGGCATGATTAGGCAGCATGCATTTGCTTTCTGTTAATAACTGATAAACCTGCACTTGAAAAAATAAACTGGGGTTCACAAAGTTATAGTGATGTTGTTCAGGGAAGGGAGCTACAGAAGTGTTTCTCGAACTCTAATCTTCTAGGTGTTTTGGACTTCAGCTCCCAGATTTGTCACTCATTGACAAAGTCAGATGAGGCTCTGGAAGTTGAAGTCCACAACACCTACTGGAGAACTAGAATTGAGGAATCATAGTAATAGAGCAATCTAGCAAGGAGTTCTACGTACCTTACGATATTACAAATCTCAGAATTCTGGAAGATTGAGCCATGCTAATTAAAGTGATAGCAATTTGCTGTAACTGAGTAAAGTAGATATTAAGGTTGTGCAATTTGGCACCAAACCATGTCATTTTAAAACTAATCTCTCATTCTGTTTACCAGGTAATTGCTCAAATTGGGGGGGTCATTTTCATACAGCAAGGATTTGGCCCATTGACTACAATGGGGAAACTTTAGATGCTCAACCTTCAATCATTTTTAGATCTATCTGCATGAAACCTACCTCAGTTTTAGACTCCATTTATGACTGCAGGCCTGCCATGTTTCAGAGCAATTCACTAATCTACCAATTTTTAAGAATTATTTTAAGTTTTTACCATTACATTTTTTAAAATAAGACAAACCACAAGAGAGGGTTCTGGGAATTGTAGACACTGGTTGTCTCCATTCTCAGCCAATCAGAGCATGGACATAGCCAGGCTTTTTATTGGTTGAGAAACACACACAGAGAGAAACTTCATTATTTTTTATTTTTTTTATAAAAAAATTTTTATTTTATTTTAACACACACAAAAAAAACATACCAAACACTCACAGAACATTTACAATTCCCACCACCAACATGAGGATTATTCCCTTTTATATATTCATTTCTTATGGAGACATTTTTTTTATATCTTTATCTTTATACCTTTCCATTCTATATACTATATAACATTTGTATCCTATTTCTTATGGGATACAAATGTTATATAGTATATAGAATGGAAACTTCAACTTCTATCATACTCCAAGAGGAGCGCAGAGGCTTTTCAATGCCATCATGCAAGTGCTGCTGGAAAAGTAAATTCCCAGCAGGGCCCTCTCAGGAGAAGGGGCCCAGGGAACTTTTCCTGAGAAAATGTCTGTTGCTGTGGGGGAGGAAGAAAAGATGCTTCAGTTAACCCCGTCATTTTCAGAAGGAGCCCCCTGTCTCGGGTATATTGCAGTTAACCCCATCATCTCCAGTAGTTAAAAAATTCTGCTTTCCTGATTTGTTTTGGCTGGCTTTCTGCCCCCCCCCCCCCCGGTTCTGTTTTTTTGGGGGGGGGATTTAGCAAATGAAACACCAAATTTTACAAATTGTGCTTGGATCAGTTTGAACCAAAAGATCCAAGCACAACCCTAGTAGATATGACCTCTTAGAAACTGTTAATTCACTTATATAGTCCTGAGTGCAAATTGAACATGACTCTACATTTGTACAAGTTTGGATAACAGTGTGGATTGGTCTCCAAAACTCATGACACATGATTTTAACTGTATTAGTCTACTACTGAAAATGTAATAGATTATAACCAAGAAAAAGGTTGTACTTGAGGGATCACCTCTGTGAAAATTACTGTGATTATTAGAAGGTAGAATTTGGAATTATTTGGAATTACAGTCCAACAACATCTGGAGAATTGCATAATGCCTATCCCTGCTTCCATAATACAGGGAGACAGAAATATGAAAGCCTCCTGGGTGACCTTGGGCCAGCTATACTATCTAAACCTTTGAGCAGTCATTCACAACCTTTGGTCCAGGTGTTTAGGGTGGCAATTTAACATAACAATTATCAGAAATTCTGAGACTGAAGTCCAAAACATCTGGAGAACCAAAGGTTGGAAACTACTTCCGTACAGAATGACAATGACTAACCTACTTTGAATAATATTTGCCAACAGAAAGAGGGGTCATCATAAGTCAGGGGAAGTTTGAAGGTACATATATAAACAGAAACAAGCAATAAGGATGAGTTATATATTATTAAGCCATATTTGCCACCCATCACAGAGGCTGGTGGCTGTGATCTCAATGGAGCAGTAAATTTCCTCTACAGTTAATATGAACATTAAAAGATCCAAGATTCTCAGCCTATTTCAGGAATAGTGCTCAGCACTTTGGATAGTTCCATTAACAAGTGTGGACATTATTGCAAGAAGTTGTCATTTTACGGTGTTTATATGACTAACCTTTGCCCTCCAACCCCCTGAACAAAAGAGACAAGACACAAAATATTGGGTTCAAATTGAGCAACTTTTATTTAAAGTTACCTATTTAAATTTCCTTAATTCTAACTCATAGGGTGTCAGGAATCAAGGTGTATCCCAGCCGAGGTATCATCTCCCCTCGGCTAACCCTTTAAGGGGAATGAATGAGAGGTCTGTTCTCAAGATCATGAGATCAGCCTCTTCCATTCCAGGGCCATTTCAGTTTATTCACCCCTCACCTTGAACTTTAAGGTGAGTATTTAACTTAATGGCCCTCACCCCTGAAGGAGGTGCCTTAGGTGCACACCGACTATGGGCTTTCCCTAGCTATTTTCCGCCACAGATTGGGGGCAGGTGTCTACCTAGTCCCCATCGCCCACCAAGACTCCTAACACCCCCTATCCTATGTCAGAGAAACGGAACGTTGCCCGATATTACGATCCAACCGCTCAGCAAACAATACATTGTCGCGAGCCCTGGATAAAGGAGGTAGCCTGCTACCCCCCGTACTGTTGAGCGCATGGCCCCATCCTTGTTCCCCACTTTATGAGGACTCTCACATCTCCACACACCATACCACCAACAAGAAGGCATTTTGGCGGACCGGACGATGTGTACGTGGGGCCATGCCAGCCAAACAGTACAAATTTGCTCGGGCCTGTAAGACACTTTGCCCGACCGCAAGCCAAGGCCGTTACCCCCCAGTTGTGGAACCAACTCCGCCAGTACCAGCTTAGAGCCTCAAACCAACAGGGGGTAAGGGACCGTGAATGGAAATCTGCCGTAGACCACGTCTACAACTCCATTCCGGAAAAGTAATGGAGCCAAGGCCCAAATGCTGGCCAAAAATAAACGTAGGACCCCCTGACGGCTGGTCACTACCATCAGACAGGCCCGAGTCACTCTACATGGCCCTTTTTAAGCCATCCCCACACTTTCCACTCAACTGGGCTGTTGAATGATGGCCGACCATGGATTGTGACCTACGGGCAGTGCCTGTCAATTCATGAACCCGATTCACTCTACATGGCCCTTTTTAAACCATCCCAAACACGCTTCCCACTCATTTGGGACGTTGCATGATGGCTGACCACGGATTGTGACCTACGGGCCATGCCTGCCAATTCATGAAAATTGTGTAGCCTATAATATGACCCCATACCTTAAGGTTAGATCAAAATCACCCGGTTTGCTACACACCCCTGAAGGTACCCGTTGGGCATACGCCACGAGGGAACCTCCTCCCGGGCAGCCTCTTTACGTTTCCATTCCCACCAGTAATGGAAGCAGGGCCCATATCAAGAAAATAGTCCTTAAGGTTCCTTAAGGTCCCCTAAAAAAAAACCCATAATAGGGGCCAGAGTCAAGCACTAGCAATAGGGACTCCCTTGAGCTCCCATTTCTGCCAAGCGGCCATTACTGTAAAACAGCGAAGGTGGCTACCTGAGCATCAGCCACATGGGACTGACACACCAATGGTTAATAACGACTATATGAGCATCCATTGTATATATTGGACGCATCTGCCAAAGGCTGAACTACATTTACCAAACTCTCCAGCCATTTATAAGGCTGAGATGGTGTGACTCAAACAATTCTTCTTCTTACATTTTGAAGAAAACTCACTTTCAAACTCCCTGGCCATTTCTAAGGTTGAGGGGGTGTGACTCAAACGACTAATCTTCTAGTGTTTTAAGGAAAACACACTTTCAAACTCTCCAGCCATTTATAAGGCTGGGAGGGTGTGACTCAAACAAATAATCTTCTTCTGTTTTAAAGAAAATGCGCTTTTCAAACTCCCCAGCCGTATATTAAGGCTGAGAGGGTGTAACTCAAACGACTAACTTCTTCTGTTTAAAAGAAAACGCGCTTTACAAACTCTCCAGCCGTGTAAGGCTGAGAGGCTGTGACTCAAACGATTAATCTTCTTCTGTTTTAAGGAAAACATGCCTTTCTAAACTCTCTAGCCTTATATAAGGCTGAGAGGGAGTGACTCAAACGACTAATCTTCTTATGTTGTAAAGAAAACGCATTTTTTCAACTCTCCAGCCGTTTATAAGGTTGAGAGGGTGTGACTCACTGACTAATCTTCTTATATTGCAAAGAAAATGCACTTTCAAACTCTCCAGCCATTTATAAGGCTGAGAGGATGCGACTCAAAGACTAACCTTCTTCTGTTTTAAAGAAAACGTGCTTTTTGACTCTCCAGCCGGGTAAGGCTGAGAGGGTGTGACTCAAACGACCAATCTTCTTCTGTTTTAAAGAAAACGCACTTGCAAACTCTCCAGCCGTTTTTAAGGCTGAGAGGGTGCAACTCAAATGACCAATCATCTTGTTTTTAAGAAAACGTGCTTTTCAAAATCTCCAGCCATTTTTAAGGCCGAGAGGGTGTGACCCAAACGATCAACCTTCTTATGTTTGAAAGAAAATGCGCTTTCAAACTCTCCAGCCGTTTTAAAGGCTGAGAGGATGTGACTCCAACAACTAATCTTCTTATGCTTTAAAGAAAATGCACTTTTCAAACTCTCCAGCAGTTTTAAAGGCTGAGAGGGTGTGACTCCAACAACTAATCTTCTTATGCTTTAAAGAAAACGCCTTTGAAACTCTCCAGCCATTTTAAGGCTGAGAGGGTGTGACTCAAACAACTAATCTTATATTTTAAAGAAAACATGCTTTTTAAACTCCCAGCCGTTTATGAGGCTGAGAGGATGTGACTCAAACTACCAATCTTCTTATATTTTAAAGAAAACGCACTTTACAAACTCCCTAGCCGGTATAAGGCTGAGAAGGTGAGACTCAAATGACTAATCTTCTTATGTTTTAAAGAAAAACACGCTTTTCAAACTCTCCAGCCATTTATCAGGCTGAGAGGGTGTGACTTAAACAACGAATCTTCTTATGTTTTAAATAAAAAGCGGTGACTTAAACAACTAATCTTCTTATGTTTTAAATAAAAAGCGGTGACTTAAACAACTAATCTTCTTATGTTTTAAATAAAAGTGCTTTTTGAACTCCCGAGCCCTTTATAAGGCTGAGAGAGTGTGACTTAAACAACTAATCTTCTTATGTTTTAAATAAAAAGTGCTTTACGAAATCCCAAGCCCTTTATAAGGCTGAGAGGCTGTAACACCTACGACTAATCTTCTTATGTTTTAAAGGAGACACGCTTTTCAAACTCCCAGGCCCTTTATAAGGCTGAGAGGGTGTAGCTCAACAACTAATCTTCTTATGTTTTAAAGAAAACGCGCTTCTCAAACTCCCAAGCCCTTTATAAGGCTGAGAGGGTGTAACTCAACAACTAATCTTATGTTTTAAAGAAAACGCGCTTTTCAAACTCCCAAGCCCTATTATGAGGCTGAGAGGGTGTAACTCAACAACTAATCTTCTTATGTTTGAAAGAAAACGCGCTTCTCAAACTCCCAAGCCCTTTATAAGGCTGAGAGGGTGCAACTCAACAACTAATCTTCTTACATTTTTAGAAAAATGCGCTTTTCAAAATCCCAAGCCCTTTATAAGGCTGAGAGGGTGTGATTCAACAACTAATCTTCCTATGTTTTAAAGAAAACACGCTTTTTAAAACTCCCCCAGCCATTTATAAGGCTGAGAGGGTGTGACTCAAACGACTAATCTTCTTGCGTTTTGATGAAAACGCGCTTTCAAAACCTCCAGCCGTTTCTAAGGCTGAGAGGGTGTGACTCAAACGACTATTCTTCTTTTGTTTTTAAAGAAAATGCACTATTCAAACTCCCCAGCCATTTACAAAGGCTGAGAGGGTATGCCTCATACGCCTGACTATACGGTCTTCCAAGAAACCTGGGAATTACTGAAGTGTCTTCTATGATCTTCAGGAAAATTGTGTGTTTCCAAACTCTCCAGCCGTTCGTACAGGCTGAGAGGGTGTGCTCCTACGCCTGACCCCCAATGGCCTGTAGTCCTACGACCTATGCCCAGTCACGAGGTATATTCAAGGCTGAAATGCCCTATGAGGAGCGGTCCAAAGAGCTATGTATTTGTTTATTCATTCACTTTATTTATTTATTATTCTTATTCCTATTATTATTATTGATTTTTACTATGATTTTCAGTACAGCCATATCTGCCCCACAGGCAAAGGCCGAACGGGTAGAAAATAACAGGCCATGCCTAGCATTGAGGAGGAATAACACAGGTTCCTTTCTTATATTCATATTATGATTAATATTGATTTATAGGGCATAAGGAGGCTGATGATAAACCCCCTTGCAAGTTCATGAAAAACTGTGTAGACTGAACAGGCTACCACATTGGTCGAGAGCTCCCATCTACCTGGGCCAGCCTCGAACTCATGACCTTCTGGTCAATAGAAATCTTATGCAGTTGACTCACAGCTGGCTGCATCACATTCCCAAGAAAAAATCGACAGCAAGCGAGACAAATGGTCGGGAGCTTACTCTGACCCCAGCTAGTTTCGAACTCATGACCTTTCGGTCAGTAGTGATTTTAATGAAGCTGACTCTCCACCAGCTGCGCCACAGCCTGGTCCGATGTTCAAAAATGGCCCCGGGGCTTTAAGCCCACAAATGGCCGCCGTCCCCACACCGACAGAACAATGAGTGAAAGAGGGTAGGGGGGGCAAGTAGCTCGCCATCTTGTCTTTTAGCCTGCAGCCGCAAGGCCAAAGAAACAGGTGCGTGACAAGAGAAATTAATTGAAGGGCGTCATAATGATTTAATTATATTTATAAATATAAAATAATGTATGCAATTCACAGCTATAAAGTAATGGGGCCCAGTGAGACTGATAAACCACCTCCCCCACATGGCCCCTGGGCATACGCCAGAAAATGGCACCGACAAGAATTTGAAAAGGGGGGGGGGAGAGCAAACGGCCATGCGGCCAACATGGCGCCTACATGAGAAATTGAATGTGCGCATATAGCACAACTAGTATCCAATTCTGGGCACCACAACTAAAGGGAGATCTTAACCAGCTGAAATTTTGTCCAGAGGAGGGCGACTAAATCGAACAAAGTTTAGATAACAATCCCCATGAGGAGCGGCCCAAAGAACTGGACATGTTTGGCCTGTAAAAGCAAAAGCTGAAAGGAGACAAGATGAGGGCCATGCCTAATATATGATAGGGAATCATGTATTATTATTATTATTATTATTATTATTTCTTTTAAGAAAAATACATACATATATATATATATATATATATATATATATGGTATTATTATCTTACTATTGTAATTATGGGGCATATTGATGACTAAACTCCCATTTGGGCCCCAGGCCTTTTAGACCAAGGCCACCGTGATAATGAAACTAAAATGGCAGCCATTTGGACAGTGAAGAAGGGGGAGGGGCCAATGGCCATGTGGCCAAGATGGCCAGCTGGATGATGCATCCCCAAAGAAAAGCAGGATCCATGGCCTGGCCCTGTACAAGTAAGCCAGCCTCCCACTGCAGCCATGCTGGGGAAAGGAGCCCCTCAAGACTGAGGGCCCTGGCTGCTTATCCAGCTCATTATAACATGCTTTGTATTGTTTTGTAAATATATATTTCAGAGGAGGCTTTTCCACTGCATTCCTTTCAGAGAAAAGAATGTGCAGCTTGCCCAAGGCTGCCCAGTGGCCAAGTGGATTCAAACCCTGGCCTTTCACATTTATTTAACTATTCTGTAAACCATACGCCAGGGCTGACTTGAAGATACAAAATGCATTTTAGTTCAACAGTGTTCTAAGCACAGGGCTGAGAACATGCTTATTCAGAAAGGGCTTATTCAGAAAGTGCAGTACTTTAAGCACTATGCACTGTATTGAGGGCTGAGGTGAGGTTGCCAGCAAGCTCCTTTAACAGCCAAAAGGTCAAATGTAAAATTAAGAGGGGGCTCCTGGACTTTCAACAGGAAGAGCTTGAGGGGAGGAGAGCCCAGAGGTCTCCCTCCCACTGACCTGTATGTCCTCCTCCTTCGACGTCCAAGCTCAGAATGAGCTCTGAGGGGGCTGGCCTTCCCCAGTAAGGCCACGCCCCCTGCCTCCTATAGGTTCAACACCTGAACCTCCTCTTTTCCCGGTGGAGGGGGGCAAATTCCTCTCTCTCCTGGCTTCGCCAGGAGAGAAAGGCTGTTTTCTTTACTGCTAACACAGAAGCACTTATACCTCATTGCACAAGGTGTCATTCTGCTTCTATGTTGGTTTACCACCTTCATGTGAAAAAGTCTTTGAACTAAAAACCAGAGTGGATTTATGAACCTCAGTTGAACACTAAGTAGCCTAGATTTTAAAAGAACTTTGCCCTCCGAAAACTTACTTTGCCAAAATGGCAGTATGCAACAGCCATCCTCAATGAGACTTGCTTTTCTTTTGTATATATACTAAACCAGACGAGTTCTATTCACAATTTATGAACCCCACTGGATAAGGTAGATAATATGTACCTAAGTTTGGACTCAGGGCCCTTATGTCCAAAACAGCGATGCATATTTTATTCCATTGGGCGCAGAAATGTTCCACGTGGAATTAATGGCATGTTTTTGCTTTGTGCTTTGGTCTTCTGGGGGCCATTTTCAACCCTCTCTCATCTGTTTGTTGAAGGCTGTTTTTTAGCATTCCCCTGAAAAGGTTGGGGTTTTTTTTCAGGGAAGAAGAGATGCCAACGCTCATGGCTGAAATAACACTGAAATATTCCAGCATCACTTTTTAAAGAGACAACATATAATATTTATGTGCTAGCCCAGTAGAAACTAAGTATCCTAAGGTGCAACCATCACATTTCAAGCAGCTTTGATATATCTGACACCCGTTCATTTTTTCGGCTTTGCCAATATAATTTTCTTACAAATATTTTAAAGTAGCTAGAAACAAATATGTTGAAGAAAAATAAGTTCAAGTCATTGTAGCTTAAAAGGGATACTGACAAGCTGTAACATGTTCAGAGAAGAGAAGCAAACATGGTAGAAGTTCTAGAAAACAAGATGAAGAAAGGCTTAGGGAAGTGGGTATTTTAGCTTGGAGAAGAAAAGATTGAGCGGCAATACTTAATACCTAAAGAAATATCATGTAGAAGATGAACAAAACCTGTCTTCTGATGTTTTAGAGACTAGAATACAAAACAATAGATTCAAAATACAAGAAAAAGATCCCACCCAAACCAGAGGAAGAACTGTCAGAGCTGTGGTGTCATTTCCCCTTCTTTGGAGATTTTCAAACAGATGTTGGGTTGACATCTTTTGTGAATGTTTTAGCTTAAATATATCCCAAAGGCACCAGATTTCAGTTGAACTGATGGGCTAAACAGGGTCAGCTCTGGTCAGTACTTGGATGGGAGGCTGCCAAGGGCTACTAGGTGCTACAGACTAGGAAGCAACTGGTAAAATGACCTCTGAATCTTCATTGCCAAACAATTCCCTAAGGAATTGATGCGGTCATCATAAGCTTCCAAGCACCTTGAAAAAACTTACTTGTGCATTTCTGCATGGTGGTGGGTTGGACCACATGGTCCTTGCAGTCCCTATTAATCTGATCCTATGTTTTTATCTTTCTGCCAGACTCCCAACACCTCTTTCCAACATCCAGCATTTTTGACAATTGGTTAATTGTAAAATCACAATAAAACAATTGAGGATATCCAATATTACTGATCACATTATATGTCGAGTTATCAAATTAATGCATTCAGCTTGCCCAACATCATTCACACACACATCACACAGTGGAAAAATGTGGCAAGTTAACTTCATTTGACAAGCTAAAGACTTTTGTCAGTTTCTGTGTGTAGAATACAGTAAATGTAGTACATGGAGATGCCAAAGAATGCTAGAAAAATGAAGGAAACTACTTAGGGGGTGACAATTTCTTCTAATGTATGAGTTAAACACTGTCTAAGGACTCTTTTATTAAGAGAGACATTAGCTAAAAGCTTTAATTCTACAGATGCTTACCTTCGCATTCTAATATGACATTCAAAGGATCTGTGGGAATGAACTATCGACTGATTTTCTTTCTCTTAGTTACTACACAAAATTAGGGAACTAATATCTTCAAGTTCTCAATAACATTTATCAAATTCTGTAGTTTGCTCATTCCTTCACGGGAATTAAATTGCACTGATAAAAAAATCTGGAGGAAGTGAGAGGGAAAGCTAAACAGATGTTTGGCTATCCACAGGTGGTTGTGTAGGCTCTTCAAACTGATGAATTTTTAGTATCACTTTATACTGACTAACAGAACACATATGTATACCGAAAAGAGGACCTGAAAGCAGCAATTTTATCCACTTTAGTGTCCCTAGGCACTGCTAGAGAAGCATCAAGTACCTTTAGTGTAAATGAATGTTTGACCCCTTGACATCTATGCAAATAACCAAGAAAGTAATATGGCTTGGATTTCAAGTTTCTGAAAGTGGAACTCTGCTTACAGGAGGCTCCCATAGATGGAAGCTGTTGATGGATCCAAATCACTGAGAAAGTTAATCACATCCAGGTTTTAATGTTAAATTTTGATTACTTATCCAAAGTATTGGATTTATTTTGGGGATACCACATACAGCTCATGTAAAATGCAGACTAAACCCCAGAGTCTTTTCACCACCTCAGGTGGAATGGGGGAGGAGAAGGGCAATTCTGTTATATCTCTCCTTACTTCTGTACCTCCCTGCACTTCCAGTCTTCTTTAGAGAATTAGAGTACCCCCTTTCCTGAGGAAATATGAGATATGGTGTTGAAGGCTTCCTGCAAGTCTGGGAATAAGTAGCAATATCTCTTCTGACTTCTCTTGGAAGAAAATTGCTACCTGTTAACCAAGGTTTGCTCCCACTCTCCCTTTTACATCTCTCTCTCTCTCTCTCTCTCTCTCTCTCTCTCTCTCTCTGATTTTGCAGAAACTGAAGGAGACTCATTGAGTTGCAGAAGAAACGTCAGGAGAAAATGCTGCTTAAGCATAAGCAGAGAGAAGAATGCAGAGATTAGCAAGCACGATAGGGAACAGCAGTGATTGGCTTAGAAAAGATGCCACTTTATTGGTTGTCCTAGATGCATTACAATTGGTTCAGAGAAACACCATGTGCACTTTGTTTACCAGGCAGAGATTGGTTTAGAAGACTTCGCATGTGTTAGCCTGATAAAACGCCCATTTGGCAGGACCGGTGGGAAAAACTTAACAGAGAAAGTAACAAAATAGGGACAAGCTACGCACATAAAGATAGCTTTAATAATTGGACAGAAAATAAACTGCGTAGTGTCTTTCAGCCAATGAATCATTAGATTACCTAATGCATTGTTAATTGGTTAGAATTAATGCTCATCATAAGTGTTAACCAGTAAGAATGAATGAAGGAGGCATTGCTTAAACAAACTCCATTGTTTGTATAAAACTGAATGACTGAAGGGAGGGGTTTGTTCTGCTCCTGCATCTTGTTATGCCAAAAGGAGGCAGACACCCTACAGCTGTAGCTTTGGAAATAAACTGCTTTCCTGGAAAAAGTAACCAAGTTGACTCGTCTCCTCGTTCCTGCTTGCCTGCACGAAATGCAGCCTGAGAGGGCAAAGGGTTTTGTTTAAAAGGATTCTTTTCCTGCGGCTCATCTGCTTCAAAACCTCCCTCATCTCTAAAATAATGATAACAACCACTGAATATTTGGGGAAATGAGATGGTGTCAGTGAGGTTTAAGACCACGGGTGGACCTACATTGCAGAATTAATGCAGTTAGAAACCACTTTAACTGCCATGGCTCAATACTATGGAATCCTGAGAGTTGACAGTTGGAAAGGTACTAGCACTATTTGGCAGAGAAGGCTGAAGATACAACTACCATGATTCCATAGCACTGAGCCATAGCAGTTAAAGTGGTGTCAAACAGTATAAGTTCCATTGTGCAGATGCATCCCCCCCCCCAAAAACCCCCTAATCTTATTCATGCTTGTCTACTCAGGAATGTTCTCTGTTGAGTTTAATGGGATTTGCAACTTTTTCATTTTGAGAATCAAACGTTTTCATTTTGAGAATATTTCATAGTTTCAAGGTTTTGGTGGAGAGGGTCAAAGATAAAGCATTGGAGATACGGAAACACAGTAGCAGAAGAAAGGAAGATGATGAATGTAGCCAAGAGGAATAGAGAGAGAAAATGAAAAACAAGGCGTACTATTTTCAATTTGGATTCAATTCCAATTTGATCTTTAAAATGTGGCTCCCTCAGCACACACATGGTCACCAGATTTCATGGCATTTACAGCAGCAGCAGAAGGTCTTTGGGTGTTGCAAAAAAGAGTGGACAGCCACCTGTGACCTGTAGATTCTGTGTCACCCTGGTCTCAATGTCATTGGCAGGGATGAATTCTGTCACCAAAGCTAGTATTGGTGGCATGCTAGTATTGGTGGCATGCCATTTATAACAAGCACAAGAGCTGTAGGTGGACAAACGAATGTATGTGTAAAGGGAGCATGATTAAAAGCTAGAGATTATGACTGTGGTGTATTGAACATAAATGTTTGAAGTATGTGGCGTTATTGTTTCTTCTTTTTCTTAGAAGAACAGATTGAATTTCTATACTGTTGGAACAGATGTAATCTTTGTTTTGATATAAAGATATGGTGACTGAGAAGCATTTTTGTGACAGTGAATGTCAAACTTGAAGACATTTCCCTTTTGCACCGCCAGACAGCTATTGAGCCATCTGAAGCAGAAAGTTTTAAATGTGAAAAGAGCTCAACTTAGACCTTTCCAAGTTTGCCAGACTTTCCAGCTCCCTGTGTAAAATGAATTACTATGACTAAGCCAAGCATGACTGAAATTTCATTTACACCATGACTTCTCTATATAGCTGTAGCTGTGAGAAAAAGAAGGATGCTTATAATATGACTATACCCATTCTTAATAGCTTTATATGTCTGGAGTTGGAGTTGTGTAGATTCTGCTGGAGTCCTCTGGGTGTCTACAATATATAAAATAGATTGAGTCAGGTAGGACATAAAACAATGGGAGCTGACCACTGAAATGTGTGTGTAGTGCAAGGGCATGACTGGTGTGCTAAGATAATGGGCAGCAGCCAGGGCTAGTTTGAACACTGCTTAAAGCTTCTCTAACTTTTAAAAAAAGATCCCTGTGGTTGCAATGATATCACACCTGTCCACATTGCACATTTCAAGTTATTTATGCACCTACTCCTTTCTTCCTTTGATTATCTGATTCAAAATTACCTCTGTTGAAGTGCATTTATTTTTTACTTATATATTGAGATGGCCAACTGTGTTCCCACTGCTTTAGCCCTAAAATCCATATCAGCTATAGGAAACATAACCAAGGTTGCCTGCCCCTGTTGTCAATGTATAATCAAAGCATGTTCCACAGTACTCTAGGGTTCTGCAAAAGCATAACTTTTTAAAACATCCATGCCAGAGCATGAAGATCTTATTAAAATTCAATGTACCTCATATTTAAAAATGAAATTTGAATCTCTTTACTTCCAAACCTACTGCATTATACAAAACATCCAAGCAAAAGGGGTAGATGAAAGAATGAAGAACTTAATGGGTTCACAATGCTTTGGGACAGAGTAGGGGTTATATGGGAAAACCAGGGACAGAGTTAGGGTTCTCCTGGGAGTGGGGTTCATCTGTGGGGCTCCATGACTAAAAATCTTTGGCAACTGCTGGTAAAATCTATAGCTTCAGGATAATTTGATCATCAATAATCTCTAGGGTTTTTAAAGAAAGAAACATGGCCCACAGAAAGCCTGAGGTTCGCCCAAACATGTGTAGGCAGTGTTGTTTCCACTTGTTTTGTGAGAGTTGAAGACTCAGTTTTTTTAGTTGTCATTGGTCAGTGGGGTAATCAGGTGTTCAGATAATCAACATCACAACATTTGAATGGAAACTAGATCTTTCGCTTACTCATTTACAATCTTTACTACTATGCTTTCTATAGTCTCCTTCCTATTTTTTTCACATATAGCACCTCTTATGTGCCAATGTGTATGAATATTATTTTTATTTATATCCTGCTTTTTCTCAGTCTGAGATTGAAGATGGCTTACAGCAGTTAAATCTTTTGAAAACTCACCTTACTGCATTTCTGGATCACAGTGACACCTGTGAACATGTCTGTTTCAGGAGATATTCTTACTGTGAGTGAACAGCAGAGGGTGGGACTATGTAATAGGGCTGTGAAAACTTCTATTTTGTAAGGTTGGTACATACAAAGAGATAATTAAAACAAAGGAGCAGTGGCCATGCAACAAATGTAAGATTCAAAACATTGGCCTATAACTTTCAGAAGAGTTATGTAATTCTTGTAATTGGCTCCAGGTCTCTGTTGTGAGTGCCCATTTAAAAAAACCCATATTCCCTTTTCACAAATAGGTTCTTAATTATTTAATTCTTTGTTGTAAGTTTACTGTTGTTTCTGTGCATTATCTTGTATTATTTTGATGTGTTTGTCTTCATTTGAGGCATTAAATGTTTGCCTTTTGTTTTGTGTCTGTAAACCGCCCTTCAGGGAGAGTGGATGGTTTAGAAATAAAGATGCTGCTGCTGCTGCTGATTATTATTATTATTGTTGTTGTTGTTGTTGTAAAGATTCTCACCCAGTGAAGATTCTATTCAACAAGGCTTCCCAGCACTTGAGAAACCAGTAATACTTTGAATACTTCCTAATATTTTTCCATCCCACTCAGAACTCAGTTGCACACAACTATTGAACACCTTTGTGTTCCAGTGCCTTGTGTGAAGATGCATTACATTTCCAGACCAAAAAAAGAGTGCTTTAAATAATATACACACAGTACAGTTAGTAAATTATCTGTATAATATGCCAGTTAGGATATCTAGAACAACACCAACACTAGAAAATGGCAAGCCTAACCTCAATAATAAAGTCTTTTAAAAGACTTTAGATAGTTAAAAAACACACAAGTCAACAATCCACATTAGTTTTTCCTGTACCAGTTATCCCCCTTTGCTTTCACTATTTGGAGGGAAAACCAAGGGTATCTCTTCCAGATGTTCCTGAAGCTGTGGGAAATAATCTTAAAGCCATTACGTGAATTAAAATGTATCTTATATTGTTATATTTTCTCATTTTGTGCTGAAACAGAATCATTGTAACAGCTTCCTCCACACTTTTGTCTTCAGCATGTATTACATTTAAAAACTCAGTTCTTCTGACTACTGGCACTATTGATTTAATTTGTTTCCCCTTAATTATTTAACATAAAGGATGCTTGAGTTTTAAGCTAGAAGGAAGATTGGGGGAAATATTTGCATAAAGTAATCAGCTCTGAATAGGCCATCTCTCTTCCTTCCGTTCTTTCCCCAGATTCCCATGGCAATATACATGAGTACTCTTCTCACTCTTAACACAAGATTTGAATATTTTTTCTTCTTCAGTGACAATTTAAAAGAAATACATTCATTTGCCCAAGTGTTAACCACATATTTTTCCAGTGAATGACCCATGATTTTCTGTTTGTTTCTATACTCCAAATCATATTTTATTGGTTAACGAAACACTTTAAAAAGCTATGTTTGCTAGAAAAATAATGCACCAGTGCCCTTCTTCTGTATTGTGATCTGTACCAGTCTGTCCACTTGCTGTGGCTTTTTATCTCTGCCTAGCTATGCACTGCTAAGAAGCCTGGTGGCCTCCAAAAGTTTGTACCTCAATTTGTGTAACTCCAACCATTGGTCTTGCTGGTAGAGTATGTAGCCCAAACACTTACAAGGGATCCAAGTTGCATACTATGATTTCAGGCAGTACTACTCAAAATGGTATGCCCTGGGCCCATGCTGGAGTTTCCAGGAAACAAAGGAACAATTGCAACCCATGGAGAAAAATGTGGTTCTGGTCCGGGTGACAGTGGAAGACGTTATTGCTGATTTCCCACACCAGAGAGTGTGGTAATCACTGCTGTAGAATGAGTGTGAAACAGGAAAAAACCATTTTGTCATTATACTGTGATTTTGCATGGGTCATGGCTTTTCCTGCATGAATAATATTGATGTGTCAGAAAATATTATACATGTTGCTGAGAGGAAAACAAATTGAAATGGAGAGAAAATGGGTTTAAGATAAAATGAAAATGTGCAGATTTTTGGAACACTTAGTATAAAAAATCTGTTCAGCTCTCAAAAGTTTTGCTTCTTTACAGTTTCCAAACGACTACATTTTATTTTAATTTTATATCCCATCTTTTTTGGTAGACTTTGGACGAAAGGGGACTTGACTATTTTAATTTTATATCCCATCTTTTTTGGTAGACTTTGGACGAAAGGGGACTTGACTATGAGATTTGGTGTATTGAGGATCATGATAGTGAGATTACAAATAATAGCTGGAATCCTGTATGGAAGTTATGTCTTAGTAACTGGATTCACATATGTAGGAATTTGAATTGGGCAGTTTGGTAAGGTCTGTATCCAGTAGAGTGCTGATGTTATATCACTAGGTAGTATAGTTGACAAAGTGACCATTGTGTAATGGGACAAATACACAATGAGCCCAATACTCAATGGGACTGATTCATATCAGATTCATTGTGTATTAGGCGCCAATGTGTATCCAGGACACTTGCTGCTATTCTGATAATATCTTTGTAATTCACTAACAGGTTTCTTAGCGCCTCTGCTACTTATCTAAGTATACATAAAATTGCATTAAGTAAAAGGAGATGTAGGATTCTAGCGAATTCTTTTAGACTATCATGATTGGAATGCTTGCCTTTTCACTATCCTGTAGCAGATAAAATGTTAAATGTGGTTGTTATACTTATCACTCCAGTAATGCAGAATGAATATCTCATATTCAATAAAATGATTTGTATCTCTTCCTTTTGCTGACATAGTTAAAGAGCTTCCTCATTTCCACAGTTTGCAAAAACTCCATAAAAACATTCAGACAGTAATGGTGCATTATCATTCTTATTCATTAAAGCTAATGGAAAGTTTCTGTTTATGCTGAAATGACATTGGTCGAGGGCTTAACAACTAGACCTTATATGCACTTAATAAAGAAAAGCAGCTTAGGGAGGCTGTGGTTTTAACAGAGAAGATGGAGTTTTTCTATTTCAAACATGCTATCTCTCTCACCAAGCAGCTTGCTATGCCATCAATGTTTTTCTAGAACTGCTGGTAGTGAAGAAACACCATCTTCAGGGTGTGTGGCTGGAAATGAGAAATAGCAAGTCCGAAAAGGATTAAACAGCATGTCCCCCAATGAGTCTGTTTGAAATTAGTCTCTGAAAGCACATTTCCTTATTATAAAGCAGCATCAGGGTATAAACAAAAATAACCTTGAGTCATGACCTGATAATTTCTGGATCATACAGGAGTGTTTTTCTAATAAGGGGACATGTTGCTTGCTTGCTTGCTTGCTTGTTTGTGGATGGTCTGTTGTGAGAACAAGAAATGCTAATTGCAAAAGCTTTGGAAGAAGTTGCTGTTGTTTTCTTATTTGTAAAGAAAGTATAATAGTGGGCTGTGTGATGGGACCACAAGCTGGTGGTCAAGTGCATCTTTTGACATTGGGCAGGAAGGACTGGTGCCCTTTGTTCCTTCTTACCTTTTGGACTCCTCAAGATGTTACAGTAGTTAGCCTTCAGTACGTCTCTGTGTGTGTGATTAAGGGGCCCGCTACAGTGGAAGATACCTTACAGGGTAGGACTGGGAAATTTTTAAAGGACATTTTATTTCTAGAAAGAAAAAAAATCCTAAAACTCAGAGGTTATTGTTGTTGATGATGATAATAATAATAATAGTTTATATACTGCTCTATCTCGCTGGCGGAACTCATAGTGGATTCCAAACATAAAAGGCAAATATTCAATGCCTGAATACAACAATACATCCATGCAAAAAAAGTATTAACAACTCAACATATAAACACAAATTATGAATTAACAACTAAAATTAAATTAAAAATGCAGCCTGTAATAACAGACATAAGACAAAACATAAAACATCAAAGATATCTATTGAACTGGTGAGGCGAGCAGGGCACGGATACGGATGGCAGCTATTAATCAGAAGTATAATGGTAATATTACCAACTCTTCCTCCTCCACTCAAGTCAGGAAGGGAGGGGGCCATCTTTAACTCCTTAGAAAAGGAGTTCCAGTGGTGGGAGGCAGCCACAGAGAAGGCCATTTCTCTCATTCCCACCAGCCGTGCTTTGGATGGAGATGGGACTGAGAGAAGGGCCTCCTCTGATGACCACAGTGTTTGAGTTGGTCTATAGTGGGATATGTCATTTGTCAAATAGTCTGGCCCAAACGTTATGAAACTTAGTGGGCCAGCAGTGGTAGATGGATCCTCCAAGTGTGGTCATTTTCATCCTGATAGTCCTAAAAACTGTTGGATTGCACAAGTCTTTGTGTCATCAAGTTTCTAGTCATCAATGAGTAACTAAACTAGAGACAGGGCCAAGCTTAGGGATTCCTTTTCTTACATTCCAATGCATGTTTCCTAAAGGGCTTTGTTCTTGTCTTTACTGCTGGCCATTGTCCTCCTCTCCCCCCTTTGATGATGTAGTAATGGAATTCTGTGAGGGAACTTCCTTTTAAGTTTAAATTGCTCTGGGAAGGCCATGCAGTCTCCAATATGTTACTTCTTCCTCTTTTCTTTCTCCCTGTGAGGCTGCCTTTTGCCTCACTGTAGGTAAAATGTAGCTGCATTGACTTTTTTCTACCTTTTACCTTCTTTAGAATATGAGATTTAGCAAGATACTTAGCTCCAAGGCTTTTCAATCAAGAATGTATTTCTTTTTTTACTTTAATAAATCTGTTCAACCTAAAGACTGGCTCTGTAATCCTCAAGGTTAAAAGAGTATTCCTGCTTATCACATGTACATTTCTGCTGATTATGGAGTTTACTCCTAGTACTCTGCTGTATTTAGTTGGAATCGCCCTAACTGTGGTTTATTTTTGAGCCTAACAGCTCAGATTCCCCCAAAAAATGTTGGGAAGGGGAGCCTGTGAAGCCCCCCCCCCCCAATTGCCACCAATGGGCCAGATCTAGCTGGTTCTGGCTGCAGACCAAAAATGTCCATTCCATCTCTGCCCATTTCTGGGAGGCATGCAAAAATGGATCCACGGGGGCCCCCGCAATCTGGATATCAGAAATGGCTTAAGGTTCAGCCGAAATGCACAAGCCTAGTTCGCAGTACATTCATTGATGTCATGTTTTACAGTGAATGATTAGTGTAAAGTGTAGTAAGAAACTTAATAAAGTTTTTTATTGAAAGAATGTTGCATTCATCTCTGTCTCTTTGGAAAGGAAAGTGCCTACTAATGGTTATTGATTGCTATTGGGGCTGGGAAGAGGAGAGTTCCTTGATGAGACAATAGATAGCAACCTTGGAATGATGGGCTTTGGATTCCTTCTGGAATAATTAATTGCACTTCCATGGGATTGGTATTCATCCTGAGTGAATCTGCATTCCAGTCTCAGTTCTGAGTCCAGGGGTTTGAGTAGAGAGAAAATTCTGGGTATTTTCAGCCCATGATGCAGTGGTGGTAAAAGGAGAAGTTGGCAGCACCACTCAGCATGGGTATTTTCCTGTATTTTCCGAGCAGGGTCATTAGAGGTAATTTACATTTCAGGGTCCCAGTTTCAGATAACAGTTTAATATAAATAATGTGTGTATGTTTGTGTATGCATATGGATATATGAAACCTAAGAAACCCAAAACATATTGGGCAAGCATGTACATGCATGTATGCTTAAAGGAAGAGCATGGAGGAAAGGCATGTATAAAGTTATATTGTGTAGTACTTTGCCACATGGATTACTCAATGAATAAGTAAAACCTCGGTTTGTCTAGGCTGAAGATTCAGGCGAAAATAAAGATAGCCCCCATAAATAAGACTTTGATAGGTAGGACCATAAATATTGCTGAAGCAGCATTTCACAAAGCAGTTTAGAAGATGATGGCTGTGAAGCGGCTCATATTTGCAATAAACATATTCCTGTTTTACTGCTGCATGGCCCCGCACTCCATAAATATGTGTTTACTGCTGTCATTATAGAATGTAAAGGTCATGTAAGACATGCTGGGGTTTTTTTAAAAAAAAAATCTTAGTACTTCTGTCTTAGAAATGTAGCATCATAAAGCAAATTTAAAATATAGAGCATAAGTATATGAAAGATATTCAGTGAAGTTGATTGATTAGGTATAAACTGCTGCTATGAGGCAGGCACATTATAAACCTTTTGATCGTTCAATTAATTTGACAATTTAGGGACAAAGAATGTGGACATGAATTCAAACAATGGTGATGCTGAGGATGCAAAGAAGCTAAACTGTCCTAGTTTCAGTGGAAATGCCTTAACTGAAGATCAAAGTGCTTACCTGTGGCTCAGTGATTCTTGTTTCCTGTGGATTTTTTTTTTAAAAAAGATAACCTAAGTATGTGAAAGTTGAGAAGAACTAATAGGGGTGAAGAATAGGTTCCTTTACCTTTTGCCTGCTCAACATTTCTTCTAAAAGATTTCTCCCCTTTTATCTTTCAGGAGAAAACTGCTTCCCTAACAGTGTGAAAGGAGGTCAGAAGCGAAGTGGACAAATGCCAACTTCTCTTTTGCTACCTAAGTTCTCCCATTCAAGATTCTACCTTTCATTTTCTATGGATGCTTTTTTCATAACAAAAGAATCACAATGTGGTACATCAGCCACTGATTCTTATATTCAAAATCCAAAATCCACAAGAAGCAATACTGTTATTGGGACAACTCTGCAGTATAAAATACATTTTGCAAGCATTTGAAACTTTACTGTACACTGTAAAGAGCAGTAGACTACAGACTAACAGTATTGTTTAAAAGTACAGAGACTCCTTGAGAAATGTAATGTTCTCTGCGTAAGAAAGGAGCAGTTAGGTTTGTGCAGAACAGGGGCATCTGGATCTCAAGAAAAGTTTCTTCGGTTGCTAATAGAACCGCACCTTCACTGACGGTGAGGGTGCAGGACACCCATATAAACCATGAAATTAAAAAACAACACTTTTTTATATATATATATCTGAGAGAACACCTCTCTGGGACTCTCTGGGCCCTCTCACTTCTGCCAGAGGCTGAACACAGAATAACACTGGAGGATCTAGAGATTCCTAGATAATATTTAGTTCAAATCTGCCAAATTAAAACCCATGAAGATGGAGGGCTGACTGTACATTCTGAGGGCTGTGACTCATCATAACCATTTTTCTCCTACATTGTATTTAACATACTTGTTTAATGAAGAAGTTAGTGAATCTTTGAGTGCTTGCACAAGCTATTTTATACTTTAGAGTTGGCCCAATAAACATATTGCCATTTGTGGATTTTGGACTGTGATGTTAAAAGAAATTAGCATTTTTCTAACAGGTGGAATTCATTGGGAACTTATACACAAATTCTTATACACAAAAAACCCCGGCACATATTGGGGGATGGGTGGGTTGAACCCTTAACCCCTCCACCCCCAGCTATGGGCCTGCCCACTATGCCCCTTATCTTATCCCATGAGGGGAAGAGTCACCACCTGCTTTCCCCCATTCTTCTGAATGAGAAGATGGGAAACCTCCTTCTGAATGAAGACATGGGAAGTAGTCTTATGTCATGTGATGACACCCAGTGGGCTTCATCGAGGAAACATCCTGGAATTGTTCTAGGATGCTTTCTGAAGACATTGTGATGATGTGGTAGATCTGTATCTGCTCAGACTCACAAGTCAAAGATGGATGCATTTGCAATACACATTTCTCATACGACATACACACTCAATCTGCTGGAAAAACCAATCAGCCAAGCAAGACTAATGTCCAGGAACAATCTGTTACCAGGCCAAAAAAAGTGACAGAATATTATTTTTCATCTACACCTTTCAGCTGAAACCACGCATATATACAGTATCAGTGAACTAAAATGAATTCTGGAGAAGAATGGTGCCTTCTCATAGGCCCTGATGGCAGGCATTTATTTATTTATTTATTCACTTTTATATACCGCTCCTACCTGCAGGCTTAGGGCGGTTTACATAAAAACAATAAAATACACATACAACAGTTTGGATATATAAAAACACAAGGGTATGCACAGGATTATCAGGACGCACCTAGATTTTACTTACTACTCAGCTCCCCGATTTTAGACAACTATTATCCCACATCAAAGCATATAGCATGATTGGAAATACAAGAAAACACAAGAGGATGAATGATCACATAACTGGTATTATTTATAATAATAATAATTATTATTATTTCTTACCTGACTCCTTTTGTGGCTCAAGGTGTGTTACAGTAACAACAACAACAGAGCACGGCAACCTTTCTGAACATTGAATTTCAAATCTACAAATAGCTGCTCATATTTTATATTTTTTAAAAAAAAATAAAGGTAGATTTGAAAGAAAGATGCTGAGGTGGAATATATTCACATATTCTAACCCATTACCAGAGATGTGACTATGATTTCCTGGCACACTATAAATTAATATATGAATTCACATCAGTTGCTACATTATTTTACAAATGTAGCAAAAGAAAATTGTCCTTCTCCAAAGAAATAGACTTTAGGTAAACAAATTGTTTTTATACCCCAGAACCAAGGTGTCTTGCTAAACCTTACAAAACTCTTTGAGGATTTATGGTTATTTTCGCCATCCCCATGCTGCTGTATCTTTTTACATGCTACCCCAAGGGAGATCAGAATGCCATTTCTGGTTTGAGGCCAGGAAGGTGTTTAGAAGGTGTAACATGGAACCTGGCCTCAAACCGCTTTGCAGACTTCCCCCTTTTCTGGGGAAGATGCATATCAGTACACCAGAGGCACAAGGGGCGGGAAAAAGGGGAAATGATCTTCTAGGGAAAGGAATTGGTTCCCTCTTCCAGATGTCAGCCCCCTGCTGCCCAGCCATGCTCTTGGGACATTTTTTGGAAGCCCCTGTTTGAGATTCTTTACTGTGCTTCAGTAGGGGTGGGTATCACTGGTTTTGTGGAACCAGTATTGCCCTGGATCTGGGAAACACTGGCAACTGTTGAGGTGCCTTTTGAAACAGAACTCAGATTTTCTTTAGACTTTTAAAAATGTGTGATAAATTCTTAGGTACATTGGCAGCATGTATTTTGTTGCCACCACAGCCTCAAGTTGGCTTCAAACTACATAATATGTTTAGCGTAGAAGAGCCCTTAGTCTTGAGACTGCTGTTAGAACATATTTCTAATCCTAATCTAATTTTAAGATTCATACATACAATGTCTGAAGAAAGCTCCTACTTGCCTGCATTAGTTTTTCTTTTAAAAATACCATACATTGATCATATTTTTCACCATATCTTGAGTGAAAAAACAAACAAAAAACAAACAAACCTGTCTTACTTGTCAGACAAGTAAACAAAAAACAAACAAACCAGAGTGCCTCCCACATAATAAAAGCAATTACCTTTTCCATAGGAAAGCAAATTTACAAGCAAACAAATACACTAGTTAGTTATTAGAATTGTTTTATTTTAAAATAACTTTCTAAAGATTGACACAAGAATTGAGTGGATCTAGATTACCTATGTGTTACTATTAATAAAAGGAATAAATAGTCTTTGTGATGGTCTTCATTTCTTGAATTCTGAACTTGCGGCAGGTTTTCTATGACAGGAGGAGACCACAACTTTTGACCAACAGCTGGAAGACAGATTGTGTAGGCCTTTTCATTTTTTAAATAATCACCACCAAAGGGGGGGGGGGATACTAATCTTTTACTAGTAAGATTTTTGCTTTTTTCTACAAACAAAAAGAGAGTAAACTCATTTTACTTGAATATTTTTGTTTGTACTAGGTATTTTTGTGGATAGAAAGATGATTTTAAGGACTTCATCACATTAAGCCTCCAATTCGCCACAGATAGTGACAAATCCAGTGGTGCCCACACCGCACATCACCAGGCTTCCCAGTTACCTCATCCCATGGGGAAAGTGTCCACCTCCCGGCTTTCCCCTGTTGACCTCCTGTGTTGCCACCGTGGTGGCGTATGCCACTTTCTCTCCATTTGCACCACAGACCCTACCAGAAGTAGATCTATGTCATGGGATAGCGATTGGTGGACTCTGGCTGAAGACGGGTGAAAGCAGTTGGGCAATTTTTCCCATATGATGAGGTGGTAAGTAGTAAATGACTGAAATTTGAAAGCATTATTTACTACTGTCTTGTGATCATGTTCCAAAAATACATGGTCTAGGTCTACTTCTAGAAATTCTTTGCAATGTGTACTAATGTAGGATTTTGTGTGCCACTTTAATATACTTAATAATAATAATCTTTATTTATATTCAGTTCGATCTCCTTATATACAGCAAACATTCAATGCCATTATACAAGGGCAGTATCAAGGTTTTTAAATGAATATTTAGTTAATTTAATACAGTCAATAGGAAACACACATTTGTTCAGTAATGAAACTAAGTGTGGCTCAAAGTTATCACTTTCTATTCACTTAACTAATCTCTCAGTTTCTTGTGAGAATAACATGAACAAAAATGTGGTGCAATTTATATTGAGAAACTGAGATAAACTGAGTCAATTAAATGTAGGTTTTAAAAAAAATGAGCTGCAATTTTCTATTAAATGGAAACCCAATTAACATAGAGGAAGCTAAAATTAATGTATGACCAAGGAATTTGAAAAACTAAACCAGCAACCTAAGACCCTATTCTTATGGATGTGTATTGAAATCATACTGATTTGTTGAAACAATTAATGTAATAATGCAGGCCATTATTGTCATTGAATGCTCCATTTTAGCATTTCTTCTTGGAAAGGAGGACCTTTCATTTTTAAGACATGCATGAAAGCTGCCAGAATTGTTCTCAATGAGCAGAGATTTGTATATTGTAGGAGATAAAAATGTAAGTCTTGATCATAATTCATAGTGAGAGAGAACAGCAAAAAACCTGGAAAATCATGGAAACTCTTGTCACAAAGGAACAAAGTTTATTAAACACATTAGCCTTCAGAGACTGTCATTGCTGTGAAGAAATTAGGACTGCTACCAAATGGGGCCTTGAGGATGCCAGGGCCGGTTAAAGGACAATGTGCTGTTTGAAGACTGAATCCACACACACCTTCCATAAATAGATGGAAATAAAAGAAGTGTGGAAAAGATAGGGAATCGACAAAGAAGATTTATCTAAGACACCTTCTGTTTTAACTGCTAAATAAAATCTTACAAAAAGATGGATTATCTTGTAGTCTGTCCGTGGGGTAAAACTCTAACCTTTCAACTTATGTATTGATTTCAAATTTTCAAGGTAGATAGAATAAAAAGGGGGAAATGCCCAATAAACTATCTTAACACAGTAAGTTACAACTATAAACTGAATATGGACAAGGAATGCAGATTGAAATTGACAAACTGGACATCTCCTCCCTCTCATCATCATAGCACCTTCTTGTTCAGATTGTTTTGCAATAATCTACAGCAGGGATGGGTAACATGCAAAGCCCAGTCATTTTTGTGGCATTAAAAGGGTGGCAAAACACCGGGGGAGAGATATAGTCATTTTAAAACATCACATTGATTGTGACATGATGTCACATTTAGGAAGCACTGAAATCTATTGTTCTCATTTTGATCATGCTCTGTGCATCAGCCAGAAAGGGCTTATTTTTGGTCAGTTCAAATAAGACAGATTCTACATTACAGCAGATTTGTATAACTCTGTGGTGGGTTTTCTGTTGCTCTCACTGTCCTGTTACACTCCTGGTGGTTCTTGAAGCCTATCTTCATATTTTTTTGGCGGGGGGGGCTGCACCTGTACCTTGGGAAGTCTGACTTGGCCACAGTAGTCCACGCTCTGGTTACATCCCGTATAGACTACTGCAACGCACTCTACGTGGGGTTGCCTTTGAAGACTGTTTGGAAGCTCCAAATGATCGAATGGTTGGCAGCCAGGTTACTAACAGGGACAGCACTCAGGGAGCATACCACTCCTCTGCTGCGCCAGCTCCACTGACTGCCAATTTGCTACTGGGCACAATTCAAAGTGCTGGCTTTAGCCTATAAAGCCCTAAACGGTTCTGGCCCAACTTACCTGTCTGAACGCATCTCCTCCTATGAACCAACTTGGACATTAAGATTGTCTGGGGAGGCCCTGCTCTTGATCCCGGCTGCATCCCAAATACATATGGCGGGGATGAGAGACAGGGCCTTCTCTAGGGTTCCCATATGTCCCTTATTCTAAGGGACGTCCCTTATTTTGGCCCTAAAATTTGTGTCTCTTATTTTCAGGCCCTGTCCCTTATTTTTGACTAGCAGGATAGGACTGGGCGGGTTTGACCAGAGGAAGGTGCGCGCTACGATTTCCACGGCAATGCCTGCCCGGGGATTCCAACTCGCAGGGCAGCCTGCGTCCCCGTTGGAAGGAAGAGGCGATACAGGACTTTTTCAAAGTACAGTAGACTAATTAACCGTTACCCAAGGGGAATGTTGGATCATGTTGAATAAAGATAGTTTCTGGTTGTTTGAGAGTTAGTCTTAAAATAGGCCTAGCTGTGCATCCCAATACTATACAATGCTGTGTATCCCATACTATACTATACCATTAACTATTGACATAATAATCATGAAGATGTACTGTCTTATAAAATTTATTTTATTTTAATGTTTAGACAGTGCACTTTTAAAGTCAGCAAAGTCAAGTACTAAATACAGATGGAGAAAATTAGGTAGTTCTAATAATGTTTTTTCTGCATGACAAAGCATGCAGAAACATACCATGTACTGTTAAGAGGGTGTGAGTCAGTTTCTTTTGTGAGTTTCAATCATTATCTTGTTCTGTTAATAAAACTATTTCTACCTAACGTTTGAGTTTCAAGTTTTTAATGAAGTGTCCCTTATTTTTGTGAAAAATCTCGTAAATGTCCCTTATTTCTTATATCAAAAAATGGCAACCCTAGCCTTCTCAGTGGTGGCCCCTCGGCTATGGAACGCCCTTCCCAAGGACATTAGATCGGCCCCCACGCTTTTAACATTTCAGAGGAACATTAAGACCTGGTGGTTTGAGCAAGCGTTTGGAAATCTGTAAGGCAGTGTAACAGACATAGGAATATGAAACAATTGGATGATGACATTAGACTTTGGAGATGGGAATGATTTATGTTTTAGTGATCTTGTTATAACTGTATATTATATGTTAATGTTTTAAATGTTTTTAAATGTTTATGATGCTGGGCATTGAATTTTAAACCACCTTGAGTTGCCCGTGGGCTGAGAAAGGCAGTATACAAATATAGTAAATAAATAAATAAATTTTGAGTTTCTTGTATCCAGACCATCCAAAACACCTCATAAATTAAAGTGGTTTACCTTTAAGCAGCACCTCTCAGAACCCACAATTTCCTCCAAAACCTGCAACTACAAAGTAATTCTTCTTATGGCTATTTGTTTAAACTCAAGACATGGAGACAATATAGAGGCACACATATAGAGGCAAGATAAGGTTTCTAGGTTTGTTCTGGGATAGGTTAACACCCCTATGGTGTTTGTTTTGCTGTCTGTGCCTCGTGTTAGAAGTTTTTGTCTCACTTTCTCTCCTTGTGATAATTGGATTTTGAAAAAAAAAATGCCTTGTTGCAATTGGTGTTAAAGCTTCAGTTAAGACACTTTTTCTCCATAAGGAGTGAATTTCCTTTCCTCAGGGTAGATTGATCTCATTTTCTGTCATCTTACCCCCATTCTTAACTATGAGTCATTTATAAGTCAGATGTTTGTAACTTGGAGACTGCCTGTAATAAGCTTTCTTCAGGCACAGAATTTTCCTATACGTTCCTGTACACATTGTTATAACTTTACATGCAATGATGAATACAGCCATACCTTAATTAATTAAACTTCTTTTAACAAAGGCTTTTGGTGAAAGAGAAAAGTCTCCAGTGATGAATCAGCTCCTTGTCAGTAGCAACAGAGAAGCATGAAATGAACTCTTTTAGGACCTCATCAGGTGGAGTTTTCCCTCAGTTTTGAAACACTTCATGATGGAAACCCATAGAGCCCATCAAATGACATAAGACCACTTCCAGTGCTGGTGGGATTCCATCTCTGCTGTGTATAGAAACATGATCATTTGAAAGACAGGGAATTCATTCCTCTTCCTGCATGTCTCGGCATTACTTTGCGAATGAAGATTCTTAGGAAGGACTCATCCCACGCTTTTTACAAGCGCGTTGATGACTAAAAAGGCCAATCTGAGATAGGCACGTTCGGTTGCAGAAAGCACAGCATAAAGTCTCCTTGGGTGATGTTGTTTCCAAGTTGTGGTTCTTTCTGTGTTGTCATTTCTATTCGAGAACCATCAGAAATACTTAAAATGGGTATTTTTTCTTGGGATATGAAGTGGTGGTTGTGTCCATTTCCTTTGTGATGTTGCAGAGTGGGCATTCATGTGGACAGTCAGCTAATGCTCCTTCTGTCTCCATTAGTGATTTAAAGATGGTGTGGGTCTCATTGAAAGAAGTATTTTTTTAAATTATGCTGGTCTCCTTGAGAGTAGCAGTTTAAAAGGGATGATCTCATGGAAGAAGTGTTTTTAAAAGGGTGCTGGCACCCACCCATGTGATGGGAAATGAAGAGGATGGCTGAGCTAGAAATGGGAGAAGGCAATCCTGTATGATGGGATGAATAAATTCTCTATCTTCTTTAAAGACAGAACATCACAGAAAGTCATGTGAAGATGATCCCACCTGCTCCCCGCCTTTGTGATATAGGCCCACAGTTGTGAATAAAGGTTTCCTGGAACAAAAACATGATCCAACACATAGAAAGTAGTTGTATGGGATTCCCAAAGCCCGCTTCTAGTACAGTCAGATTAACCCTTTGTGTCCAGATTTTCTTTCAACTAAGATCTTGAAAAATGGCACTTATTTAAATTTCTACAGTGATATGTTCAGTGATAAAACAAACAGAAAAGAGCAAAACAAAAAACAAGACATTATTACATTTTGATAAGAGCTTTTAAGTAGTCTGTAAGAGGTTTAAAATATTTTCAATTACTCATGCAAGAGATACCTGACCTTGGCCATGTCTACACAGAGCCAATTACCCCTGTATTTCAACCTTAGAGATGCCCCAAATCCAGCACATACCTGTCTATACCAGGGCCATTGTCTTGTGCTAGCCCACCACATGTTTTTGCCATCTATGGGGTCCTCTGCAAGGGGAAGGATGGTGGTGGTGGAGGCGGTATCCTCTGCCACCATTGAGTCAAAACAGGTCAAATCCAGTTATCCCGATGGCTACAGACTTTTAAAAATTATTATTTATTTACTTCATTTATATTCCGCCCTTCTCACCCCGCAGGTGTAGCACAGCAGTTCTCGTTCGTGCCTGGAGGGCAGGGGTCAGGACCTGGGGTCCCATTAGCATTAGAACCAGCAGTGCCAGAACATGATTCAGAGGATGAGCTAGATGACTGGGGCGAAGGGCAGCTTTCCCCTGATGGGCCTCTTTCACCCACAGAGAGCTTGGCATGGGAAGAAATGTTGTTTGGCCCTAGCGAAGACATAGATAACCAGGTGCAGATGGACAGTGATTCTGGCAGCTATGAACATCTGGGAGGAAGGAATTCTCAGGAGCCTCCAGGGGAAAACATGGAAGAAAGCGCATGGGAAATGGCTAGGGAGGAGAGCTCTCAGGGAGATAGAAACACAGCTGCGGAGAGACAAGGTCGAACCTTTGATAGGAGACGGAACATCGAGTCTAGCAGAAGGGAATGGTCTAAGAGCATAGACCGGCCGAGGTCCGTGAGCAGCGATTGGAGACGAAGAAGCCTAGAGCGTCGGGGACCTCGGCCGAGGGATTAAGTATAGGATCCGTGGGAATGAATCCTCAGTGCTCCGGCCACGTCTCATCTGAATAGGCATGAAGCGGAGTGGGACCACGAAGCTAAGCTAGCCAGTGGTCATCTAGCCTTGCCTTGCCTTGCCTTGTTCCTGATCCGCCTGGTTGTGCGGAGCCTTGCCCTGTTTCCTGATCCGCATAGTTTTGCGGAGCCTTGCTAAGCTTTTTGCCTATTTGCTACGTTACCTTGGACATTGTTACTTCAAGCCTTTTGGATTGCCTTTATATTCTATTGGACATTATCTTTTGAACTGTTTTTATATTCAATAAAGTAGTTAGCCTTCAGTCCGTCTCTGTGTGTGTGATTAAGGGGCCGGTCAAGTCCGTGCATCGTGACAGCAGGGGACTCAGGGCGGATCACATTGAACATATACAGGAAAGCATTTAGACACACAACACAAGACAGACAGAGGCAATTTAACATCTGGCCACCAGGGGGAGCTGCTGCACTCATTCATTCTTCAGCGTGTTTCCTGGAGATCTTTATGGCCTCATAAATCAGTTAAATTAGCCTCTCCACTAAGTGGTACCTTAATTTCCTACCTGACAGATGCAACAGTCTTTCAGGTTGCAAAGGTCAACAACAGGGTACAGGTCGAGAGCCCACTTCGACCCGGGCAGGCCTCAAACTCATGACCTTCTGGTCAGTAGAGATCTTATGCAGCTGACACCCAGCCAGCTGCACCACATTCCCAGTGCAAACTTCCTGCAAATTCTAAGGGTTTTCTTGATTTGTCTAAAGTGGAGAAAAGTTATGTTAGGGAACAGGAAGTCATAGTGCATTATAAAGTGCTGAATTCAAAGTGAATCCAGAGTTGTTTGTTTTAAGCCCCTTTTTTATTTTGTGTGTGCATGTTGTTAGCTTTGAATAAAAAGTGCTGAATCATGCAGACCTGCTGGTGTATTTGTGGGCTGTAGGCACCTATTCCAATTCTTTCCAAGTTATTACTGTCTCTGATATCAAATTTTCTGTTAAATACATAATGGAAAGAGCACATCTACTGCATTAACTGAGTATTTTCAGAATGAGCTGTGTCAAAGTAAAATTAATTTGAACAAAAAAATCAGAAATTAAACCAATATTTACACATTCTTCAATCATCAAATATGAAAGGTTTTTTTTTAAGTCAAGCATCCCCTCTACCTTTCCTATTGTTGTTGTTCGCTCTTACACGTCCAAAGTACTGGTCAACATCCAAGTCTTGATCTTGAAACCTGTCAGTTGTGTTATGAAACTGTGATAAACATCAAGGTTTGCTGAGGTGTGATACAACCAAGACACCGTGGATTTTGTGGCTCAGCAGTATGATCTGCAGCAATGTGTAACAATAGCAAACTCACAGACTGTGACAGCTTTGAGTTTGTGCAAAAATCTCTTATGAGCTGTGTTTTAAAGTCTGTGTGTGATTTTTTAAAAAGTGAAGTAGCATTCCATAGCACCAAAAACAGTTCCAACGCCTCTACCACTAAAGCTAAGGGAACTAGGATGAAGTTTGGATGCTGAAAAAAGAAGGGTAGTGGAAATGATTATTCTGAAAGATAAAGATAATTAAAGAAAGGATTTCATAATTAGAGATTTAATGGGTTAGAAAGTGGAATGGATAGGCCAGAATTAATTACATCTGCCTGAAGAGAAGGAGATGATTACAGATCCCCATGGAAAAATTCGAATAGTACCCCAGAACACTTTCCCCACTGTCATGTTTGAAGATGTTTTATATTGAATCAAATCATTTTGTCCAATTAGTCAAGTACTGTAAACTTTGGCAGCAACTTTCCAAGGTTTCACATGGGATTCTTTCCAGGTCTTATCTGAAAATCCATTTTATGACCTGGTGGTCCCTCATACATATCAAACAAGACGTGATGAAGATCCATTTTATGACCTGGTCCCTCATACATATCAAACAAGATGTGACAATGTTACAAAATCTGATGACATCAGGCAGGGTGCCATGGTGATATTGTATGAACTTTCTTTATGACCAGTGTGGGATAAATATGATTTATTTCCAGTGACAAAGAGCAAGATAGCAAGCTCTTCTTGAGTTCAGAAATTGAGTTGACTACCTGTTGAATACTTTTGTTCTGGTGAGCGCAATACATCTCAAGGTAGCAAGCTAGCTTATGCAATCTTGAAACATACCTTTTTGTCCTTTTAACTCCTTGGGGCTATTCATACAATACAATTACAGCACCATGATTCTACTTTAACTGCCATGGTTTCATCTATTGCAATCTTATCAGAGGTCTTTGAAATTTCTAGCTAAATGACTCCAGTGCCTTACTAAACTAACTACAAAATTAGACAGCATGCACTGTCAGGGCACTTAACACGTAGTCATAGTGTTGTAATAGTGTGCAAAGGTGTCTTGTCACTAATCCGTGACTTCCCATGATCTGATGAATGAGATGGCTGCTTGAATTTCTATCACAATGGTTCTATATTCCCATCTTTGGCGTAAAACCACATAGACTTAGCACGCTATATTTCTGATGATTTTGCTGTATGCAGTACAGAGTATACATATTGATTCTGGTGTACGCATCACAGCATTAAATGATGCTTACATCCTGGTAAATTAAATCAGGATTGCAGCCTTGCTGCATCAACAGCTAAAAGTTTAGCCCCAAATTCCAAACACTCTTGTAAGTCCTTTGAACTCAGTGAAATTTAGAGTAAACGTTCTTAGTATTGCACTTTAACTTATATTATTCAAATGTAGTTCCATCTGCTACTTGATCATTTGGGAACAATATTTCAGTTCTGAAATAATAAAGGCACAATAGCAAAGTGGCCACAGAGAATTAACTCTGCCTGTCACCAAGTTATCACACTTTGAAGATTCTTTAATTCCTTATTTGATTGAATGCAGACTGCATATTTCTATTTGATTTAAAATTGGAATGCCCATTATATATTTAAACCAAGATGAAGCATTATGATTCAGGCAACTCGATCTATGAATCGGTTAAGTGAAATAAACTTGGATTTATCAATTGAATCCCATAGGAGAAGATCAATATTATTAGCGTAATTATTAATTCTGGCTGAGATCCACAAAACAGTCATCCAGTGTTATTGAAATCAATTAGACTGGTCCAAAGTGAGTGAGCTGTTGTTTCTGATTTGAAACCCCAAAGATTATTATCGGAGTCTCCTGATAGAATAGTAATTTGTGCAATCAATCAATCAATCTATAAAAAGAATAGAGCATTTCCAGTCCTTTGAAAATGTTCAGCAAGGGATATGATTTGCATCTTTCTGATTCCTTTCTTAATCTGTCCCAATTTTAGAACAATATAAATATACTTTACTTAAAGCCTTAATACTACTCAGCCCTGCATCTGAAGAAGGTTTTTATCCATGAAATTTATGTGAAAATAAAAACTAGTTAGTCTTAAAGGTGTGGCCACATTTCCTCTCTCTTTCCATACTTTCCTCCTTTCCTTCCTCAGTGATAATGAAGAACATATATAATCTCTCTGATTTTGCACAGAATGAAGAGTTGTTGATTTGATTTTATTGTACACTGAGAAGATCTTGATTCTACATTTCCTTTTAGTGTATTTTTCTACGTAAGTACAATACTCATTTGATTAAATCTGATTTATAATTAGTTTTAACATGTAGCCAAGAAATAGAAAAGTGTAACTAGCTTCATATGCAAAAAATCAAAACAAAACAATAACCCACCCTTCACATGTGGCGGTTTGCAGTGCAGTAGTCTTTTTGTAAATATTATTTATTGGAATCACGCAGACAGTATTGGCTCTAGATGTATTTGATGTATTTCCTGAAGCTGGTATCAGAAGAGTGTCTGCATTGGTGTAAGCATTGTAAACATGTAGAGATTTACAATGCATCTATTGGCTAATAGATCAACATCACTTCATTAAAAAGATGGAACTAGCTAGGGGAATAAATCAAGGGAGTGGTTGAAGAAAAGTCAAGTCAATTCCATTTCTTTGTTCCAGAAGTTGTTCTCTCATTGGGGAAAGTGGGGCGGCCACTTTAGTCAGCAAATTTTGGCATCATGAAAGGGAATCAAATAATGAGTGAATGAGTAAGTTAGCGAGTGAAAGCCAGTGATATAGGGAGGTTCTTTTGTTTCAGTCACAAAAGGCAAAACAGCTTTGTTGTTCTTGGACACCTTGACTACTGGGGACAGGGGGCATTCACTGCTCTGTTATAGACTTCAAATCATATTCCACCAGTCCCAGCTTGACCCTCAGGCTTTAATAATTTTGAACAAGAGCCAAGATGGAGTCTGCTTTTAATAAAAACATTCAAACAATTCTTATTTTGGATAAACAAAACTCACAGATCTTATCTCTGCATCTTAAATGTTCTGAAGTGTGCACAAATACAGGATTGTATCAAATGATGCCCATCTGCCAAGAGAAATGATGACACACACACACACACTGCTCCCTTTGTTCTCCATATATTCTGGAGCATTGGGAGAAGAAGCTGTTGAGGATATTTTGGGACTATAACATGTTTCAGATGGGATAGAAGAAGAGAAAGTTCAATTATTCCATCAGAACTCTGTCCACACAAGATTGGAATTCATCCATAAACTTCTGTATAAGTTGGTGGATCAGATTTCCATTTGAGCATAGAGCTTCACAAGTTTGATTTTTTATCATATGCTTTTCCAGTTTCATTCAATTTTTGCTGAATATTGAGAGTGAAGGCTATGATTGAATGTATGGAGATTTTAATACTTTAACAGAAATGATTCCTACTTTGCTTTCTTTTTAAGGTGGTATAAAAGTGAATTCCACTTCTGTATCAAGTTGCCAAGACAGCGTTCTGTATATATCTGGAGAAAATATTCTGTATTCTTTTTAATAAAAGAAAGTATTTTGTTGAGTCGAATGTACTCTATAAACCAATGTCACAAATTATAGGGTACAGATATTCTTCATTAGAGCTTATTCTCCAACAGACAGATGTTTTCCAAGGGGTCTGGAACAGGCTCTCAGTGGATAGCATCGACTGTCAGATATGATAAAGACCCTCTGCTGCTGTATATAGAATCTGCATATTCTTTTTATACAAGAATATTTTCATACTGCTAAAGCTGTTTTTCTAAAGTCTTGGAAGAGCTGGATTCACAGGGGAAATAATTCTGTTAGTGTTTATCAGAAAAACACCCAATGCTTCTCCTACACACACACACACACACACACACACACACACACACACACACACACACACACACTGGCATTTTCTTTTATGTATGCCCAAATGGTTGTGGTGCATTGTGAAAGAAAGAAAAGTTGTGAAAATAAGGAAAAGGAGCAGTTAGCAACGATGGTGCTAATGGACTGCCCAGGAAGAATATTAATTTGATCAGAAATGCAGAACCACCCACAGTATTATATTGTTCAATGCTTTTTCTAAAAGTGCAGTTCAAGTTTGTTTGTTTTTGAAAAAGAAAGTTGTTCACTCAAATGAGAACACTAGAAGGGCAAATATCAGTGGAAGCTCATAACATTTGCCTAAATGGGCATGCACCCACTCAGCACAAATGTACACATACATTAACAGTATTATATCCAGTACAATGTATGAAGCACTTCATATGAGTTGAAAATCAATATTTCTAGCTCCTCGTTCTTTTCCTATGTATTTGAGACAGGTATAACTAGAAATATCACAAATTCTGCTGCCATCTCCTGGTCTTTCTTTAGTTGACTTTGACCTGCTAGCCATTGGCTCATAGAAAGAGAAGTATATAGAAGTCGTTTTATGTGACTGTCTGGGTATGGAGAGATGTATGCTGTTTAGCATCTCTGGGAACTAGCTACTGATGATGTATAACCTTAGTACGCCATAGGCTATCTAACTAGTCTCATGGAGAAGAAAGTGCACAGCCAGCTATAGAAAACTAGGGGCTATTGCTCAGAAGCTCTTCTGTTGAATCCCTTCCCTTTGACCTGACAAAAGGAAAATACCTGCACAGTTCCAATGAAAAAAGGAATGTGCAATGACACTTCCCTTGCTGCCTCATTGCCAGAAGCCAAAGAAGTGAGGTAAGATGAAAGGATGTCAGAGCAACAACTTTGACCTAGAGCAATAGTAATGTTGAGAGGTTTAAAACAGTCCTAATGTAATTTCTTTTTATAAGCCTCCTGGATGAACAAGACAGAAATCAATAGCTCACTCTTTCTCTAATTCAGACCCTTCTGCTTCTGCTTAATTATTCTCAAATAATCATATATTGTAATTGAAATCCCATCCTATCCATTAATAACAAACAGACTGAAATTGTAACTTCACATGCTGAAGCTAAAGAACATCACTGAACAATGTGGATCAATCACTCCCATTATCTTAGTCTGTACTGAAATCACTAACAAATTGTAGTTCAGAGATGACACATACATATGTTTTGCTTGCAGTAGGCTTCAGCTTCACTCTCTAGCATTGATAGGTAAGGCTTGGATCTATCTCAAATCCCCCAGTAACTGCTGTTAGTCATTGTAATAAAAGGGACAAAACTGTTGCAATCTTAAGTATAAAAATTAGAAAGTGACTTGAGAACTGTATTTCAATAGTGGGTTAGTCTAAGGAAATTGGATAGACATTCCAGTGAGCAGCAGGTCAGAAGCAGAAGAGAACGAACAAAAAAGTTCACTTCTGGAATAGCAACTTACTTTATTCTACTACATGCCCATATCAGGGTCTGTATGTTTTCATTAGCACCAATATTTTGAAGAACACAAATAAAAATCCCTCCCAAAATGATCATTAAAGCAACCATTAGCATTATCATATGCTGCCTAAGTGTGCAAAAGGAGAGAAGGCATGGAGATACATTTTTTTAAAATGGGTTATATGACTATTTGGTAGACACTGGGGAAGGGGGCAAAAGGAAGTTGAGTTTTATGCATTCATTTAAATATAGATATGTATTTAAGTTATATCTTTTAATTAGGATCTATGTTTTACAGCCAGTGACCATTACTTCCTATAAAATTGCCCATCTTTAATATAACCAGGATATGACATATTAGCTCCTTGGTAAACCATTATGCATATTATCAATTAAATCCAATAATTACTTTGAATGTCTTTATTGAGATATTATTAAAATTAAAGCTGGGTAGTTGTACATGTCTGGCCTTTTGCATTTTTTCAGCTTTGATATTCCATAAACAAGGGATCCTCAGAGACTGAAGCTGTAACCTCAGAAACTTTCACAGCTGTCAGATATTCAATGTGCCAGCCGGATCAAGGACAAGAATCGGCTATTTTCTGTATCATTGTATGTTGAAAGGACACTTTGAAGAATGACACTCAGTTTTCAACTATGATCTATGTACTAAAATAGGAAACTTTTATGTTAAGGGTAGGAAATGTTTGGCATGAAGTCAAAGATATCTATTATCTGAAATTTGGTTGTACTGAGCCAGTAACTAAGTTGAAGAGATCCACTAGTGTATAATGATTTCTTTCTTTCCTCTTTGATATTTTTTTTTGCAGGGACAATGATTCAAGACATTACAGCTGAAATTTACACATAGGTCAATAATCAATTAGACAAAAACCAAAGGCCTCTTGAGTTCAAAGTTAACCAAGCAGAATGTACAATATGCAGAAAAATATATTAACAGCTGAATTTCCTATTAAATTGAGGTTAGGTATGCCCATTGATTACATTTTTTTTACCACTGGTTGTCATATCTCCAATAACAGTTTAGACTAGAAGTACTTCATTTTCCTTGAGTTATCTGAAATTGGCAGTAAAGGTCAATGTGAAAACACAGTAGCTTTAGTTCATCTATATTGAAATGTTGGCTGGCATTCAGTATTGCACTTGCAGACTTTTAATTTTCAAATACAGATCTGCAACTGGTGGTCTGTATTCCATGGAATTATGTGATTTTACTGGAAATTTACATAAATGCCACCTCCATCCACCTCAAGAGTCAGCAGTCAGATTGGGCCAAGGAGGTCTGTTCCTTTTCTGATTGGGTACAAGGAACACAACGTGACAATGAGGAGCAGGGGTTTTGTTACAAGTCCTTGTCACAGCATTGCTTTCTGTTGGGAGAGGTGGAATCATCCACTTCAAGCCCCAATTGGAAGCTGTGGTATAGATTTACCCCTGGAACCAAGAGAAAAGAGCAGTTTTAACTGAAACATACCCAAATGCAGCAACAGATGATTCTATTCCCTCTGAGCTTGCATCCTGCATGGCCTCACCTATATCACAAATGGCATGTGGGAAGGTTTTCCAGGCCCCATGTGCTGCAGGGTCTTCTGGAAGGCTTATCTTGGGAATGTTCATAGGTTTTTGTGCTCCATTCCTTGTGTTGCTCCAAATGGGAAAAATAATTTAAATGCATATGCCAACCATCTCTCTGCCCATGGAAACCTCTGCTACTTGTTTTTGGTGCACTGACATCACACAAGTATACCATACATACAAAACCCAGAAAGATTGAGTGGCATGCGGAAGCTGGAGGTTGATACTCAGGCTGTAAATCCATCTTACACAGAAAAAAAAGTTTCTCCAGCTCATTCTAAAAATTGTCTTCCTACTTGGAGACTCTGAGAAACACTGGAATTCCATGAGACTTTAGATAGTAACTGAAGACTTGGTTGCTTTATTGCTTAGATATTGGTTTGTTTTTATGTTACATCTGTGAAATGAATTTTACAAACTCAAAATACTCTTATGGGATGGAATAAGGTCTTGCAAATGTGCTTCTGACTTCCAAGACCACAATTTTAAAACATTACAGAACCGTATACTTAATGTCTTAGTGAAACTGTTTTAAATTTGGGGGAAATAATCGCAAGGCAGTATGGTTCTTCAGAGACAATGCAACAAACAATATGGAAGCAACCAATTTCACATTCCAGGCAAATGAATCTGCACAATACAGATTTGCAAACATATGTTTCTATCATTCTTAAAAGGTTGTTAACTGTGCACCAAAATATAATGTTCTTCAGATAGAATTTCAGTGAAATCATATCTTAACTTTAACTTAACGATAAACTTGTGAATTTGTTGATGTAGGTCGCCTCACTTGCTTATGCTAATTAGAATGATTCCATGTTCAGTTAATATGGCTGATTCATCTTCTAGTGACCCTACTTATGATCATGGGACACTTAGCTAAGCTGGTCTTCAGATAGTGGTTGTTCAAGACAATTTCTCATTCACCCTTAAAAGAAGTGTCCTTTATACAAACAGTAAATAGGATTGGCCCTAGTTACGACTATATTTTAAAGAAGGGAATTACAAACCACATTTAGGTATTCCTTGTCTAAGAAAGTTACATGAAATTAATTAATTTTAATCCCTTTAGAGGATGAACATCTGTTTTCCCTGACCAAAACTTTCAGGGAAGTGGAGGAGACACAAGGCAGCTTTAATTCAGAAAGTTCCGGTATTCTGAAGAGAACAGAATTCTTGGAAATGTAGTTTGGGAAGGTGAGGACCCCTGTGGCAGAGAATTCAAAAGGCCCTGTCCTAAACTACATTTCCCAGAATTCTGCTTGCTTCAGAATAACAGGGCTGCCTGCATTAAAGCCTCATTGTGATGGTCTCTACCTATCTCTCTCCAGATCAACCATGTGCTGAAGGGGCTTCTTCCTTGCCCAGCCATCCAGCTGGCATCCTTCCCTCCTGCCCACCCGCCCAGGCCCCTCTCATCTCCCCTTTTGGGGAAAGAGCCTCAGTGCCCTTTGGGAGAACCAAACCCAGCCCTTTCGGAGAGAAGTGGCTCCTGAGGCATAGACCTGGCACCACTTACAAGACTTACATAACTCTTCTGAAAAGTCATAGGTTAGTGTTTTGGATCTTATGTTTTTTGTACATGCAATGCAATATTAAGAAACACGGGTGGTACCCATGCAAAAAACACAGGGTTTTCTGGAGTTGAGAATGTATGACTTACCCAGATCACCCATTAGGTTTTCATGGCATAGCAGGGATTCAGACCCTATTCTTCAAAGTTGTAGTCCAACACACAAGCCACTGTGCCACTGTCAAACCATTGATTGTTAAATTGTGCTAATTCTGTTTTAATTGTGAATGGGGTTACAGTGGTAAATGTGTTCTATCATTGTAGCCAGTTTCATCCGGATAGCTCTAAAAATGAGGGAGAAAGGAGCCCCAGAAGCTTCCCCACTTGTGCAATTACATAACGAAAAAGTAATGAAAATCTGTAACCAATGAAAAGGTGTTTCAATGAATATCAGTTCAGTAGTAAAGACTGCATCATGACGATTTGGAATGCAAAGATTTTATTTATTTTCACTGGCATTTGTCCGAAGAAAAATGCATATATTTGAAAGGCAGTCTTTTAAAAAGTTGTCAGGTCTCCTAGCCAGTTATTTTAAAGTTTAAATGTGTTTCATTCAGTTTCACAGCAGATGCATTCTGCTCTAAACCTTTTACCAGCTGCCTTGATCTCCTTAGAATATTCTGTATTTTGCCTGTATCTAAAAGTGATTCCACATTCTAAGACAGTTCTCCTGCTGAGATCTAATCAGTCCTGACTTTATTGAATGCAACATTTTTGTTGATGACATCCTAGAACTTCATTTGCTTTCTGACTCAGTTTAACCTGTGATTCATTATAATACTTATAGCCTTCCCACATTGTTACTGTCAAACCACAAATCCCTCAATTTGCCACTATGGTTTTATCCTTACACCTTGTATCTTATGCAGCTCTATGATACTAATCCCCATTTGATTTAACTGTAACAGTTGCCCTGATTTTTTTTTGTATATTTCATTCATCACTGTTCTTTTGAATTCCATTTCTGTATTCTATTTCATAGCCTTGAATCATACTACATACTGATATGATATTTACTCATACACTACATTATTACATCAGTTTGATCCATTTACCTTCCAGTACTCAGAAGCCAATTTAACAATCGATGGTTTGACAGTGGCACAGTGGTTTGTGTGTTGGACTACAACTTTGAAGAATAGGGTTTGAATCTGTGCTATGCCATGAAAACCTACTGGGTGACCTGGGTAAGTCATACATTCTCAACCCCAGAAAACCCTGTGATACTTTTGTCTTAGGGTCTTCAAAGACAATGACAATTATAGTGGAATAAACCTGATGTAACTGTGTAGTATGGATGCATTCTTTGTCCAGTCAAGCCTAGGGTACAATAGGATAGCTCCTTGAAGATCTAGACCAAATCCCAGAGAGGATTCACTACCTTACTGATATTGGAAGCATATGCTACTGCTGGATAAGCTGCTTTGATAAACTCTTGTTGAAATATAACAACTGAGCATATGTAGAAGGAACCTGAGTGTCAACAAAGCAGAGGCAAACTTAAAGCCAAAGCTTAGTTACTGAAAAGGACATTCAAGTGCCACCTCGGAGTTGGTTGAGGTAGGCACGATTTCCCTGGGTACTGGTTGTGGGGGGTCGGGAGCAGGCCAGGGTTTTGCCCTCCCTTCTGCTCGAGATCCCCGTGTACAACTGGTGGGCCACTGTGGGATACAGAATGCTGGACTAGATGGGCTGAGGTCCGATTCAGCATGGCTCTTCTTATGTTCTTATGTTCTTCAGGCCTTATATTGTTTGTTACAACTTCGGAAAATGTGCACCTATCTGCCTGAGAAGTTACAGGTTACCCAAAATCCAATATTACTAATACTTATACTGCCTTATTGTGCCTTCTTTCTAGCATTTCAAACATGTATGTGATGCCTACAAAATAATAAGGGGAGTGTCTTTCTATTTTGTGTCTCTTCCAACTGACAAAGAATGTGTCCTGGCATGACCACTCTCCATTCAACTGAATGTTAATGTTGCTGCTGTCACGCTGACCCTATATGATTAACAAAATGTTCAGACTGGACTTAGAAAAGCTTTAAATTGACAATGAGTCTGGTCTGGTTAAGTATTTAGGAATCCCCCCCCCCCCAACACACACACATCCCTAAGAGACGTTAGATTCATACTGTATTTACGACTTCAGACATGTTGGCATGACTACTCCAGCTTCTAGTTCTGTGCCAGAATTTTAAGAGACTTTAAACTAAAATATATTGAAGCTTGTGATGGAAAAGTAACACTTTGGCTTCCTATGCTTTCTTTGACCTTGCTTTCTGCAAAGTGATAGAAAAACAACTAAGATTGTTTAGGCTACATGCCTTGCAGCTGTTGATAAGAAGTTAGCTGAGAAGCTGAAGAGCGTAGCTCAAAGTCTCACTTAAAATTAATCTAGAAAAAGCCCTTGCCTCCTTGTATTGTGCTTGGTACCAGCACTGATAAGAGGACTGAGAGACCTCATCCATTCAATGGCTTTCAAAGCATAACAATGCTACACACCTGAAACAATTTTATGCCAAATAATGTCAAAAGATGGCACACATATGGACAAATGTTTGAGCATGGTGTCTGAAAATGATTTTTTCAACCAGGTACTATATATGAATATAAGAAAAGTAATGCTGGATAAAACAAAAAGGTCTGCTCCAAAACAAGGTAACCAGACATATGAATGGAATATTACCCTGTTGCTAATATTTCATCTGTAGGGAATTTAGAAGAACTTCAAAGGGATGTGGCAGCAGAGGCGGATCTTATTGGAGGCCAAGGGAGGCGGCTGCCTCAGGGCGCCATGCACCTGGCCATGGCGAAGGGCGTATCTGGCCATGGCTAAGGGCACATTTGGCCGCGGCCGCCAGGTGCAGCACATGCAGCCCCATTACTACAGGCCCGTGCGCAGGCGCATCTCTAAGTGGTCAAAGTTGTGTGAGGCTGCAAAACGTTCCTCCCCTCCGTCCTTTTTGGCCTCTTGGGGGGTGCCTTTTGCAACTCCGTCCTTATGGGGTCCACGCATGCGCATTTAGTGTGGCGCGACTTGAGCAAGGCGGAGCCACAACTCGCCAGCCACGAGGCCGAAAAGTAGGAACGTTGGGCCGCTGGAAGCGCCTCCAGATGCAGCCCGCCAGAGGCCCCAATGCCACGCGGAGGGCCTGCCTCCCTGGCCTGCTGCTGCCTACTCAGGGCAAACTCCCATCCAGGGTGCCTCCTCCCTGCTGGGACCTTCCACCTCCCGGGGCGGAGCGGGCTCTCTTCCCAGGAGGCTGCCTTTAGCTCGAGCTTGGCCTTAGGTGCAGGGCCGGAGAAGGACGATGCGCCTGCCACCTGGACAAGGGGTCCTCTGAGGGCCTTGCAGCCGGACAGAGTTCCAGCTGCCCTGCCACCGCCGGGAGTGAGGCACGGAAAAAGGTAAGACACGGTTGACAAGTCTACTCACCTGTGTGTTACCTTAACAATGGTTGGATGCTGAGGAACCCATATAACACTGTTACTGTAACTCAACCCTTGCTTAGGATGGTGAGAATATATTACTTCTAATAATAATTATTTTTTAAGTGTTGAGTGATCTGGCTTTTTGATATTTGTAATTACCACACACAAAAGCATCTATTTGATAGGTTCCATGTATTATCATGATATCCAATGTATAGAATATTAAGGAATTTACTGTAATACCCTATGGAACTCAACTCTAGTTTAGGCCAGCATTAACCCATACACTTGTCTTGTGGATGGTAGGAATATATTACCTTTAATAATAATTATTTTTTAAGTGTTGAGTGATCTGGCTTTTTGATATTTGTAATTACCACACACAAAGCATCTATTTGATAGGTTCCATGTATTATCATGATATCCAATGTATAGAATATTAAGGAATTTACTGTAATACCCTATGGAACTCAACTCTAGTTTAGGCCAGCATAAACCCATACACTTGTCTTGTGGATGGTGGGAATATATTACCTCTAATTATTTTTTTTAAGTGTTGAGTGATCTGGCTTTTTGATATTTGTAATTACCACACACAAAAGCATCTATATGATAGGTTCCATGTATTATCATGATATCCAATGTATAGAATATTAAGGAATTTACTGTGATACCTTATGGAACTCAACTCTAGCTTTGGCCAGCATAATTTCGGCCCTCCTTCCAGGTTTTCTAGACTTCAACTCCCACAATTCTGGCTGTTAGGAATTGTGGAAGTTGAAGTCCAAAACATCTGGAAGGAGGGCCGAAATTAGCCTAGACCTGATACACACATATACATACATACACACAAAAAGAGAATAGGAAGAGAGGAGGGAAAAGGGTAAGAAAGCGAACGGGATTAGGAAGGGGGCAAGGAAAAGGGTGAGGAGGAAGGAAGGATGAGAAGGAAGGAAGGGGAATAGATATATAGACACACACACACACACAAAGAGAATAGGAATAGAGCAGGGAAAAGGGTGAGAAGGAAGGAAGGATGGGGTGTGTGTGTGTATGGCATAGACCAACTTCGGCCCTCCATGTGTTTTGGACTTCAACTCCCACAATTCCAAACACCCAGTAGGAAGTCCAAAATACCAGGAGGGCCCAAATTTGTCTATGTACCCCATCCATGTGTGTGTGTGTGTGTGTGTGTGTGTGTGTGTGTGTGTGTGTGTGTGTGTGTGTATATATATATATATATATATATATATATATATATATATAGTTATTGGTTGGGGGGCGCCAAAATACTGTTCGCTTACCATTTAAAATTACCTTAGTCCGCCCCTGTGTGGCAGGCACCGTATTTGGTAGGATTTGCTAAAAAAAATTGAGTAAATAAAACTGGTTACTTCTTTATCACTGATGCTTTCGGCTTGCTTTTGTTTTGTTTTCAGATTTTCTAGGATTTTGATATCTATGTGCACACAGTATATTTTTGTCTTTATCCAACATTTGGAGAATTTTATGTACTTTGGAAGGTACTTTCATATTAAATACATTCTCATTTAGGTAATGTGCCCCCCCCTTTCATTTTTGATAGTTAAAAGAAATCTATCTATCTACACTGCAATTTACTTATCACAGTTGCAATGTATAAGCCAGAATTATGCATTCCTAATTGAATTGTACACAAAGGGATATTGCAAAGGGATATTGTAGCACCTTTAAGACTCATTCAGAGAGAATTTATTTCCTCGAGGAAAGGTTTGGTAGACTGAATCTACTTCATCAGACCCAGTGTACAAAGCTTATGCTACACATTTCTTTTTCTCAGTTCATCCCAAAGGTTCTACAATATTCCTTCATATACCAATTCGGACTAACCCAATGATGTCTTTGAAAGATTGATTTTAACACATGACCCTGAAATATTCAACAGTACAGGGAATGTGCAGGAATCAAAAGGTCCCCTGGTCGTTAATAAAAGGCAGCAGCCACTGGGAGTGACTAGCATCTGTGCTCCTGTTGTTCAGGATGCAGCAGATTGAGATCTCATCCCCATTCCTTCCAGAGATCTCCATTGAGAAGAGGAATCTCAAAAGTGATTCTGCTTTTGACATCCTTTAGAGACGTGTCCATATAGACACTTAGGTGTGTCTACACTGTAGAACTGATGCAGTTAAACACTACTCAAATGAATTGGATTTGCAATTTGATAGGCACAAAGATGTTTTGGCAATGAAAGCTTGTAAAACTGCAACTTTCATGATTCCATAGCATTGAGCCATGGCAAGTAAAGTGGTGTCAAACTGCATTTATTCTACAGTGTAGATGCAATCTTAATCACCAGATTTGTTCAAATAAAAAACTGCCATCTACCAAGAAGGCTCTTCTCTGTGTCTTCACTCTCTCCTCTTCTGTATCATTTAAAGTGTGTTTGATGTGCATGTTTTGCTTACTGCTCTGCAACCAACCATTGTGAAAAACACTTCTTCCAATCTCCTTTCTTCACACTTTCTCATCTTTGAAACATTAGTTGTGATCTCCCTTTGGCTTTTCCTGCTGTACATCTATAGCAGGCAGATTGTAGCCACCTTGTCCCATTTGGCAAACAATATGGATCCTTCCAGTGTTAAAGTGATTGATTCCAAAGAGTTTTAAAAAGCTGCTGGTTGTTACTATTGTGCACATTTTCAAATAAAGTATTCAGCAGAGCCGAAATTTACTAAATTTGAACACTTAGCCATCTGGAGCATTAGATGCTTAATTACCGCAGAAAGAGTTGTGAATTAACAATATGAGACAGCTTCCACTTTCCAGTGGAAGATTTTGATTAGGTTTGAGCCTTTTATTCCTTGCAAAAAGGAAATATGCAAGTAGGTCACGTCCTGCCTACAACTAAGGCTCCCTTTCAGATGCCTTTTCTTTTAACAAAACCTTATCTTTGTTAAAAGCTTTATCCCGAAGTGGTGAAAATCCAGTCTTTTAAAATAAAGTAGGAATGATGACAATTATACAGAGATGAGTTTAGAGAAACATAAGACCCAGAAGAGTATTTTATTTCTTGGCTATATTATACTTTATATGTGTTTCCTGCAAGTAAGTTGACTCATAGCCCTTCCAGTTTTAACTCTTTATCATCCCTGCATCTGATGAGCTTCTTGAAACAATGCACACTTGAAGGGAATCCTATGAATGAAACAAGAAAACCTTTGTCCCCTGTGCCCAAGGCAAGATAAAGTATAATATCCCTAGCCTGCTTTGCCAAGAAGCCTTCAGTCAACACTTTTAGCACTTCTGACAACTGAGACAACAGTTAGGCCTAAGGCATTCAAACGTGACATTTTAAATAGAAGGTGCATTGAGGTGTAAGAACCAGGCAGTGGATTTTCCTGCAATACAAAGGTAAATTTACAGGCGGTTGCATTCCAGTGCTTTTCATTGCAGGTTCCTTCTGTATCCCACCCCCATTTGTACTGCATTGAAGAAGAAAATGTACAAGCTGCTTGAGACAGTAGCTTTTATTGCTTGTTTGAAAGGATGAGCAAACTTTACAAGCTGCTGATTAAGGGTTGCATTAGAGCACACTATTTAATTTCCAGAAAGTCCAATAGCTAAACCTTTTTAATTAGGCAACTTGTTTTGCATAGCAGCGAAAAGGGAGTTTCTGTTGACACTGTCCAAAAGAGTCCAAGGAACATTTCTACTATGTTCTCTGAACAAGGAAACTGTCTGGCCACTTATTCACAGGTTGGAGAAATTGTCTTTCCTCAAGGCAGTGTCCCTGATTTGTTCCATATGTATACTACCAGATTCCCCTTCTTTTCCCAAATTGTTTGTAGTGTAGTGAAGTCACTATATGTATTGAGGGTTTTATATTTATTTTGTGGTTGACTGTGTGGTTTGTATTATTATAGTTGTATTGCATTAGATGCTAAACAGACCACGAATGGTTAACAGGGAATATTACAGTGCACAGCCTCTGAGATGTTCGGTTGCTATGACAACAGGAGGCAGAGCCTAACACTGGCTTTAGCAGGTGCAAGTTTGAATTTCATCAGTTAGTTGAAGCAGTTAGACTAGCTGTTATGAAGGAGATTCATTGAGTTGCAGAAGAAACGCCAGGAGAGAATGCTACCCAAGCATAGGCTAGGCATAGAGAAGGAGGCAGAGTTAGCAAGCACGTTAGAGAACAGCAGTGATTGGTTTAGAAGGGACGCCATCTCATTGGTTGTCCTGGTGCATTACAATTGGTTTAGAGAAACACCATGTGCTCTTTGTTTACTAGACAGTGATTGGTCTAGGAGACATCACATGTGTTAGCCTAATGAAACACCCACTTGGCAGGTCCATGGGAAAACTTATCAGAAAAGTAACAATATAGGGACAATCTACGCACATAGACAAAGCTTTAATAACTGGTCAGGGAAAATAAACTGCACAATGTTTGTTAGCCAATGAATTATTAGATTACCTAATGCATTGTTAATTGGTTAGAATCAGAAGCACATCATGAGTGTTAGCCAGTGAAATGAATGAACGGGGCGGGACTTAGACCGGCTCCATTGATTGTATGAAACTGAATGACTGGAAGGAGGGGGTGTTCTGTTCCTTGCGTCTTGTTATGCCAAAGGGCAGACCCTACAGCTGTGGATTTGGAATAAACTGTGTTTCCTGAGAAGTAACCCAGTTGTCACGTCTTCTCGTTCCTGCGCCCGCACGGATAGCAGCCTTGGAGTCAAAGGGGTAATATTTGGTAGGATTTTTCCTGCTACAGTTAGCAATTTGAAGAGTGGCTGTTGTCTGTTCTGAGGGGAACAGATAAGTCTGTGTGGTAATACTGCAGAAGGCAGTTAGGCTTAGAGAGCCTATAAGAACCGCTGTTTATAGGTTAACAGATAGATACTCTATTGTGGCAGAGTATCTATAGTATTGTCAAGCCAGTGATTGAGGAAACTGAGTCAAGCATTGTATTTAGGAATTTTGTAACATTAAAGATCTGTATCTCATCGGAAGTTACTGTAAACTCCTAAGCTCAGTACATCGAAACATTGTTCAAATAAACGTTACAATTATTTAACATAAATATCTCTCCTCGTTGTTCCTTCACATACAAGCCTCAAAATAAATCCCTCACATTGGTGGCCAGGATTGTTATGGTGGCAGCGTGATTGTAAAAAGATCCTCAAGTGAAGACGCTAGCTGTAAGCAGCGAAACCCCATGAATTGGTGGCACAGCGGTGGGATATAAAGGATAGCCTGCCCTGCCACGGTTTAAAAATTAGATTCTCCACACAGTTCATTTGCAATCTGTGCTAAATATTATCACTCCCTTTACATAAGAACATAAGAACATAAGAAGAGCCATGCTGAATCGGGCCTCAGCCCATGTAGTCCAGCATTCTGTGTCACACAGTGGCCCACCAGTTGTACACGGGGATCTCTAGCAGAAAGGAGGGCAAAACCCTCACCTGCTCCCGACCCCCCACAACCAGTACTCGGGGAAATCCTGCCTGCCTCCATCAACACAGAGGTGGCACTTGGATGTCCATTTCAGTAACTACTGATTCCCTTGGTATCCATGAATCTGTCTAATCCTGCCTTGAAGCTGTCCAGGCTGACAGCTGTCACAACCTCCTCTGGAAGTGAGTTCCATAACCCAATGACCCTCTGGGTGAAGAAATATTTCCCTTTATTAGTCCTAACTTTCCTACCTTGGAGCTTTAGGGAGTGCCCCGTAGTCCTAGTGTTGTGTGACAGAGAAAATATTTTTTCTTTATTCACCTTTTCTATCCCATGCATGATTTTATACACTTCGATCAAGTCACCTCTTAAATGCCGTCTTTCAAGGCTGAAAAGACCAAGGCGTTGCAACCTGATTTCATAAGGGAGCTGCTCCATCCCTTGGATCATTTTTGTTGCCCTTCTTTGTACCTTTTCCAGTTCCGTTATATCCTTCTTGAGGTGCGGTGACCAGAATTGTACACAGTACTCCAGATGTGGCCTCACCATAGATTTGTAGAGAGGCAATACAACATTTGCCGACTTATTTTCGACTCCCTTCCTGATCATGCCAAGCATAGAATTTGCTTTTTTCACTGCTGCAGCGCACTGGGTTGACATCTTCATTGAGCTGTCCACCAAAACCCCAAGATCCCTTTCCTGGTTTGTCTCAGAAAGCTTTGATCCCATCAGTTGATAAGTGTATTTGGGGTTCTTTGCCCCGATGTGCATGACTTTACACTTGTTTAGGTTAAAATGCATTTGCCACTTTGTTGCCCATTCACTCAATTTCGAGAGATCTTTCTGGAGCTCTTTACAGTCAGTTTCATTTTTAACTACCCTGAACAGTTTAGTGTCATCTGCAAACTTTGCTACCTCACAATTTACTTCTATATCCAGATCATTTATGAATAAATTAAAAAGTAACAGTCCTAAAACTGAACCTTGGGGTACGCCACTTCTCACCTCTTTCCATCCAGAGAAGTGTCCATTTATTACCACCCTTTGTTTCCTACAGTTTAGCCAGGTTCCGATCCAGGACAAGACCTGTCCCCTGATTCCATGGCTGAAGAGCTTATTTAGGAGCCTTTGGTGAGGGACTTTGTCAAAAGCCTTTTGAAAGTCAAGGTAAACAATATCGACTGGGTCCCCTTTATCTATGTGTTTATTTACACCCTCAAAGAATTCTATCAAGTTAGTAAGACATGATTTGCCTTTGCAGAAACCATGTTGATTTTCCTTCAGCAATGCCTGTTCTTCTATGTGCTTAGTCATTTTTTCTTTAATAATGGTTTCCATCACTTTGCCTGGAACTGAGGTTAGACTAACTGGCCTATAATTTCCTGGATCACCCCTGGATCCTTTCTTGAAGATCGGAGTTACATTTGCCTCCTCCAGTCCTCGGGTACAGTGCCTGATCTTAGAGAAAGGTTATATATTTTGGCTAGAATTTCAGCAATTTCACACTTGAGTTCCTTAAGAACTCTGGGGTGGATGCCATCTGGCCCTGGTGATTTGTTGACATTTAGTTTAGTAAGGCATGTGAGAACATCTTCCTTGTTTATCTCTATCTGGTTTAATTCATTTAATTCCTCCCTGAAAAAACTGACTCAGCTGCAGGCATATGTTGTCTGTCCTCCTGTGTGAAAACGGAGGCAAAGAAGTCATTTAGCCGCTCAGCAATCTCCTTGTCTTCACTTATTGTCCCTTTCTTACCATTTTCGTCAAGTGACCCAACTGCTTTTCTAGTTGGGTTTCTGCTTCTGATGTACTTAAAGAAGTTTTTGCTATTTTTTGAAATATTCTTAGCTATATGTGCCTCAAAATCTCTCTTGGCTTTCCTGACGGTTGCTTTGCATTTAGTTTGCCAGAGCTTGTGTTCCTTTCTGTTCTCCTCAGTAGGAAGAGCCTTCCATTTCTTAAATGAGTTTTTCTTCTTTCCAATCACATCTTTTACTTCATTTGTAAGCCATGCCGATGTCCTCTTGGACTTTCCCGGCCTCTTTCTTATTTTAGGAATGCATTTTAGTTCGGCTTGTTTTAAAGTATTTTTAAACAATTTCCAAGCATTCTGGAGGGATTTGATTTTTTTTACTGTTCTTTTTAGTTTGTTCTTTACTATTTTTCTCATTTTGGTGAAATTCCCTTTGTGAAAATTTAAGGTCTCTGTGTTAGTTTTCACTGACAGTTTGCTATCCAAACTTAAGTTGAAGGTTATTGTGTTGTGGTCACTGGTACCTATGGGCTCAGTTACAAGGACATCTTGAACGAGATCTTGTTCATTAGTTAGCACCAAGTCCAGGATCCCCTTTCCCTGGTTGGTTCCATGACCATCTGCTCAAGGGAATAATCAGCTAGCATGTCGAGGAACCTTGTCTCTCTTTCATGCGTAGAACAAGAATTTAGCTAATCTATTCGGGGATAGTTGAAGTCCCCCATTATGACTAATTTATTGCTTTTTGAGGCCTGTTTAATTTTATTTTCCAGATAGCAGTCTGCCTCTGGAGTTTGGTTGGGAGGGCGATAGCAGATCCCTAATGCTAAATTAGTTTTTTGTCCTGGGACTTTTACCCACAATGTTTCTGTAGGTGAGTTTGAATTTTCTTGAAATTCTAATTCATGAGATTCTGGCTCTTCATTTATGTACAAGGCCACACTGCCACCGTTTTTCCCTCTCCTGTCTTTCCTGTACAGTTTATAACCTGGAATTTTTGTGTCCCAATTGTTTTCCTCTGTCCACCAGGTTTCTGTTATGCCAATAATATCAATATTTTTTTCTTTTGCCAAACATTCCAACTCCCCTATTTTTGTTCGAAGGCTTCTAGCATTTGGGTACAGACATTTATATTTATTGCTCTGATGCCCTTTCAACTTTGGCTGTTTATGAGAATTTGTAGAAGGCCTATCATGTCCTACCTCTTGACTACTTTCTATCTTTTCTGTTGACTCAGCCATTTGTGCGTAAATTTCATCCTCCATACTTGGCGTTTCACCCTCTCGAACCGGAAGCTGCCCAGCTCCTGTCGACTTTCCCCTAGGAATCAGTTTAAAAGCTGCTCTGAAGCCTTTTTAATATTAATTGCCAGCAGTCTGGTTCCATTTTCGTTCAAGTGTAACCCGTCCCTTTTGTAAAGGTTTGGCTTTCCCAAAAATGTCCCCCAGTTCCTAACAAATCTAAACCCTTCCTCTCGACACCACTGCCTCATCCACGCATTGAAGCTCCTGAGCTCTGCTTGTCTGGCTGTCCCTGCGCGTGGAACCAGTAGAATTTCCGAGAATGCTACCTTTGAGGTCCTGGACCTTAATCTTCTACCTAGCAACCTAAATTTGGCTTCCAGGACCATCCGTTTGGCCTTCCCAATGTCATTGGTACCAACGTGTACCACGACTGCTGGCTCCACCCCGGCACTATCTACCAGCTTATCTAGATGCCTCATGATGTCTGCAACCTTTGCACCCGGCAGGCAATTTACCATGCGGTCATCACATCCATCACAAACCCAGCTTTCTATGTTCCTGACAATCGAATCGCCCACTACAAGAAGCCCCCCTCCTACCACCTGTTGAGAAGTATCCTCGGTGCAAGAGGATATGGGCACATCATCCGAGGAAGGGGTCCCAACTAGGGGAGCCGGTCCCTCTTCCTCAGACTGATGTCCTTCCTGCCCAAGACCCCCATTTTCCAAAGCAGCTGGAGGGCTGCTCAGAATGGAGTGGGATGCTCCTATTTCATCCCTGGAGATCTCTTCCTCCTGCCTCACTTCCTCTCTGTGCTTCTCCAGGTCTGCTACCTTGGCTTCAAGGGAAAGAACACGTTCCCTGAGAGCCAGGAGCTCACTGCAGCGAATGCACACCCAAGACTTCTGCCCAGCAGGCAGATAGTCATACATGTGACACTCAATGCAAAACACTGGTAAGCCCCCCTCCCACTGCTGGCTGACTACCTCCATTTCTTGTTAATATGTTTTTATAATTTGACTCCTTTATTCTAGATAATTAGACTTTTTTCCTTTTTGTCGATTTACTGTTTGTTTTGGTCTTGATTAACTTTTTTACAAGTCTTTGGATATTTCTTTTTTTTAACTTGTTACAGGTTTATGTTGTATGGCGCGCCTATCGGGCGCGCGGGCTGCTAAAGATACCTACTAGCAACTAATACTAGAAGCTAAACAACAAATTTACCCAGGAACTTACCAGTGCTCCTTATTTTCTTATTTGCAAGTAGTCTGCTTAAACTGCTCCTCACAGAGACAGTTGGCTGACTGATTTAAAAAACAGGAGCTAGGCTAACTGCTTAAAAACAGGAAATAGTCTAACTCCTCCCACCTGGCAGGAGGGCTGCTGTAGCAAGTCCCACCCTTTCAAGGAATGTGCTTAAGGCAAGTTGGAAGGGAAAAAGAAAGAACCTCTTTTAGCTGCTGCTAAAAAATACCTACTAGCAACTAATACTAGAAGCTAAACAACAAATTTACCCAGGAACTTACCAGTGCTCCTTATTTTCTTATTTGCAAGTAGTCTGCTTAAACTGCTCCTCACAGAGACAGTTGGCTGACTGATTTAAAAAACAGGAGCTAGGCTAACTGCTTAAAAACAGGAAATAGTCTAACTCCTCCCACCTGGCAGGAGGGCTGCTGTAGCAAGTCCCACCCTTTCAAGGAATGTGCTTAAGGCAAGTTGGAAGGGAAAAAAGAAAGAACCTCTTTTAGCTGCTGCTAAAAAATATCTACTAGCAGCTAATACTAGACGCTAAACAGCAAATTTACCCAGGAACTTACCAGTGCTCCTTATTTTCTTATTTGCAAGTAGTCTGCTTAAACTGCTCCTCACAGAGACAGTTGGCTGACTGATTTAAAAAACAGGAGCTAGGCTAACTGCTTAAAAACAGGAAATAGGCTAACTCCTCCCACCTGGCAGGAGGGCTGCTGTAGCAAGTCCCACCCTTTCAAGGAATGTGCTTAAGGCAAGTTGGAAGGGAAAAAGAAAGAACCTCTTTTAGCTGCTGCTAAAAAATACCTACTAGCAGCTAATACTAGAAGCTAAACAACAAATTTACCCAGGAACTTACCAGTGCTCCTTATTTTCTTATTTGCAAGTAGTCTGCTTTAAACTGCTCCTCACAGAGACAGTTGGCTGACTGATTTAAAAAACAGGAGCTAGGCTAACTGCTTAAAAACAGGAAATAGGCTAACTCCTCCCACCTGGCAGGAGGGCTGCTGTAGCAAGTCCCACCCTTTCAAGGAAGGGTGGGACTTGGTACATTGAGATTGTGTCCTATCACTCCATATGTGTTGTTTATCACACAGTGACTTTCAAAGGTCTGGAGCAAGACTGGAAATCTTGTGGCACTCCCAATGTTGTTGGACTCCATCTCTCATCAGCCCTAGTCAGAAGAGTCAATGGTAAGAGATGATGAGAGTTGCAGCTCAGCAATACATGGAAGAGCCAAGGTAGTCATTCCTGGCATAGAGAAAAATGTCTGCCCTGATGTGTGACTGGCTGCACAGAAATGGTCCATAGCTCACAGGAGTATTTTCTTCTATAAGGGCTTAATTTCGATAAATATACTTGTCAAAATTGTCCTAGATGAGGGACCTCTTCACATGGTCCTTTCAGGCCATGCATGGCACCGGCAATCACTGGCAAAAGAGAAGGCATGCAGGGTGACTTGTTGCGCTTCGTGTGCCCCCCTCCCTTCATCATACAGTGGGGACAGAAGAGGGTGCTTTGACACCAGTTCCCTCTCCATCAGATAGCAGAAAGGGTGGCAGCATGCAGCAACACTCGTTTCCCTGCCACTCACATGGGAAAAAGAGGAGGAAAGTATGAGTAATTTTGTCAGAGGTTCCCAAACTACACTTTCCTCCTCATAGTGGAGGAGAAAGCACCTTTTGGCACTTCCATGTGTTGTGTGATAGCGCATCGCAGGCCCCATGTCATGCATAAAAGCAGCAAAATGGGCCAAAAACGTCCTGTGTGAAGAGGTCCTATGTCCTTGACTGTGCTTTGGAGAATGGGGGAGATGGATTAGGAATGATATCAGTCTGGATATCAAATTATCCTTCTATTTCCTCCACTTTAGGCCAAGGAAGGAAAAAAATCACATTGCAACCTGGTCAGAGAGATTATCCATCTCTTTTCCTTTTCATTATCTTGACATCTTCACATCTAAGATCTTCTTGAGGATTCAATCATTTAAATCCTTTTTTCTCCCTGAAATTATATATTCTTCATTACTGTTGTGCAGATGTGACAGTTCACAAGGCAATGATTCATAGGAAAATATATTTCACATAAAAGGCATTGAAAAGAGCAGCAATCTGAGCAGGGAATACCACACTTGTCTGCACCACTGATGCTCTGCATCATCTACAGATAATATCACCAGCTTTGATGTTGGGTAGCTTCATTTGTTGAACTTCAGATTGATTTGCAGATTTTGAGGAAGAAAATATATGTTTTTCATGAATGCAGATTTAGTTGTTGACTGCAAGACAAACTTCAGAATCTATACTGCATTAATACCATTATTAGCCAACCAAAAATGTGGAATCATAGCTATGTAAGTCATTTCAGACTACACACTTCTTCATTAGCTGCTTTAAGGTTTCTTCATAAGCCTCTGCCAACAGTGAGAAGTGCAAAAAGCATATATTTCACAAATACTTTTCTAACTCAGACAAAAAGTCTGTCTATACTCAAAGAGAAATATGCTTACAAACAGTAACAGTAATATACAATGCTAACCCAGGCAATTTAAAGGGGTAGACCTGTAGGCGATGCTAATGAAAAGAGTCACTGATACAAAAATATCAAAAAGTGTATTCTAAACAATCTCAGAGCTGTAGAACAATATTACATACAGTATAATGCCTATATCACAATGTATCTTACAACATATATCATGTATAAATCAATATGACAATGCAATAAAAGCTCTTACATACATCTGAGGACTAAAGAGACAACATATATCAGTATGCCAGTATACCAAAAGCCCTTACAAACATCTGAGGGAACGCGCTAACAAGGTCCAGGTAACCCTATGGGGAGTCCGGAGCCTAATAACTCACGGACTGGGAGACAGAGTCTGTGGGGGAGCCTTGGTGGACGAAAGAGCTGGCAAACTGCCGGGTGGGCAGGCACCTACGGATAGAGGTAAGCTGACGACGCCAAGATGGCCGTTTCGCATAAAACACGCTTCCTCGGGGCACTGTGGACTTCTGACCGCTCCTCCCCAGGGTTGTAGTGGTTCAATTTGACTCAAAGTCTGAACGGGGGGACTTCGCGTTTCCGTGTTTCAATACATGTCGATAATGCAAGTGTCCTCCCGGGCTGAGAACAGCTCTGAGATTGTTTAGAATACACTTTTTGATATTTTTGTATCAGTGAGTCTTTTCATTAGCATCGCCAAAAAGTCTGTGTAGCCAATTACTGTGTTTCATTTGTTTCTTGGATGTTACATATCCAAGAAGTAGTGGTATTGTCTTGTGCGCAACAGCAAACCTAGTTGAACAGAACTGACCCTAAAAGAGACCAAGAGAAGAGCCCAAGTTCATCTGTCCTATTTCCTTTTGGGTCAGAAAACATCTCAACATTCTTATGCACACCCATCGAGAGACAACCACAGTCGATTTCTCATAATATGAACTGTGGTGCTTGTGATCTTGTTCTGATGTTTCTGCATCAAAATGAATGTGGGGAACCAGCTTGATTTCTCCCATTCATGCAGAAGCATTTGTGGTGTTGGCAATCTATTTTATGGTTAACAGTGTTTTTAACAGTTTGATTCTCAGTTTCCAGTAATTTATTGGATCCAAGACGGTTATAAAAAGGTGGGAGAGAAAAGGGAGAAGGTATATCACAGCACACAGAATAATCAATCTTTGTACCACAACAAAAAGCCTAGGCTTGGCTGTACCCTAATAATTAAATAGTACTTCTCTACCTGTGTTGCAGGCATCTTGTTTTGATTAGATTTGAAATAGGGACATTTCACTTCAAACCACAGACTTATTTATTTATTTATTTTATTTACAGTATTTATATTTTGCCCTTCTCACCCTGCAGGGGACTCAGGGCGGATTATAATGTACATATACATGGCAAATATTCAATGCTATAGACACACAACATACATAGACAGACACTCAAAGGCTACTTAACATTCCAGCTTCTGGCCACCAGGGGAGCTGTCACTTCCTCATTCTTTGCATACTTCCTAGAGATTTTTATGGTTTCATAAATCAGTTAAATTAGCCTCCCCACAAAGTGGTATCTAAATTTCCTACTTGACAGATGCAACTGTCTTTCGGACTGCAAAGGTAGACAACAAGCTACACAATTTTGGTCGGGAGCTCACTCCGACCCAGGCTGGCTTCGAACTCATGACCTTTCTGTCAGTAAGCTGCATCACAGTCCCGGTGCTTCTGAAAATCAACCTTTGAAATGTTTTCAGCCTGACTGTATTTGTGCTGAAGAGTTGTTCATTCTTTCTCGAAGGTGTTGTTCAATTATTACAAAGGTTTTGAGGATGGATAGAATGGATAGACACATTGTCTTGCTATTTGTGAGGGTGATAAAATGTTTTGCATGCATGCAATACAGTCACAGTTTACAGTAAATCATGGGAGAGGGATGATTTCAATGAACTATCTTGGGTCAAGTTAACAAACAATTACTTGAACGTACATTCAGAAATGGTAAAAGGTGAAAACATATACTTGATGCACTAATTCCCCTTCATACCTGTTCATTGAGCATGTTTCCTAGAATTAAATCAAATGTTTTACAGCATTCAGAGAAAATACTCCTAAAGAGGAGGAAAAAGAAAAGGGGAAAAAATTTATTGATAAAAATGAAAAATTCCAACATTTTTTTCAAGAAATGCAATCTAAAAGGTCTCTCTTCCACCCTAATAACTCTTTAATGCAACTGTGTCACAGTTGGACCAGGTTATCGTTCTTCAAAACTCAAGCTGAAATAACACAACACAAGTGCTTTGTTTAATATGCCAACTCAATATTTGGATGGTGGAAATCTTGAATAACTCAAACATTGATTATTTAAGACTGGGCTGTGCAATAGCAAGGGCCTAAGTAGCTGGATTCACCCTCCATGGGAACTTGGACAACCAGATCCATCACTGCCCCTGCCCCATTTTTTTTTAAATTAATAGTTTTGTTGGGTTAAATAATAATATACACTTTGCCACTACTGCTTTCAAGATAAAATCAAGTTTGACTAAATAAATGTCACTATATAAGAGTTTAGGAATGATTTTAAGGAACGCATGACCAGAGTATGTCAGTGACAGCATACAGGCGCGTTGATGCTTTTTCGGAGGTTGGATGTCTCCTTCGAGCCTGTGCAATGGATTTTTCTGGTGGAGCACAGCATGCACAGAACTGGCCTCACC